>CM056059.1:185611008-186100977 GCA_029574335.1 Rana kukunoris
CACATTACATCCTACCCACCGCCATACACTCCAACACTCCTCTCATGTACATACACACCCCCCCCGCCAAACACTCCTCTCATGTACATCTTACCCCCCGCCATAGACTCCACACCCCTCTCATGTACATACTACACCCCACGCCATACACTCCTCTCATGTACATACTACCACAGCCATAACACTCCACACCCCCTCATGTACATACTAACCACACTCCCATACACCTCCAGCACGCCCCTCTCTCATGTACATACTACCCCCCACCATACACCCACACACTCCTCTCATGTACATACTACCCCCGCCATACACTCCTCTCATGTACATACTACCCCACCGCCAATCCCATCCACACCCCTCTCATGTACATACTACCCACTGCCATACACTCCACACCCCTCACCAGTCCCATACCTACCTCACAAGCCCATACACTCCAACACCATACATCCACATAAGGGCTTGACCAGTACATACATATATACATGGTTAGGACACATGTTAATAAACATAAAACCACCTATTACACATCGCTACACACACAACACCACACCACTAATTGGAAGAAGTAGCCATAGAGCCCCTCCCAGCCTTACAAATGTGGCCTGTGCATCCAAGTGGTCATGAAAGGATTAAATAAAGAGGAAGCAATTCAAATGTAAATATACCAATTTTTTATTGTGTGCTTTATGAAAGTATAATTATGGATCTATACACATTTTTTTTCCTTTTCCAAATATAAATACTCTGATTAAACCAAGAGTCCTTTGGTAAAAATCAATTGGCCAAAAGTGAAGATCTAGTGATCCTCTCGCCCAATCACTGACACACTTTGACCAAGAGATTCCAAGCCTGCCCACCACGACAAGGTAGACTCTTCTAGGGCAGGAACTACACTAACTACACTAATCTATCCTACTAGATGCTAGTCATCCTTTTTCTAATGTTGGGTGTATGTTTGTAGTAGGCCTCATTCTATAATCTGTGTGTGCGATCTACTCTCTCCTAATTTGGTTGTGTGTGTGTGTACATCTATCTAAAGCATGGAGCGGTCAGTTTATGTACATTGGACATCCTCTGTTAGTGTAGGTCAGTGTATGCCAGTCGTTGTATGTTGTCCAGTGTGTGTCAGTAAATAAACGTTCATCAGTAGTCAACAGAAAAAATATATCTGTGAACCAATCTGGGGCTGTCATAAACATTTTTTTTTTATATCTTTTTTTTTTTTTTTAAACAAACAGAAGTGAGGAGAAAGGGAGAGGATTGGAGTTAACAGAGGATGGGACAAGGAAATGTTTTCATTAAAAATAAATTACAGATACATGGAGTAGTAGATCTGTATGGATTATGTAAAATATTATATATTTAGTGGCCAGCTCCACCACCTTTTTTGTTAGATGTCTGGAGCCTTTACCCCTAGCGATAGAGGCTACAACAGGGTAAAGGTACTCCCCTTCTGCTGAAAGTGTCTGGGGCACTCACACCGAGATGCTAGAAGCTCCTCCATCAGGAAGAAACGACCGCTTTTCGGCGGTGTCTTAGGCACTCACCTGAGAACTAGAAGCTCCATCAGAGTGAAGTACACCTGAGAGCTAAAAGCTTCATCAGGGTGAAGCAACCCCTTTCGGCAAGAATTGTCTTGGAGTCCTCACCTGAGTGCTGGAGGCTGGCGTCAGGATAAAAGGACTCCATTTCTGTGTAAATTGTCACAGGGGGTGCTGGCACATACAACAGGGTAAAGGTAATCCCCTTCTGCGGAAAGTGTCTGGGGCACTCACACCGAGATGCTAGAAGCTCCATCAGGAGGTAAAGGACCGCTTTTCGGCGGTGTCTTAGGCACTCACCTGAGAACTAGAAGCTCCATCAGAGTGAAGTACACCTGAGAGCTAAAAGCTTCATCAGGGTGAAGCAACCCCTTTCGGTAAGAATTGTCTTGAAGTCCTCACCTGAGTGCTGGAGGCTGCGTCAGGATAAAAGGACTCCATTTCTGTGTAAATTGTCACAAGTATATTTATTTCTAATCATTGTCTACTAGAAGCAGAAGATAGAAACAAATATACAGATCGGTATACATTACCCCATGATGTTTCCGGAGTACATGAGTAGGTGTTACTTTATACGTACACGAAGATGATGTTGGGATCTCCATGTTCGTCCAGGCCCAGGTTGATGGGAACACACACACGATTTCCTCACGTGGAATGGGTGCTCGGCACATGGGACACGTTGGGTTCAGTTGGAGCCATCTGTGGATACATGGAAAGTGGAAAGCATGATTACAGGGCAGTGTCCTGCAATCCTGTACAGGATACTCACTGAGGCAGATGGCACAGGTAGGCTGCACCACTGCCGGTGGTCTCTGTGTGGCGCTGCCTCCTCCCATCCCATCCTCTTCTCCTGTTGTGAGCCTGACGGGATCGCCTTCCCCGTTGCCCACGTCTTGCAGCTCGTGGCATGGTGGTGACCTAGAAAAAGACAAAAAAACATTTTTTTAAATATTTATAATAATAACAATATATACAATAATACGATAGCAATATCATCAAATAAAAACGCTAATAATTGCAGGAGACACAAGGTGATCGGTCAGCTCCCAGTGCAGGAAAGTTATGAAACAATTGCAGTCCGGTTGAACCAGTTTGCAGCCCACTATGACATCACACACCTCATACCAGCTGCCACTTTTCAGGCCTGGAAACTTTGACTGGGGAATTCCTCTGTCATGTAACAATGTAGCCAAATTTGATATCATTTCATAGATTTTACATAAACTGTACTATGGTCATTTTAATGGCTGGGTGTCATTCTCTGTATTTGTTCTTATCCTGTCTGTATGGACTCTCCACAGTATCACTTCTCTTGTCCCGTATGCTGGATGTTTTTTTCCAATATCATACTTACCTAGGTGGATGCTGCATCTGCCCCCCTGAGCCTGTAAACTGAGAACCGAGCAATAGAACACCATTGATCGCTCGGTTCTGCCAGCTCCGTGAGCAGAGAGAGCTGCAGACTGTCAGACACTTCCCTCCTCCCTCACTGGAGCGATGGGTGGTGGAAGGGCAGAGCATCCTGCTCAGGCTCTCATTGGCTCGCTGAAGGGATGAGCTGTGTGTCGATCCAAAGCCCTGGTGGATCCCAACTTCCATTGTCGTGATGATGCGGACCCTGACCGACTTCTGTGATGTCAGCAGAGAGTGGATTTTGCTGTACTATTCTATAACCACTTTAATACTGGCATTTTTCACGCCCCTTCCCACCCACTCCAGTTTTTTTTTTTTTCGTTTTCAGCACTGTACCACTTTGAATGACAATTGCGCGTTCATGCGACGTGGCTCCCAAACATTATTGACATCCTTTTTTCCCCCACAAATGAGCTTTTGTTTGGTGGTATTTGATCACTTCTGCAGTTTTCATTTTTTGCGCTATAAACAAAAGAAGAGCGCCAATTTTGAAAAAATAAATAAAAAAATGTACTTTTTGATTTAATAAATATTACAATTTAAAAAAATAAATGTTCCTCAGTTAGGCCGATATGTATTCTTCTACATATTTTTGTTAAAAAGAAAAAAAGAAAATTGCAATAAGCAATGTGATATCTGAGTGGCCGCTGATCTCCCCCACCATCGCCAGGAAAAGGGAACGGCATCCCGGAGCAATGAGAGGAGAAGTGTCAGAGTGGAGAGATGGCATCGGACACACACACACACACACAGTTTGATTATTGCCCCCCCCCCCCCTATTTCCTCCAAGGCCTGCTCATCTCCAGGCAGCAGGAAATGTGGAAATGGGGGGCGGTAATCAGGCCAGGGGGCACACACTACCCAATGGTGGCCCAGAGATCCCTGCCGAGGGGCACACACTAACCCAATGGGGGCACAGAGATTCCGCACAGGTACCACCAAAAGAAAGCTATATTTGTGCCTGTCAAATGCAACCCCTCTGCCCCCGCTTGCTGATGAATCACCCTGCGCGGTGCTGATTCCCCTGCTTCCTGGTGTCTCCTGTCTCTCCCTTGCAGTGCTGCCCCGCTTCCCTCCTCTTTTCCCTCGTTGGCTGCTGTAGGGGAAGGGGATGTTTCAGGATGGATAAATGAAAGAACACAGTGAGTGATCTGTACTTATCACTCCTGTGTTCACTCAGAAACCGAAGCATTAACTATGCTTCAGTTTGTGAATACTGCATATGCAGCCACTGTGCCCATTAAATGCTGCCACTCTGTGCCCATCATATGCAGCCACTTGTGCCCATCAAATGCTGCCACTGTGCCCATCATATGCAGCCACTTGTGCCTGTCAAATGCAGCCACCGTGCCCATTAAATGCTGCCACTGTGCCCATGAAATGCAGTCACACACATATTAAAAAATTCAGGGACCACGGCTATGAAACGCTCTGTCAACGAACATCCGCATGGAAGAAAACCATCGGGCCTTCAGAAAAAAATTAAGACCTACCTCTTCTGAAGGATAAGAAAGACAACGGGTGGAATAAGCGCCTTGAGGCGATTTAGTTCACATGTGTATACAAGTTATTCGCTCACTCAGGGAACAAAACATCAAATGCAGCCACTTGTGCCCTTTAAATACTGCCACTGTGCCCATCATATGCAGCCACTGTGCCACCATATGCAGTCACACACAAACTAATAAAATCAGGAAAAAAAACGCATCAAATGCAGCCACTGTGACCGTCGAATGCAGCCACTTGTGCCTGTCAAATGCTGCCACTGTGCCCATTAATTGCTGCCACTTGCCCATGAAATGCAGTCACACACAAACTAAAATATTCAGGGGAAAAAATTATCAAATGCAGCCACTTTGCCCATTAAATGCAGCCACTTGTGCCCATCAAATGGAGCCACTTGTGCCCCCATCAAATGCAGCCACTTGTGCCCATCAAATGGAGCCACTTGTGCCCCATCAAATGCAGCCACTCTGCCCCATCAAATGCAGCCACTCTGCCCCCCCTTCACCCGCTCGCTGACTAATCAACCCTTGTGCAGTGCCCATTGCCCCCATCTTCCTTGGTGTTCCCTGAACTCTCCCCTGCAGTGCTGCCAGTTTCCCGCCTGCTTCTCCTCCCCGCTGGCCTGCTGTAGGGATGTTTTCAGGATGGATAATGAAAAAGAACACAGTGAGTGATCTGTACTGACCGCTCCTGTGTTGAATTCTGAACCGAAGCGTTTACTATGCTTCAGTTTGTGAATGAAACAGGACACCTCTCAGCAAAAGCACTGTGACAGTGCATACTTTAACCACTTCCCTACCGGGCCTATTCTGGCACTTTCTCTCCTTCATGTAAAAATCATTATTTTTTTTGCTAGAAAATTACTCAGAACCCCCAAACATTATATAGATTTTCTAGCAGACACCCTAGGGAATAAAGTGGTGGTCATTGCAACTTTTTCTCTTGCACGGTATTTGCCCAAATAACTTTTCAACTCCTTTTTTTTGAGAAAAAAAACAGTTTCATGAATTAAAAAATAACAAGACAGTAAAGTTAGCCCAATTTTTTGTATATAATGTGAAAGATAAGGTTACGCCGAGTAAATAGAATACCTAACATGTCATGCTTTAAAATTGTGCACACTCATGGAATGGCGCCAAACTTTTTGTACTTAAAAATCTTCATAGTCGACGCTTTAATTTTTTTTTTTTTTACAGGTTACCAGTTTAGAGTTACAGAGATCTAGCGCTAAGAATTATTGCTCTCGCTCTAACGCACCTCGGCGATACCTCACATTGTGGTTTGAACAACGTTTACATATGTGCGTGTTTTCGCTTCTGGGCGCAAGCTACTAGGGACAGGGGCGTTTTAAATATTTATTTTTTTACTTAATTTTATACTTTTACACTTCTTTTTACATTTTTATTTTTTGATTACTTTTATTTTCTATTTTATTTACTTTTTATTCCTGTAAACATCCCTTGTAATAAGAATATATTGTGACAGGTCCTCTTTTTGGAGAGATGCGGGGCCAATAAGACCCCATATCTCTCCTCCAGGCTGGAAAGCATGAGATCAGGTAAAAAATGTCACACCAATCTCATGCTTTCAGCCGCGATTGCGGCTTTGTTTACTTCCGGGTACCCGGGGCGTGACGCCATAACATCGTGCCCGGGCCTCTGACGGTCTTAGAGATGACTGGTGACCATTTGGGCACCGGAAATCTCTATCCTCCTCATCCGGCACTGGCCAAATCATTCTCCGGGCCCCCGATGGCACGGGAAAGCCCGCCGCCTATAAGAACGATCATGCGGTGGAACTGCCGCTATGATCATTCTCATGGTGCGCAGAATCGCCCCCTGAAAAGAAGGATATCTAAATGATGCCTGTAGCTGCACCCATCATTCAGATACCCCCCCTAAAGTCCAGGATGTCATATGACGCCCTACGGTAGTGAAGTGGTTAAGCACTGATCACTGTGTTGTTGTCACTGATCCCCAAAGTGTCAGTTATTGTCCGACTGTCCGCCGCAATATATCACAGTACCGCCATAAGTCACAAATCGCAGCCATTACTCATAAAAAAATATCACATCGTTTTTTGGAACGCTATAACATTCGCACAAAACCAATCAATATTCACTTATTGGGATTTTTTTTACCAAAAATCGGTAGCAGAATAAATATTGACCTAAATTGATGAAGAAATTCGATTTTTTTAGATGTTTTATAGCAGATAGTAAAAAAATATTGTTTTTTGTTCCAAAATTATCGACCTTTTTTATTGTTTATGGTTCAAAAAATAAAAACTGCAGAGGCGATGAAATACCACCAAAGGAAAGCTCTATTTGTGGGGGAAAATGACACCAATTATTTTTAGGGGTACAGCGTCACGCGACTGCGCAATTTCTAGTTAAAATAACGCAGTGCCGTAATGGAAAAAAATGGCCTGGGCAGGAAGGGGGGTAAACCTTCTAGAGGTCAAGTAGTTAAACCCACAAGTGCATTTTTTTACCACTATATTCCTTTTTATTGGCTTTTACAATTTACAAATGAAGTAATCTAGAATTTGATGGAAGGGCCCCTGTCATGTAAGGTGTTGTGGGAGGAGAGGAGAGAAAACACTGAGAGATCAATACACAAGCCGGTCCAGCTCTCCTTCGCCCCCCCTCCCCCCCGCCTCACACACGGTGAACACCACTGCTAAAGAGACCTACTGTGTCTATGATGGAAGTAGGATGAAAAAGCTTTGGTTGTAGTCTCCGATTTGTACACTGGAGGCGTTTCTGTGAGAAGCGCTCCGAGTAGACTCGTCCAATCCGTCTAGAATCCAAAATGGCGCCGCTCCGCCGTCGCACGAGTCAGAAGGACCGCCCCTTCACCAATGAGTCATCAACCGTCCTTTCCCCCCCCGCGCGAGGCACGTGCTCTCCGCTCAGCTGATGTACAGTATAGGAGAGCAATACTGAGAGAGCTGGAGAGAGGATTGCACTTTCTCCTCCCTCCAGCCTCTAGGTGGCACTATAGAGAGCCCCGCTGTGCAGTTAGGGAAGACTGCCTTCTCCTCCCTCTCTATCCCCCTTGTCACATGACTGGAGGAGGGAGAAAGGAGATGTTTCACACTCACAGTGTGTCCGTAAGTACAAGAGGGGGGGGGACAACTTACCTCACACAACCTCCTCTACTCCTCACACAAACCCCCCGCCTCCTCCCTGGACCCCCTCCCAGGGGCTGCTGTTAGAATAGAATTAATAAGGCCCCCCATAGAGTACAGGTGCCTGCCCCCCCCCATAGATTTCAGGCGTGTCTCCCCTCCCCCCATAGAATACAGGCGTGCCCTCCAAAAGAACAGGTGTGTCCCTCCCCCCCCATAGATTACAGGCGTGCCCCCTCCCCCACATAGAGTACAGGCGTGTCCCCCCTCCCCCCAGTCAGAGTACAGGCGTGTCCCCCTCCCCCCAGTAGAGTACAGCGTGTCCCCCTCTCCCCCCGTAGAGTACAGGCGTGTCCCCCCCCCCGTAGAGTACAGGCATGTCCCCCCCCCCGATAGAGTACAGGCGTGTCCCCCCCCCCTATAGAGTACAGGCGTGTCCCCCCCCCTAGAGTACAGGCGTGTCCCCCCCCCCGATAGAGTACAGGCGTGTCCCCCCCCGATAGAGTACAGGCGTGTCCCCCCCAGATAGAGTACAGGCGTGTCCCCCCCCCCCGATAGAGTACAGGCGTGTCCCCCCCCCGATAGAGTACAGGCGTGTCCCCCCCCCCCCGATAGAGTACAGGCGTGTCCCCCCCCCCCGATAGAGTACAGGCGTGCCCCCCCCCATAGAGTACAGGCGTGTCCCCCCCCCCCCCATAGAGTACAGGCGTTTCCCCCCCCCCCTGTAGAGTACAGGCGTGTGTCCCCCCCATAGAGTACAGGCGTGTCCCCCCCCTACTATAGAGTACAGGCGTGTCCCCCCCCCCATAGATACAGGCGTGTCCCCCCCCCCGATAGAGTACAGGCGTGTCCCCCCCCCCCGATAGAGTACAGGCGTGTCCCCCCCCCGATAGAGTACAGGCGTGTCCCCCCCCCGATAGAGTACAGGCGTGTGTCCCCCCCGATAGAGTACAGGCGTGTCCCCCCCCCGATAGAGTACAGGCGTGTCCCCCCCCCGATAGAGTACAGGCGTGTCCCCCCCCCCCCGCCCGATAGAGTACAGGCGTGTCCCCCCCCCCATAGAGTACAGGCGTGTCCCCCCCCCGATAGAGTACAGGCGTGTCCCCCCCCCGATAGAGTACAGGCGTGTGTCCCCCCCCGATAGAGTACAGGCGTGTCCCCCCCCTTATAGAGTACAGGCGTGTCCCCCCCCTTTATAGAGTACACCAGGCGTGTCCCCCCCCCCCCGATAGAGTACAGGCGTGTTCCCCCCCCCTGTAGAGTACAGGCGTGTGTCCCCCCCCCGATAGAGTACAGGCGTGTCCCCCCCCCCCATAGAGTACAGGCGTGTCCCCCCCCTTATAGAGTACAGGCGTGTCCCCCCCCCCCGATAGAGTACAGGCGTGTCCCCCCCCCGAGAGTACAGGCGTGTCCCCCCCCCGATAGAGTACAGGCGTGTCCCCCCCCCCGATAGAGTACAGGCGTGTCCCCCCCCCCTCCGATAGAGTACAGGCGTGTCCCCCCCCCCCCGATAGAGTACAGGCGTGTCCCCCCCCCCGATAGAGTACAGGCGTGCCCCCCCCCCCGATAGAGTACAGGCGTGTCCCCCCCCCCGATAGAGTACAGGCGTGTCCCCCCCCTCCTATAGAGTACAGGCGTGCCCCCCCCCCATAGAGTACAGGCGTGTTCCCCCCCCCCCCGTAGAGTACAGGCGTGTGTCCCCCCCCATAGAGTACAGGCGTGTCCCCCCCCTTATAGAGTACAGGCGTGTATGTACAGTATGCTGGTTGCACCCAAGTTGATGGATGGATCGGCTTTAGGTACAATCAGCCTGCCCATACATGGATGGAATCTTGGCCAATCCTGCTGAAGGGGTCAACATTCAAACCATCTATGGCCAGATTAACCCTTTAATGTGTACCAGTCACCAATGTACAACAAAGACATTGACAGGTGACCCAAGGCACAGGCTACCATCATAAACTGCCTCCAGGCAATGTACTATTACTGCAATTGTAAAATAAATGAGAACACTGAGGGAGGGGGGGGGGGGTGTTCACATACTGACTGCCTTCCATCACTCCGGGGGAGGGACAGGAAACATGTTTATAGTGATGAAGAGTTTTCACCTAGAAAGATCATACAATTGTACAGAACAATAATGCCAACAGCACTTCACCACTCGCCCACCAGCCTCCGCACTTTTATGTCGGCAGGTTGGCTCGGCTGGGCGAAATCACGATATATTATCGTGATTTAGATCTGTGACCACTAGGGGGGCGTGTGCGCTCCCTGCTCACCCCCAGTGCCGATGCGAGTGCCCGGCGGGCATGATGACCGCCGGGGACCACGATCGCTGGTGACAGAGCGAGAAATGGAAGCTATGTGTGTAAACACACAGCTCCTGGTCCTGTCAGGGGGAGAAATGACTGATCATCTGTTCATACAATGTATGAAGAGCGATCTGTCATTCCCCCTAGTCAGTCCCATCCCCCCCTTCAGTTAGAACACACTTTAGGGAACATAACCCCTTCCTCGCCCCCTAGTGTTAACCCCTTCACTGCCGGTGACATTTTTACAGTAATCGGTGCATTTTTATAGCACTGATTGCTGTAAAGATGTCAATGGTCCCAAAAACGTGTCAAACGTGTCCCAAATGTCCACCATAATATCGCAGTCCTGATAAAAATCGCAGATCGCCGCCATTACTAGTAAAAAAAATTATAATGATAAATAATTCTATCCCCTATTTTGTAGGCGCTATAACTTTTGCGCAAACCAATTAGTATAAGCTTATTGCCTTTTTTTTTTTTTTTTACCAAAAATATGTATATTTTTTTTTTCAAAATTGTCGCTGTACTTTTTTGTTTGTAGCACAAAAAATAAAAACCGCAGAGGTGATCAAATACCACCAAAAGAAAGCTCTATTTGTAGGGGGAAAGAGATGCAAATTTTGTTTGGGTACAGTGTCGTAGAACCGCGCAATTGTCAGTTAAAGCGACGCAGTGCCAAATTGTAAAAAGTGCTCTGGTCAGGATGGGGGAAAATCGTTCCGGTGCTGAAGTGGTTAAATAAAGTTCAAGAATCTGACAATGTGATAACAAAAAACAAAAGGGGTGCAAGTCTAAAATACCTAAAAACACATATTTAGAGACATAAAAGAAATACAAGAAGTGAGTAAAAAACAGCAGTGCTTGGGCAGAACAGAGACACATCTGGTGTAGAAACTACAACTATGGAAGAAAACACACAATATTCTTTACCACTAGATGGCTCCACTGAATGCTTCGCTATATATCAGAAATAATTTACTTGGTGGAAGAGAAACATCAGATTAGACCTTCCCCTCATTACCTGTCTAGAACTCTTCCATGGCACCTTTCACTTAAGAGGGATCTACACCTAAAGCCCCACACCCTACTATAACCTACTATACTATACTATACCCCTTCCTGCTTTTTCCTAACCCTCAAGACAGGTTTATGACAAATGTCACAAAACTATATAATGGAGATTTATAAAGTGGTTGTAAAGGTTCTTTGTTATTTTATAAAACAAAATATGTCATACATACCTCCACTGTGCAGTTCGTTTTGCACAGAGTGGCCCCGATTCTACTGTTCTGGGGTCCCTCGGCTCCTCCCTGCAATAGGTAACCCCCCCCCCCCCCCGGGAAGCTCTCTCCCGAGGGGGTTACCTTGCGGGCACACTCCCGTGTCATACAGTTGCCGTCCATAGACGCCGACTGTATAACTCGGTCCCGCCCCCCCCAGAGGCCACATCATTGGATTTGATTGACAGCAGCGGGAGCCAATGGCTATCAAGCTATCCAATCAACGCCGAGACTCTGGGGAGAAAAGGACACTGGGGGACACGCAGAGCAGGTGAACTGGCTCAGGTAAGTAAAACGGGGGGGCTGGGGGTCCCGTGACTGCCAGGTGTTTTTTCACCTTAATTTATAGAATGCATTAAGGTGAAAAAACAGGAACCTTTACATCCCCTTTAACCACTTAACGCCCGCCGCATGTATATGTACGTCCACAGAATGGCACGTACAGGCAGATGGGCGTACATGTACATCCCTGCCTTCTTGCGGGTTGGGGGTCCGATCAGGACCCCCCCGCTACATGCGGTGGTCGTTTTACCTGTGGGAGCGATCCGGGATGAGGGGGCACTGTTGGTTTCTGTCCGCCCCCTCGCGATTGCTCCCAGCGAATCCGCAGAGCCTCCGCCGTGTGACTTCCTCTGCCTGTGTAATGTAAACACAGGCAGAAGAAGTGATGTCACCTCTCCTCTCGGCGGTATTTTCGATCCGACGAGAGGTGAGAAGACATCACAAGTAAGCCGCACCAACACTACACTGACACCACACACATAGGTACATTAACCCCTTCAGATCACCCCCCTCCCCCAGCCCCATATCACAAAGTCACTGATTGCAGTGATCATATATTTACTGATCACTGCATTTAGTGTCAGTGTGACAGTTAGTCTTAGGTCCAGGGTAGCCCCGTATACCCCCCCCCCCCCAAATAAAGGTTTAACCCCTTGATCACCGTCCTAGTTAACCCTTTCACCCCCTATTGCCAGTGTCACTAAGCAATCGGTTTTCTGATCGCTGTATTAGTGTCACTGTTGCCGCTAGGTAGCTGTTTTTTTTTATATTGCGATTTATTTATTTTTTACTTAAGACATGTGGCTGAATACATGTTGGCCTAAATGTTTGACTAAAATTTTGTTTATTCGATTTTTCTTATAACAAAAAGTAGAAAATATAATTTTTTTTCAAAATTTTCGGTCTTTTTCCGTTTATATCACAAAAAATAAAAATCGCAGAGACAATCAAATACCATCAAAAGAAAGCTCTATTTGTGGGAAAATTGGAGGCAAATTTTGTTTGGGAGCCACGTCGCGCAATTGTCTGTTAAAGCGACGCAGTGCCGAATTGTAAAAACACCTTTGGTCATTTAGCAGCATATTGGTCCGGGGCTTAAGTGGTTAACAAGCGTATTTTTATGAAAGATTCTTAGAAAACCATTTTCAGTTTACGTTCCTTAATACACCATTTATGTGACTGTCGCCGTTTAACCACGTGCTTACTGGGCACATACACCCCCCTCCTGCCCAGGTGAAATTTCAGCTTCCGGCACTGCGTCGCTTTAACTGACAATTGCGCGGTCGTGCGACGTGGCTCCCAAACAAAATTGACGTCCTTTTTTCCCCACAAGTAGAGCTTTCTTTTGGTGGTATTTGATCGCCTGTGCGGTTTTTATTTTTTTAATTTTTTGTGCTATAAACAAAAAAGTGCGACAATTTTGAAGAAAAATACAATATTTTTTACTTGTTGCTATAATAAATATCCCAATTAAAAAAAAAAAAACACATTTTTTTTTTCTCAGTTTAGGGCGATACGTATTCTTCTACATATTTTTGGTAAAAAAATAAAAAAAAATCGCAATAAGCGACTGGTTTGCGCAAAAGTTATAGCGCTTACAAAATGGGGGAAACCTCAACATAACCTATACATTTTATTTGGTTATGTGGGTGATAAAAACAACTTCAGCCAATCAGTTACTAAATTTCACATCAACATTAGTGTGAAGCACTATAGGAGACCCAACAATAAATGTTCAAAGATCAATATATCCAGTTAATGTGCCTTTGCATATTCACAGACATCGCCGTGCGAAGCTGTCGGATCCAGCACTGGGGACCCTCACTTACAGCAACCCGTCCTACCGCACGTCCACCCAAGAGGTGAAGATTGAAGCCGTGCACAGACCTTCCATTTGTCATCTACAGCGACATCGTAAAGAGGTGAGGACTGCGTTTTGGTGTGCGGTAGTAGTGGTTGGATGTTAGGTTTGCTATCAATGAAAGATTTGTTAGGCCTTGTACACACGATCAGACCGGTCTGATGAGACTTGTCTGACGGACCGTTTTCATCAGACAACTCTGAACTTGTCTGATGTGCGTACAAACCATCGGACCAAAATCTGATCAGACCAGAACACAACGACGTGCTGAAAAAACGAAGTTCAATGCTTCCAAGCATGCGTCGACTTGATTCTGAGCATGCGCAGGTTTTTGGTCCGATGCTTTCTTTATCGTACATCACGGGACACAGAGCGCATAGCCATTACATATGGGTTATATGGGTACCTTCAGGTGTGGACACTGGTGTAATCAACTTCACAGGAAGTTCCTCCCTATATAACCCCCTCCCACTGAGAGTGCTTTAGTTTTTTCGCCAGTGTCTTAGGTGTTGGTCACGTCTAGCTGTCCCTCGGAGGTCTCGGGACCCAGGATAGCTAGCCGGATCCGTCCGAAGTGCTTCAAGGCCAAGGTGTACGGTACCCGGGCCCTGCTGGAGTGGGGTTTTGCCTATAATGCCTCTCCTTGGAGGGCTGGATTCTGGGCTCCAGTGCCTTAGTCTCTTCCAAGAACTAAACGCTACTGATGCCAGGATGCTATATAGGTCCAGGGGTGTGGGTTCCTTAACACAGGACCCCGGTCCCTGAAGGTCCAAGACAATACCCACGGAGATGGGGGAAGGCTGGGCCTCTTGCATTTTGCAATACCCTGCGGCGTGGAGCAGGTAAGAGGGAACCTGCGGGACTTGGTTCGACAGTAGGTATCCCCCTGGGGGTTCTGGGTTGGCTAACAGTATGCTTGTGCATCAGCCACTTTCTCCACTATGTCTGTGTGGGCAGGATGGGATACTAATGTTTACCCAGATAACATGTAGATATATGTATACTTGTGTAAGTTATATATTTGCTACTCACCCCAGGTCTGCCTGTTAACACTGATACTGCAACCCCACATGTTTTAAAGAGGAAATTGCTGGTAAAAACTCCTGTTTCTTAGGAAGCCTATGGGGACAGCTTCCTCGCTATGTGTGCACTACAATAAGATTAGTGCTTACCTGGTGTCTGTTGGTGCTGCCTAAACGCTGGTCCATGTTGTTTCCTCTGCTCTGCTTCCTCCATGTGGTTTCAGCGTGGTGCGCGCGATTGTATAGCGTCGGCGTGCGTCGGGGGGGCGGGCCAGCAGCGTCAGGGTCTGTTTAAAGGGAAAACTTTTTCTCTGGCTGGTCTTTCCCTCCTGGAGGCAGAGGAAGAAAGGATACAGAGCGTGCAGCTGGGTCTTTTGGCCACACAGGGACACCTAGTGGCGGTTTTGTGGATCTTCAGGTCTAGGACTTAGGTCCACTATTGACCAGAAAAAAAAAAAAGGAAGTTTTTTGCTTAAAGGGACTCAGCCTTAGATCCAGCAGTATCTGAGTCTACCTTGGACTCCGGCTAACGGGCATTGGTGTGTCAATACTCACAGGTTTCCTCAGTATTGCCACCTCCCAGGCGAGTAAAAAAAAAAAAAGAAAAAGAGAGAAATTAGTTCTTTTTCATTTTCCTCATACCTGCCCTCATATTGGTTACTCCTAGCTGCAACAGTCAGGTGTTGGCTATAGGGGTGACCCAAGGTTGTACAATGGCTCCAAAGGGATCTGGACCAGCCAAGGCTGCTAAAGGTGCCAAAAAGCAAAAGGGGTCTCCATCGGGGTCAGAGGATTTGGGCCAGGCTTCTACGGCCCCACCCTCGCCAGTCAGGACACCGAGTGGCATAGTACAAGAGCCATTGGGGGTGCTGGGGGCAGAGGCGGCCCCCGATCCACCCATTCCCGTTTACGTGACGGAAGAAATGCTAGCAGCCACCATGAGTGGGCTAGAGAAAAGGTTAACTGCGTTGTTTTCCCGTCCTTGCCCAAGTAGCAAGCGGGCTAGATCCCCCTCACCCAGTGTGGGGTTTTCAGATGCGGAGGTCTCCTCTTCAGAGGAACGGGACCCACAAGGGGATCAGGCAGACCCAAGTCCCGACGGTTCAGACAGGGAAAATTCCACTATAGATGAATATTTTTCGGCCTCTCAAGCGGAGAGCCTGTGGATCCAGTCTTTGACAGATATGGTTCGCACTGCCTTTAAACTTCCAGTGCCAGAACTAGTAGCCCCGGAGGTATCCTCATTGGGTTCTTTAAAGGCTCCATTAACTTGTGCGTCTTTTCCAATGCACCCCCTTCTGCGGAACGTGATTTACCAGGATTGGGCTCGACCTGATAGAATCTTTGTCCCTCCTAAAAGATTCTCTATTCTCTACCCTATGGAAGAGGAATATGTAAAGAAATGGGCACTCCCTACAGTGGACGCGGCCATTTCCTGCGTGAATAAATCCCTGACTTGTCCGGTTGAAAATGTCTATATGTTCAAGGATCCGGTCGACAAAAAATTCGAGACCCTACTGAAAGCAGCTTTTACCTCAGTAGGTGCCATGGTTCAGCCAGCAGTAGCAGCCATTGGTGTTTGTCAGGCCCTGAAGGATCAGGCAAAACATATATTAAAGGACATGCCGGCTCAGCATACTCATGAATTAGCAGAATTCCCTAGGGCTCTCTGCTTTGCAATAGATGCTATTAAGGACTCCATCCAACAGGCATCCCGTTCATCTCTACTGATGGTTCACATGCGTCGTCTTTTGTGGCTAAAGAACTGGTCAGCAGAGGCACCCTGCAAAAAGCTTTTAGCAGGGTTTCCCTTTCATGGGGGAAGACTATTCGGGGAAGACCTAGATAAATATATCCACACCATATCAAGTGGAAAAAGTACTTCCTTACCGGTCAAGAAAAGACCGCGTGGGCCCACGTTTAAACGACAGGCCATTGCAGGCTCGGCCCCTTCGACTTCCCGTCAGTATCGACGGCCTCCCGGGCGTTCAGCAGTTAATAGCCGCCCACAGGGACAAGCCGCGGCAAACATGAGGCCCTGGTCTCGCAAGCCGGCTAAACCAGTCATCAAGTCAGATTCATGAAGGGGCGCCCCCACTCTCTTTGGTGGGGGGAAGACTTCAGTTTTTCTCCGAAGTCTGGAAGGCCAGAATTCCCGACGCTTGGGTTCGGTCCGTAGTAGCCTCAGGCTACAAACTAGAGTTTCGAGAAATCCCCCCTCCTCATTTTCAGGGGTCAAGTCTTCCAAGCGACCCGTTAAAGAGGGCCTCTCTCGTAAAGGCGTTGGATCGCCTCTTGCTCCAAGGAGTAATTGTAGAAGTACCAACCCAAGAAAGGGGTCTGGGATTCTACTCCAACCTTTTTGTAATACCAAAACCCAATGGCGACGTCAGGCCTATATTAGACCTCAAACGCCTAAATCGCTTTCTAAGGATTCAGACCTTTCGTATGGACTCCATACGTTCAGTGACAGCCAGCCTGCATCAGGGCGACTTCCTAGCATCTATAGACATAAAGGATGCATATCTGCATGTGCCGATTTACCCAGCACATCACAAGTTTCTTCGTTTTACGATAAATCAAAGTCATTACCAGTTCGTAGCCCTCCCTTTCGGGTTGGCAACAGCTCCACGGGTATTCACAAAGGTGTTAGCCCCGGTGCTAGCCGTCCTAAGGACAGAAGGCATCTTGGTCCTGGCATACCTGGACGATCTCCTGGTTATCGACAGATCAGCTTCCAACCTCAATCATGCAGTAGTCCGCACAGTGCGGCATCTAGAAGAGTTCGGGTGGATTGTGAACCAAGAAAAATCAAGGTTACAACCCACAAGACAGTTGGAATATCTAGGCTTTCGGTTAGATACAGAATGCCAGAGGGTATTTTTACCTCAAGAGAAGATCAGGTCGTTGATTCAAACGATTCAAATAGTCTTAGGCAAAAAGAAGCCGACTATTCGCCTATGCATGCGACTGCTGGGAAAGATGGTGGCCGCCTTCGAAGCAGCGCCCTATGCCCAGATCCATACCAGAATTCTGCAGGCAGCTATTCTCTCTGCTTGGAACAAGTCCATACAGGCATTAGACCGTCCATTAGTTCTTTCCCCAGGAGTCAGGCGCAGCCTGTACTGGTGGCTGATCCCTCAAAAGTTATCAAAAGGGAAAACCTTTTGCCCCATCTCGTGGAAAATAGTAACCACAGATGCCAGCCTAACAGGTTGGGGGGCAATCTTAGGAAAACGGACCCAGCAGGGACAGTGGTCAGAGGCAGAAAGTCTGCTTCCCATCAATGTCCTAGAGATCAGAGCTGCTCGGTTGGCCCTGGTCGCCTGGACTCTCCCCCTGCAGGGTCTGCCAGTAAGGATACAGTCCGACAATGCCACGGCGGTGGCATACATAAACCACCAGGGGGGCACAAGGAGCCTAGCGGCTCAAAGGGAAGTAAACCTGATTTTCTCATGGGCCGAAGCCCATGTACCCTGCATCTCAGCAGTGTTCATCCCAGGGATAGACAATTCTCAAGCAGATTTTTTGAGTCGTCAACAGTTACTCCCGGGAGAGTGGTCTCTTCACCCCCAGGTATTCCAAGAGATTTGCCAAAGATTCGGAGTTCCCGATGTGGACATCATGGCAACAAGATTCAACAAGAAATTGGACAAATTCGTATCCCGAGCCAGGGACCCCTCGGCCTACGGGACCGATGCGTTGGTTTGCCCCTGGCACCAGTTTTCTCTCCTGTATGCGTTCCCTCCACTACAGATGATTCCCCGCCTTCTACGAAGGATCAGGGTGGAGCGCAGGCCGGTGATCCTGGTGGCCCCAGCCTGGCCCAGAAGGGCTTGGTACGCACTCATCGTGAGGATGTCAGTAGGGGCACCGTGGCCACTCCCCCTGCGCCCAGATCTGCTGTCTCAGGGCCCGATCTACCACCCTGCTTCACAGCAGCTAAATTTGATGGCTTGGCGGCTGAATCCCTAATTCTTAAGGGCAGAGGCCTCTCAGCCCAAGTCATATCTACGTTAATTCAAGCTAGAAAACCAGTCTCTAGAAATATCTATTACAGAGTCTGGAGAACCTATGTGGAGTGGTGCGAGTCTCAAGGAGGGCATCCTCGCAAGTTTTTTATTGACAGGATCTTGCGATTCCTCCAGGTTGGCGTTGACAAGGGGTTGGCTCTTAGTACTCTAAAGGGGCAGGTGTCTGCCTTATCGATATGGTTTCAAAGGCCTTTGGCCACGCATTCGCTTGTGAAAACCTTTTTGCAGGGAGTCTTGCATGTAAATCCCCCTATTAGAGCTCCCCTCTGCCCCTGGAATTTAAATCTGGTCTTGTCAGCTTTACAAAAGCAGCCGTTTGAACCTCTGACAGAAATCCCTCTTGTGCTGCTAACCCGAAAGTTGGTTTTCTTGGTGGCTATGGCTTCGGCCAGAAGGGTCTCCGAGCTGGCAGCCTTGTCTTGCAGGGAACCATACCTGATTCTGCATAAGGACAGAGTGGTTCTGCGGCCTCAGCCTTCTTTCCTTCCTAAGGTCATATCCAGTTTTCACTTGAATCAGGACCTAGGCCTACCATCCTTCTTTCCTACTCCCCAGTCCAGAGAGGAAAGACTGCTTCATACTTTGGACGTGGTCCGAGCCATGAGGGTCTATCTCAAGGCTACAGAGAAGATTCGGAAAACAGATGTGCTTTTCGTTCTTCCGGATGGCCCCAAGAAGGGTCAGCCGGCTGCCAAGTCTTCCTTGGCTAGGTGGATTAAGCAGCTGATTTTTCAGGCCTATGGTCTGAAGCGCGTTCCACCTCCCTTATCAGTTAAAGCCCATTCTACGAGGGCCATGAGTGCCTCCTGGACGGCACACCATCAGATCTCTATGGCACAGGTTTGCAAAGCGGCAACCTGGTCTTCCGTACATACGTTTACTAAATTTTATAAGTTGGACGTCGCAAAGGCTACGGACGCAGCATTTGGGCAGGCGGTCCTACGGGCAGCAGTATAGAATCCTCTGGCCCGGTTCACGCCCCCTTTTTTTCTGTTGGTGGAGCTATTTTTTACCTCCTGATATATTTTCTGTTTGGCTATTTTTTGGCCTTACGGTCTCCCTCCCTTCATGGAGCATTGCTTTGGGACATCCCATATGTAATGGCTATGCGCTCTGTGTCCCGTGATGTACGATAAAGAAAAAAGGATTTTTAATAACAGCTTACCTGTAAAATCCTTTTCTTGGAGTACATCACGGGACACAGAGCTCCCACCCCTCTTTTTGGGGAACATTGTGTAACCTCAGAGAAATTGCTTGCTACAAAACTAAAGCACTCTCAGTGGGAGGGGGTTATATAGGGAGGAACTTCCTGTGAAGTTGATTACACCAGTGTCCACACCTGAAGGTACCCATATAACCCATATGTAATGGCTATGCGCTCTGTGTCCCGTGATGTACTCCAAGAAAAGGATTTTACAGGTAAGCTGTTATTAAAAATCCTTTTTTTGTGTACTAACCATCGAATCTGTCCGACGGACAGGTGTCCATCAGACAGGTTTTAAAGCATGTTTTAAAACTTTGGTCCGACAGACAACGGTCTGATGGGCCGTGCACACCATCGAACTGGTCTGCAGACCAGTTTCATCAGACCGGTCTGATCGTGTGTACAGGGCCTTAAGCTGTAACTTCAAATTAATGAACGAAGTATGAAAGGATTTAGCACTATGTATGTTCCCCATAATAAGACATCATTTCGGGTGTTTAGGCAAATCTGCCTTGGCTGAACTCCAGGCATAAAAGACACAAAATAATTCATCTCTGATATTAAACATATTTTTTAATGCAAGTAGTGTACAGTAAGTCCCTGGATTTGTCCAGGTATCCGCCTCCTGCTGTCCCTGTACAGCAGGACTGGAGCGTGAGAGCAAAAAGCAGCACAAGTTGCCAGTCAGCTCATGTGCTCACCCAGAGCATGACAATAGTAAGAGAAGGCATAGCGATATAGAGATGAGCTCACCACTGTGCTGCTTCTCCTTTCACAGGGTGGTCCAGGATGACCTGGGATCAGAGAAAGTGGGTTGAATAATGCTGGCTTTAAAGCGATGTTCCGGCCGATGGCTACATATACTGCAGCTGCTGGCTTTCAATAAATGGACACTTGCCTATCCTGAAGTCCAGCGATGTCGGCACCGCAGCTGATGGGTGTTGCCGTCCCCATTGCGGGTAAGGGTACCCGGTAGTGTACACACTGGAGGGCGCAAACATCTAGTGCATTACCACCAGCAATTTTTATTTAATCAAAAAGCCAAAAACATCTGAAAGTGGTGGTAGTGCACGCTGTGTTTGCACACTCCTGTTTATTTTGTTCCTTTTCATGATTTCCCTGTCTGAGGAGGGCTGAGCATTGCCATTGTGACCCCCCTTTTGGGCGCTGGAGTGTTTAGTTATTTGCATCTGTAGATAAAAAACCGGTGCGTGTTTTTTGACCAAAGTCATGTTAAATAATGCCCTTGCTATAGGTATAGACCAGTCTCATACCTCCTGAAGACTGAGTGAAAAACGCTCAGAAATAGCACCCCCTCCCCATCCTGCCTTGTTGCTATGACCTTGCTAAGACACTCCTAGCTGATTCAGACCCCTTCACATGTGCTCTCTCCTAAGAATGAGCTCTGCTGTGTTTGCAAACCCCACATGCAGAGCCCGCCAGGAAGTCGGCACCGTGCTGCGCTAATCCCAGGCAGTGAGACGTTTCCCGATCTCTGCAGCCGCGAATCAGGACAAAGTCTCCCTGCCTGTGATTAGCGCAGTGCCGACTTATACGTGCAGGGATTTGAGTGCTTGCCTCTGTGTTGGTGTGGGAAATGGCTGGGAGTGTCTTGGCAACGACCTAGCAACGAGGCATGATTCTGTTTCTGGGAGCTTTGCAGCCAGGCTTCTGGATGGCCTACACCTATAACAAGGGCATTCTCCAAACTCAGTCAATGCTGAAGTTGGTTTTTATCTGTAGGAGCCCTTTACCTGCATAGTCAGCTTACTGGTAAAGGTGAATATGCCATTAAAGCCTTGAATGCAAGTGCAAAGGCTAGGCAGGTGCAAAGATGAAGTAGATGTGTACATTTGCCTTTGTCCTGGTGTCAGCAGTTCAGTATGTGTGGAGTAATGAGAGAGAATGTGTTGCTGTGGATTACTGCTCACTGTTGCTCTTTGCACCATGTTATGTGTATTGCTTTGTATGACTCTCACTATGACTTTTCTGGCATCTTTTGAGTGTTGTCACCTGACTGATTCTTGTCGCACTGTCTCATCCACTGCAGCACTCTGTCCCTTCTGACAGTCTCTCTCCTTTCCTGTTCTGAGTCCTCTCCCCACCTGCAGGTATTGGTTGTTTCTGCATGCGAGTGACTTCCCTTTAAATCCCACTCCCATTGCTTTGGAAATGTGTGTCCCCCATTTCCCCCTTTTTGGATATGTTTTCCAGATGCAACAAGCCCTTGTGTATCAAGTTTCTATCCAGATAACATGGCTGACTTACCTTTCACTGCAGTCAGCCTCTCATACCGTGTTTCCTCGAAAATAAGCCCAGGTCTTGTATTTATTTGGGCAACAAAAGACACAGTAGGGCTTATTTTCAAGATAGGTCTTACCATGTAATGTACTGTCTTCTCTCCCTGCCTGACAGGAATCCCCAGTGTGAACAGGGGTGAAATGTTTGTAAAATCCTATAATCCTCTCTATTACAGTATTATATAATGTACAATGTGTGCGTTTCTGTAATATACTTGTGCCAAATACCTTTGTTATAGTGCCGCTCTGCGCTTCTTTGACCCGTCGGAGCTCTCTTCCCCACAATTATATTACAGAAACACACACATTGTACATTATATACTACTGTAATAGAGTGGATTATAGGATTTTAGTAGCATTTTAATATGGGGCTTATTTTCGGGGTAGGGCTCCTGGAAAATAACACTAGGTCTTATTTTCGGGAAAAAATGGTAGCTGTGCATGATGCAAAAGGCCGCATAACACTTGTAACACACAGGTTTCTTGTTCTTTGTAGACAACAAATAGCATAACTTAACCACTTCAGGCCCGCGCTACCATCGGATGACGGCAACAGCGCGGGCCTGAATATCCAACATGCCGTCATTTGACGGCATGTCATTCAGGCGTTCCCAGAGCGCGCTGTAGAGCGCTCTGCGGGGAAGCCCTGTGTTGTCCGTGTCCCCTGGACACGGCCAATTACAAATTTGCGGCGAACGGCCAATCAGAGTGGCCGTTTGCGATGCGATCTGTGGGCGAATGGGAGATGATCTCTCATAGATCATCTCTCATTGCCGTGTTACACAGAGACAGCGTCCTGTCTCTGGAGAGGAGGAGCCCGATCTGTGTTCCTTCCTACATAGGGACACAGATCGGTCACCCCCCCAGTCACCCCCCCTCTCCCCACAGTTAGAACACACCTAGCATACACATTTAACCCCTTCCTCACCCCCTAGTGTTAACCCCTTCAATGCCAGTCACATTTATACTGTAATTAGTGCATATTTATAGCACTGATCGCAGTATAAATGTGAATGGCGCCAAAAATGTGTCAAAAGTGTCCGATGTGTCCGCCATAACGTCGCAGTACCAATAAAAATCGCAGATCGCCGCCATTTCTAGTAAAAAAATAAATAATAAAAAATAATAATTCTCTCCCCTATTTTGTAAGCGCTATAACTTTTGCGCAAACCAGTCGCTTATTGGGATTTTTTTTTTTTTTTTGCCAAAAATATGTAGAAGAATACGTATCGCCCTAAACTGAGTGCCGCAAGCTGAAATTTTACCTGGGCAGGAGGGGGGTGTAAGTGCCCAGTATGCAAGTGGTTAAAGTGATTCTTTCAGGGGCTTCAAAACACATAATAGTCGATGTGGATCTTGTATTCTTCAGTCATGGAGCATTGCTTAGGTTTGTTTCCTGAACTTCAGCAACTCTGCCAAAAAGTTAGGTCCCCCCAAAAAGCACCATAACCTTCACTATGAAATGTACAAAGAGCGCCAATCATCTTGGAAATCCATGAGAGTTTATTTTGTCTTGTTTTCAGTCCCCCGAAACGCATTGGCTGCCTTTCATACTCTTGATGTTTTCATTTTATTAGCAATAAATGATTATGGAATCTTAATCAATAGATTTTTATTTGTGTATGACCGGCTTTAGGATCAATAACAGGTTCAAGTAAGGGGTTAGATAAAGGGGTAAGCTTGGTCAGTTAATCGGATGTACCAGGTGTGGTAGAAGTCTTGCCATTAAAGGTACCACACCAGTTTATTTTTTTTGCAAAAAATGTGTGCCCATTGAATCTACTGCCCTATGAAATGACTTCATGCACAAGTGTCTAAAGGCCTTGTGGATGTTCAATTTTCTATGTATTCTTCCATTGGCCTTTCCACGGTTCAAGCATAAGATAGACATATACCTATAGGGATTGATTGCCCCAGGGGGAACCCATAGCCATAGGGATAGAACTCCTATGGAGTTGATTTACTGAAACTGGAGAGTGCAAAATCTGGAGCAGCTCTGCATTGTAGACAATCAGATGGCGTTTCAACCTAGGTTCAGACTAGTGCACATGTGATTTGCACCCGCACTGCGGTGACACTCGCATGCAATGTCTGAGCAATGTGAGTTCAGCCATACAGTTGTATGGTTGAATTCGCATTGCATTCTAACAGAAAAAGATGCAGGGACTTTTTTCCCCCCGCTCTGGAATCGGATTGCATGGGTGTTCTAACTAATGCGATCCGATTTCTGTACTAATCCAGATTTCGCACTGCGATCTGTGACCCATTCTGGGGGTGTCATTAACATTGTATTGACACCCGCAGCGGTTCGCAGAGGGCAGTGTGAACTTCCTGCGGGAGAGAAGCAAAGCGGGAACCGGTGCTGGAATCGCGCTCTTTCCTGCATTGCACAAGTGTGAACTTGGGCTCAATGTTTTTATTAAAGTTTTCACAGAGAATACAACATTTTTTACAAAGAACGCGTGCGGTATAAAGTACATACTAAATTAAAGGAGTTGTAAATGGGAAAAAAAAATTCACCTGAATGCAATCTATGCATTAAGGTGAAAAAACATCTGGTGTTGCCGCCCCCCCGAGCCCCTGTTTTACTTACCTGACCCGTCGAAAGTCCAGCACAGTCCCGAGATCCTCTTCGCTGCTCAGCCTGGCCGCTGATTGGCTAGAGCGGATGGATTGAGAGCAGCGCAGCCATTGGCTGGCGCTGCTGTCAATCACATCCAGTGACGTGGCACGCCGAGGGGTGGAGCCCAGTGATACAGTGAGAGGCTATGCAAGTACTGACCACCATGCAAGCTCTCGCATGACTGTGGTGAGTAATTGCAGGGAGGACCATAGACAGCCGCCGAGGGACCCCAGAAGACTGCACAGTGGAGGCAAGTATAACATGTTTGTTATTTTAAAGGGAAAAAAAATGTCCTTTACAAACGCATTAAACATGAAAATACGACAATCTGCTTCTAACTTCAGTTTGTTCAATTAAAGTGGTTGTAAACAAAAAAATAAATAAAAAACCTGCAGGACAAAGGCATAATGAGCTGCATAGCATACTAGCGCATTATGAAATACTTACCTTGGGTCGAGTCCCCCACAGCGGTCCTCGTACACTGGTCCGGCTGGTGACACCGCTCCTGGAGTTACTTTGGGTATCGTGGGCTCCAGCGCTGTGATTGGCCGGAGCCACGATGATGTCACTCCTGCACATGCTTACAGGTAATGGCACACTAGCTGAAGCGAAGCTACGACCGTGGCTCGATGACTTCCGCACATGCTGATACAGGGGACATCTCCTAAACCTTGTAGGTTCAGGATATATCCGGGGTAGCTTCAGGGTAAGCCTCATAGGGTTTACAAACACTTTTAAGCTTTTACAATAATATCTGGAAGCTGATTGGTTTCTCTGCAGAGATGTACCAGATTTTGCACCCTCCAGTTTTAGTTAATCAACCCCATAGTGTCCTTCATATGGCACATCAAGCTTGTATGAAAAATCACCAAATGTAAATAGGAAGAGAGTACAGGGTTAGTGAATGCAAGCAATACACTCTGCAAGGAGAATCTTTAGGACCAGTGTATAAAAATAAAAAATCTATTCCTACATCAATCAATTCATTGACTTTTTACAAAGACTAAAGGCAGAAACCGATTTGGGGCATTAAAAGTCTGGAGCATTTCCTTGTATGTTTTATCTGATATGAGGGTCTGTGAGGCATCTGGAAATCATATCCCGATGAGCTGCCAAGGATATCCCTTTTGGAGTCTGGGTCATCTTTTCTAACTGTGTGAGCATGTGGTGTACTTACCTTACATAAGCTGGACTTGCTATTGATTTTCTGTAGACTCCATCGATTGTCTTGTGTGTCATTTGTCTCTGTGCTAATATATCTCTTCTTGGCCATTTATTGTAAGAATAACTGGAGATATTCACATATGTCTCCCATTGTGGGAAGACCATCAGCATAGCTCCCAACTGTCCCTGATTTGGAGCAATGTCCCTCTGTCCCCCTTTCCTCCTCATTTGTCCCTCATTTTGGTCAGATCCATATAGTTGTATACAAAATGCAACCAAAAGTGTCTCCCAGAGCTAAACCTTTCATCCAAATTCTAAATTGCTGCATTTGTACATTTTAAAAGCCGATAAAAAGGAATAGTAGTGGTAAAAAAAATCACTTGTGGATTTAATTAGCCTTTTTGTTGGGTTAATTCTCCTTTAAGGGAGTGTGACAGAGGGTGTGTCCCATGCCTACATACATTTGCTGGAAGGTGTTCCTCATTCCCATCTCAAAATATTGAGAGATGTGTATCAGGCTTATGTAAGCAGGCAACATATAGCAACCAATAATAATCAGTTTGCCTGAATTGGAATGCACAAGGGTTGCTTTTGGTTAGCGCAGTATGCACTACTTGGAAATGGCAACCACATTTTGTCGAGATGAAAACAACGTTTTGTTTTCACATTTTGCACATTATCAGCGCCCTTTGCTCCACTTTAATAAAACAGGTTGCATCACTAAAATTCGATATGGTGGTGTCAGCGCCTTTCGCATTTAAATGGACTTGGTTATTTTAAGGCCGCTCACACACGGAGGGACATGTCCGATGGAAACGGTCCGCAGACCGTTTTCATCGGACATGTCTCCTCGGGATTTTCGTCCGGCGGTGTGTACACACCATCGGTTCAAAATCCCCGCCAGCAGACAGCGCGGTGACGTGGCGGACATATCTGACTAAAAGCAACATTTATATTTATGCTGCTTGCAATGGGGGCACTCCTGTGTGTGTGTGCGCTCCCAAGCTGGTTTTGTGTGTCCATTGACACACAGTGCTCAGCCCCACCTCCCTGCTGTGTCCTTACTGGCTGTGATTGACTGCAGCAGGAACCAATGACTCTTGCTGCTGCCTTTATGTCCAATGCAGCGAGAAGGCTGCTGGTCTTGTGCACATCGCTGGAGCGAGATTGGGCTCAGGCAAGTATTTGAGGGGAAGCGGTATATTCCTCCCACTGACACCAATAATGGGGAACTAATTCTCCCACTGACACCGATAATGGGGAACTATTTCTCCTACTGACGCCAATGATTGAGCACTATTTTTCCCACTGACGCCAATGATGGAGCGCTATTCCTCCCACTGACGCCATTAATGGGGAACTAATTCTCCAACTGACGCCAATGATGGAGCGCTATTCCTCCAACTGACGCCAATGATGGAGCACTATTCCTCCAACTGACGCCAATGATGGAGCGCTATTTCTTCCCACTGACGCCAATGATGGAGCGCTATTCCTCCCACTGACACCAATGATGGAGCACTATTCCTCCCACTGACGCCAATAATGGGGAACTAATTCTCCAACTGACGCCAATAATGGGGAACTAATTCTCCAACTGACGCCAATAATGGGGAACTAATTCTCCAACTCCAACTAATTCTCCAACTGACGCCAATAATGGGGAACTAATTCTCCAACTGACGCCAATACGCCAATAATGGGGAACTAATTCTCCAACTGACGCCAATAAAGGGGAACTAATTCTCCAACTGACGCCAATAATGGGGAACTAATTCTCCAACTGACGCCAATAATGGGGAACTAATTCTCCAACTGACGCCAATAATGGGGAACTAATTCTCCAACTGACGCCAATAATGGGGAACTAATTCTCCAACTGACGCCAATAATGGGGAACTAATTCTCCAACTGACGCCAATAATGGGGAACTAATTCTCCAACTGACGCCAATAATGGGGAACTAATTCTCCAACTGACGCCAATAATGGGGAACTAATTCTCCAACTGACGCCAATAATGGGGAACTAATTCTCCAACTGACGCCAATAATGGGGAACTAATTCTCCAACTGACGCCAATAATGGGGAACTAATTCTCCAACTGACGCCAATAATGGGGAACTAATTCTCCAACTGACGCCAATAATGGGGAACTAATTCTCCAACTGACGCCAATAATGGGGAACTAATTCTCCAACTGACGCCAATAATGGGGAACTAATTCTCCAACTGACGCCAATAATGGGGAACTAATTCTCCAACTGACGCCAATAATGGGGAACTAATTCTCCAACTGACGCCAATAATGGGGAACTAATTCTCCAACTGACGCCAATAATGGGGAACTAATTCTCCAACTGACGCCAATAATGGGGAACTAATTCTCCAACTGACGCCAATAATGGGGAACTAATTCTCCAACTGACGCCAATAATGGGGAACTAATTCTCCAACTGACGCCAATAATGGGGAACTAATTCTCCAACTGACGCCAATAATGGGGAACTAATTCTCCAACTGACGCCAATAATGGGGAACTAATTCTCCAACTGACGCCAATAATGGGGAACTAATTCTCCAACTGACGCCAATAATGGGGAACTAATTCTCCAACTGACGCCAATAATGGGGAACTAATTCTCCAACTGACGCCAATAATGGGGAACTAATTCTCCAACTGACGCCAATAATGGGGAACTAATTCTCCAACTGACGCCAATAATGGGGAACTAATTCTCCAACTGACGCCAATAATGGGGAACTAATTCTCCAACTGACGCCAATGATTGAGCACTATTCCTCCCACTTGACGCCAAAGATGGAGCACTATTTCACCCATTGAGGCCAATGATGTCATTTTTTTTACTCCCAGTGACAACCAAGCCTATGGCATTGTTTGCTCCCACCAATGCCGGGGCATTTTCTACTCCCATTGGCCATAGTCTGGCCTCCCTAAAGTTTGAATGGTAGTAAACTGGCCCTTTGTTTTGAAAGTTAAGAGACTCCCAGTCTAGACTAAACAAGCATTTAACTTGCAGGGGGGAAGGGGGTGCACTACAAGGGTACATTGTCTCATTCCCAGAGTCCAGCTTTCACATTTCTCTCCACACGAGTATTACAAATTTGCTTAATATCTTCTTCCCGTTCTAGGCTGTTCCCGACAACGGCTTCACCAAGGAGAAGATCAGAATCTTGGAAGGTTTTGGCTTATTTTCTGGGGTTGAAGGCGAATGGGATGACCTCAAGCAGGTGAAGCCATCCTGAGGCAGCATCCTTCGGGACCATGTGTGCATCAAGACGGACACTGTGTCTTTACAAGCCAGCACTGCCTCACTCGACCTGACTGAAACCCAACAGCTGCTACAGGAAGAGCAGTCAGAGACGGGCAGCGTCACACTGCCACCAAGCCCCGAACGTCGGGTCTCCTTACCGGATTCTGGCTGGAGAGGGAAGCACATGCCTACCACCGAGAGTGAGGTGTGAGGGACAAGAGTCGCGGGATGGTGTACTTCCCTGCCCAGTATTACTAATAAGGAGTCTCTATCTTCCTTGAGAATCAGGCTTCCTTACCCTTGGACAAAAGTGGACGTCTCAAAGGTTGCTGATCATTTTAGGCATTTAAAAAAAAATCTAATATTTAAACTAAGATGGAGCAAAAAAAACTGTCCGCACCGAGTTGTTTATTTTGTATTTTTTTTTTTTTTTTAACAAGGATTTCTGGATATGTTTTTTTTTTTTTTTTTTTTCTATTTTATTTAACCAATGTATTTTAGACTTGTTGTGATATAATATAAAAATAGATTTTTGTATTTGGTCTCATTTTTCTTAGAGCTAGAATGAATGCGGTCTCTGCTTTTACATACATACATACATTAAAGCCTTGGATTGCGAGCATAATTCGTTCCTGAAACATGCTTGTAATCCAAAGCACTTGTATAGCAAAGCAAATTTCTCCATAGGAAATAATATAAACTCAAAAGATTCGTTCCACAATCGTTTATTCATAGGTCCTTCTGTTTATTGTCCATATAAAAAGATTATAGCAATGTGACCAGGTTGTGTAATCATACTACCCACCGCCATACACTCCACACCCCTCTCATGTACATACTACCCACCGCCATACACTCCTCATGTACATACTGCCCCCCTGCCATACACCCCTCTCATGTACATATAACCCAGTGCCATACACTCCACACCCCTCTCATGTACATACTACCCACTGCCATACACTCCTCTCATGTACATACTGCCCCTGCAATACACTCCACACACCTCTCATGTACATATTACCCCCCGCCATACACTCCACACCCCTCTCATGTACATACCACCCACTGCGATACACTCCACGCCCCTCTCATGTACATGTTCATGTACATACTACCCACCTCCATACACTCCACACCCCTCTCATGTACATACTACCCACCGCCATACACTCCACATCCCTCTCATGTACATACTACCCACCGCCATACACTCCTCTCATGTACATACTGCCCCCTGCCATACACTCCTCTCATGTACATATTACCCCACGCCATAGACTCCACACCCCTCTCATGTACATACTACCCACTGCCATACACTCCTCTCATGTACATACTATCCACAGCCATACACTCCACACCCCTCTCATGTACATACTACCCACCGCCATACACTCCACACTCCTCTCATGTACATACTACCCCCCGCCATACACTCCTCTCATGTACATATTACCCCCCGCCATAGACTCCACACCCCTCTCATGTACATACTACCCACTGCCATACACTCCTCTCATGTACATACTATCCACAGCCATACACTCCACACCCCTCTCATGTACATACTACCCACCTCCATACACTCCACGCCCCTCTCGTGTACATACTACCCCCCACCATACACTCCACACTCCTCTCATGTACATACTACCCCCGCCATACACTCCTCTCATGTACATACTACCCACCGCCATTCACTCCACACCCCTCTCATGTACATACTACCCACTGCCATACACTCCACACCCCTCTCATGTACATACTACCCACTGCCATACACTCCACACCCATATCCACATAAGGGGCTTGTCAGTACATACATATATACATGGTTAGGACACATGTTAATACATAAAACACCTATTACACATCGCTACACACACCACAAGTGGAAGAAGTAGCCATAGAGCCCCTCCCAGCCTTACAAATGTGGCCTGTGCATCCAAGTGGTCATGAAAGGATTAAATAAAAGAGGAAGCAATTCAAATGTAAATATACCAATTTTTTATTGTGTGCTTTATGAAAGTATAATTATGGATCTATACACATTTTTTTCCTTTTCCAAATATAAATACTCTGATTAAACCAAGAGTCCTTTGGTAAAAATCAATTGGCCAAAAGTGAAGATCTAGTGATCCTCTCGCCCAATCACTGACACACTTTTGACCAAGAGATTCCAAGCCTGCCCACCACGACAAGGTAGACTCTTCTAGGGCAGGAACTACACTAACTACACTAATCTATCCTACTAGATGCTAGTCATCCTTTTTCTAATGTTGGGTGTATGTTTGTAGTAGGCCTCATTCTATAATCTGTGTGTGCGATCTACTCTCTCCTAATTTGGTTGTGTGTGTGTGTACATCTATCTAAAGCATGGAGCGGTCAGTTTATGTACATCTGGACATCCTCTGTTAGTGTAGGTCAGTGTATGCCAGTCGTTGTATGTTGTCCAGTGTGTGTCAGTAAATAAACGTTCATCAGTAGTCAACAGAAAAAATATATCTGTGAACCAATCTGGGGCTGTCATAAACATTTTATTTTTATATCTTTTTTTTTTTTTTTTAAACAAACAGAAGTGAGGAGAAAGGGAGAGGATCGGGAGTTAACAGAGGATGGGACAAGGAAATGTTTTCATTAAAAATAAATTACAGATACATGGAGTAGTAGATCTGTATGGATTATGTAAAATATTATATATTTAGTGTTGTGAAAAAAATAAAAAATAAAATCTGGCCTCCATCCATCCCCGTACCCGGCCAGCTCCACCTTTTTTGTTAGATGTCTGGGAGCCTTTACCCGAGCGATAGAGGCTACAACAGGGTAAAGGTACTCCCCTTCTGCGGAAAGTGTCTGGGGCACTCACCCAAGATGCTAGAAGCTCCATCAGGAAGAAACAACCGCTTTTCGGCGGTGTCTTAGGCACTCACCTGAGAACTAGAAGCTCCATCAGAGTGAAGTACACCTGAGAGCTAAAAGCTTCATCAGGTTGAAGCAACCCCTTTCGGTAAGAATTGTCTTGAAGTCCTCACCTGAGTGCTGGAGGCTGCGTCAGGATAAAAGGACTCCATTTCTGTGTAAATTGTCACAGGGGGTGCTGGCACATACAACAGGGTAAAGGTAATCCCCTTCTGCGGAAAGTGTCTGGGGCACTCACCCGAGATGCTAGAAGCTCCATCAGGAGGAAACGACCGCTTTTCGGCGGTGTCTTAGGCACTCACCTGAGAACTAGAAGCTCCATCAGAGTGAAGTACACCTGAGAGCTAAAAGCTTCATCAGGGTGAAGCAACCCCTTTCGGTAAGAATTGTCTTGGAGTCCTCACCTGAGTGCTGGAGGATAAAAGGACTCCATTTCTGTGTAAATTGTCACAGGGGGTGCTGGCACATACAACAGGGTAAAGGTAATCCCCTTCTGCGGAAAGTGTCTGGGGCACTCACCCGAGATGCTAGAAGCTCCATCAGGAGGTAAAGGACCGCTTTTCGGCGGTGTCTTAGGCACTCACCTGAGAACTAGAAGCTCCATCAGAGTGAAGTACACCTGAGAGCTAAAAGCTTCATCAGGGTGAAGCAACCCCTTTCGGTAAGAATTGTCTTGGAGTCCTCACCTGAGTGCTGGAGGCTGCGTCAGGATAAAAGGACTCCATTTCTGTGTAAATTGTCACAAGTATATTTATTTCTAATCATTGTCTACTAGAAGCAGAAGATAGAAACAAATATACAGATCGGTATACATTACCCCATGATGTTTCCGGAGTACATGAGTAGGTGTTACTTTATACGTACACGAAGATGATGTTGGGATCTCCATGTTCGTCCAGCCCCAGGTTGATGGGAACACACACGATTTCCTCACGTGGAATGGGTGCTCGGCACATGGGACACGTTGGGTTCAGTTGGAGCCATCTGTGAATACATGGAAAGTGGAAAGCATGATTACAGGGCAGTGTCCTGCAATCCTGTACAGGATACTCACTGAGGCAGATGGCACAGGTAGGCTGCACCACTGCCGGTGGTCTCTGTGGTGGCGCTGCCTCCTCCCATCCTCTTCTCCTGTTGTGAGCCTGACGGGATCGCCTTCCCCGTTGCCCACGTCTTGCAGCTCGTGGCATGGTGGTGACCTAGAAAAAGACAAAAACATTTTTTTTTTTTAATATTTAAAATAATAACAATATATACAATAATACGATAGCAATATCATCAAATAAAAACGCTAATAATTGCAGGAGACACAAGGTGACTCGGTCAGCTCCCAGTGCAGGAAAGTTATGAAACAATTGCAGTCCGGTTTGAACCAGTTTGCAGCCCACTATGACATCACACACCTCATACCAGCTGCCACTTTTCAGGCCTGGAAACTTTGACTATGACTGGGAATTCCTCGGTCATGTAACAATGTAGCCAAATTTGATATCATTTCATAGATTTTACATAAACTGGACTATGGTCATTTTAATGGCTGGGTGTCATTCTCTGTATCTGTTCTTATCCTGTCTGTATGGACTCTCCACAGTATCACTTCTCTTGTCCCGTATGCTGGATGTTTTTTTCCAATATCATACTTACCTAGGTGGATGCTGCATCTGCCCCCCTGAGCCTGTAAACTGAGAACCGAGCAATAGAACACCATTGATCGCTCGGTTCTGCCAGCTCCGTGAGCAGAGAGCTGCAGACTGTCAGACACTTCCCTCCTCCCTCACTGGAGCGATGGGTGGTGGAAGGGCAGAGCATCCTGCTCAGGCTCTCATTGGCTCGCTGAAGGGATGAGCTGTGTGTCGATCCAAAGCCCTGGTGGATCCCGACTTCCATTGTCGTGATGATGCGGACCCTGGACCGACTTCTGTGATGTCAGCAGAGAGTGGATTTGGCTGTACTTTTCCTATAACCACTTCAATACTGGGCATTTTCACCCCCTTCCCACCCAGCCAGTTTTTCGTTTTCAGCACTGTCGCACTTTGAATGACAATTGCGCGGTCATGCGACGTGGCTCCCAAACAAAATTGACATCCTTTTTTCCCCCACAAATAGAGCTTTTGTTTGGTGGTATTTGATCACTTCTGCAGTTTTCATTTTTTGCGCTATAAACAAAAGAAGAGCGCCAATTTTGAAAAAATAAATAAAAAAATGTACTTTTTGATTTAATAAATATTACAATTTAAAAAAATAAATGTTCCTTAGTTTAGGCCGATATGTATTCTTCTACATATTTTTGTTAAAAAGAAAAAAAGAAAATTGCAATAAGCAATGTGATATCTGAGTGGCCGCTGATCTCCCCCCACCATCGCCAGGGAAAGGGAACGGCATCCCGGAGCAATGAGAGGAGAAGTGGCAGAGTGGAGAGATGGCATCGGACACACACACACACACAGTTTGATTATTGCCCCCCCCCCCCCCTATTTCCTCCAAGGCCTGCTCATCTCCAGGCAGCAGGAAATGTGGAAATGGGGGGCGGTAATCAGGCCAGGGGGCACACACTACCCAATGGTGGCCCAGAGATCCCTGCCGAGGGGCACACACTACCCAATGGGGGCACAGAGATTCCGCACAGGTACCACCAAAAGAAAGCTCTATTTGTGCCTGTCAAATGCAACCCCTCTGCCCCCGCTTGCTGATGAATCACCCTGCGCGGTGCTGATTCCCCCTGCTTCCTGGTGTCTCCTGTCTCTCCCTTGCAGTGCTGCCCGCTTCCCTCCTCTTTTCCCTCGTTGGCTGCTGTAGGGGAAGGGGATGTTTCAGGATGGATAAATGAAAGAACACAGTGAGTGATCTGTACTTATCACTCCTGTGTTCACTCAGAAACCGAAGCATTAACTATGCTTCAGTTTGTGAATACTGCATATGCAGCCACTGTGCCCATTAAATGCTGCCACTGTGCCCATCATATGCAGCCACTTGTGCCCATCAAATGCTGCCACTGTGCCCATCATATGCAGCCACTTGTGCCTGTCAAATGCAGCCACCGTGCCCATTAAATGCTGCCACTGTGCCCATGAAATGCAGTCACACACATATTAAAAAATTCAGGGACCACGGCTATGAAACGCTCTGTCAACGAACATCCGCATGGAAGAAAACCATCGGGCCTTCAGGAAAAAAAATAAGACCTACCTCTTCTGAAGGATAAGAAAGACAACGGGTGGAATAAGCGCCTTGAGGCGATTTAGTTCACATGTGTATACAAGTTATTCGCTCACTCAGGGAACAAAACATCAAATGCAGCCACTTGTGCCCTTTAAATGCTGCCACTGTGCCCATCATATGCAGCCACTGTGCCCACCATATGCAGTCACACACAAACTAATAAAATCAGGAAAAAAAACGCATCAAATGCAGCCACTGTGACCGTCGAATGCAGCCACTTGTGCCTGTCAAATGCTGCCACTGTGCCCATTAATTGCTGCCACTGTGCCCATGAAATGCAGTCACACACAAACTAAAATATTCAGGGGAAAAAATTATCAAATGCAGCCACTTGTGCCCATTAAATGTAGCCACTTGTGCCCATCAAATGGAGCCACTTGTGCCCCCATCAAATGCAGCCACTTGTGCCCATCAAATGGAGCCACTTGTGCCCCATCAAATGCAGCCACTCTGCCCCATCAAATGCAGCCACTCTGCCCCCCTCACCCGCTCGCTGACTAATCACCCTGTGCAGTGCCCATTGCCCCTGCTTCCTGGTGTTCCCTGACTCTCCCCTGCAGTGCTGCCAGTTTCCCTCCTCTTCTCTCCCGCTGGCTGCTGTAGGGGATGTTTCAGGATGGATAAATGAAAGAACACAGTGAGTGATCTGTACTGACCGCTCCTGTGTTAATTCTGAACCGAAGCGTTTACTATGCTTCAGTTTGTGAATGAACAGGACACCTCTCAGCAAAAGCACTGTGACAGTGCATACTTTAACCACTTCCCTACCGGGCCTATTCTGGCACTTCTCTCCTTCATGTAAAAATCATTATTTTTTTTGCTAGAAAATTACTCAGAACCCCCAAACATTATATAGATTTTCTTAGCAGACACCCTAGGGAATAAAGTGGTGGTCATTGCAACTTTTTCTCTTGCACGGTATTTGCCCAAATAACTTTTCAAACTCCTTTTTTTTGAGAAAAAAAAACAGTTTCATGAATTAAAAAATAACAAGACAGTAAAGTTAGCCCAATTTTTGTATATAATGTGAAAGATAAGGTTACGCCGAGTAAATAGATACCTAACATGTCATGCTTTAAAATTGTGCACACTCATGGAATGGCGCCAAACTTTTGTACTTAAAAATCTTCATAGTCGACGCTTTAATTTTTTTTTTTTTTACAGGTTACCAGTTTAGTGTTACAGAGATCTAGCGCTAGAATTATTGCTCTCGCTCTAACGCACTCGGCGATACCTCACATGTGTGGTTTGAACAACGTTTACATATGTGCGTGTTCGCTTCTGGGCGCAAGCTACTAGGGACAGGGGCGTTTTAAATATTTATTTTTTTACTTAATTTTTATTACTTTTACACTTTCTTTTTTACATTTTTATTTTTTGATTACTTTTATTTCTATTTTATTTACTTTTATTCCTGTAAACATCCCTTGTAATAAGAATATATTGTGACAGGTCCTCTTTTTGGAGAGATGCGGGGCAATAAGACCCCATATCTCTCCTCCAGGCTGGAAAGCATGAGATCGGGTAAAAAATGTCACCAATCTCATGCTTTCAGCCGCGATTGCGGCTTTGTTTACTTCCGGGTACCCGGGCGTGACGCCATAACATCGTGCCCGGGCCTCTGACGGTCTTAGAGATGACTGGTGACCATTTGGGCACCGGAAATCTCTATCCTCCTCATCCGGCACTGGCCAAATCATTCTCCGGGCCCCCGATGGCACGGGAAAGCCCGCCGCCTATAAGAACGATCATGCGGTGGAACTGCCGCTATGATCATTCTCATGGTGCGCAGAATCGCCCCCTGAAAAGAAGGATATCTAAATGATGCCTGTAGCTGCACCTATCATTCAGATACCCCCCCTAAAGTCCAGGATGTCATATGACGCCCTACGGTAGTGAAGTGGTTAAGCACTGATCACTGTGTTGTTGTCACTGATCCCCAAAGTGTCAGTTATTGTCCGACTGTCCGCCGCAATATATCACAGTCCGGCTATAAGTCACTAATCGCAGCCATTACTCATAAAAAAATATCACATCGTTTTTGGACGCTATAACATTCGCACAAACCAATCAATATTCACTTATTGGGATTTTTTTTACCAAAAATCGGTAGCAGAATAAATATTGACCTAAATTGATGAAGAAATTCGATTTTTTTAGATGTTTTATAGCAGATAGTAAAAAATATTGTTTTTTGTTCCAAAATTATCGACCTTTTTATTGTTTATGGTTCAAAAAGTAAAAACTGCAGAGGCGATGAAATACCACCAAAGGAAAGCTCTATTTGTGGGGGAAAATGACACCAATTATGTTTTAGGGGTACAGCGTCACGCGACTGCGCAATTTCTAGTTAAAATAACGCAGTGCCGTAATGGAAAAAATGGCCTGGGCAGGAAGGGGGGTAAACCTTCTAGAGGTCAAGTAGTTAAACCCACAAGTGCATTTTTTTACCACTTATATTCCTTTTTATTGGCTTTTACAATTTACAAATGAAGTAATCTAGAATTTGGATGGAAGGGCCCCTGTCATGTAAGGTGTTGTGGGAGGAGAGGAGAGAAAACACTGAGAGATCAATACACAAGCCGGTCCAGCTCTCCTTCGCCCCCCCACCCCCCCTCACACACGGTGACACCACTGCTAAAGAGACCTACTGTGTCTATGATGGAAGTAGGATGAAAAAGCTTTGGTTGTAGTCTCCGATTTGTACACTGGAGGGCGTTCTGTGAGAAGCGCTCCGAGTAGACTCGTCCAATCCGTCTAGAATCCAAAATGGCGCCGCTCCGCCTTCGCACGAGTCAGAAGGACCGCCCCTTCACCAATGAGTCATCAACCGTCCTTTCCCCCGCGCGAGGCACGTGCTCTCCGCTCAGCTGATGTACAGTATAGGAGAGCAATACTGAGAGAGCTGGAGAGAGGATTGCGCTTTCTCCTCCCTCCAGCCTGCAGGTGGCACTAGAGAGCCCCGCTGTGCAGTTAGGGAAGGCTGCCTTCTCCCTCTCTATCCCCCTTGTCACATGACTGGAGGAGGGAGAAAGGAGATGTTACACTCACAGTGTGTCCGTAAGTACAAGAGGGGGGGGGGACAACTTACCTCACACAACCTCCTCTACTCCTCACACAACCCCCCTCCTCCTCCCTGGACCCCCTCCCAGGGGCTGCTGTTAGAATAGAATTAATAAGGCCCCCCATAGAGTACAGGTGCCTGCCCCCCCCCATAGATTTCAGGCCTGTCTCCCCTCCCCCCATAGAATACAGGCGTGCCCTCCAAAAGATTACAGGTGTGTCCCTCCTCCCCCATAGATTACAGGCGTGCCCCCCTCCCCCACATAGAGTACAGGCGTGTCCCCCCTCCCCCCAGTAGAGTACAGGCGTGTCCCCCTCCCCCCAGTAGAGTACAGGCGTGTCCCCCTCTCCCCCCCGTAGAGTACAGGCGTGTCCCCCTCTCCCCCCCGTAGAGTACAGGCGTGTCCCCCCCCCGTAGAGTACAGGCATGTCCCCCCCCCCCGATAGAGTACAGGCGTGTCCCCCCCCCGATAGAGTACAGGCGTGTCCCCCCCCCCCCCCCGATAGAGTACAGGCGTGTCCCCCCCCGATAGAGTACAGGCGTGTCCCCCCCCCGATAGAGTACAGGCGTGTCCCCCCCCCGATAGAGTACAGGCGTGTCCCCCCCCCGATAGAGTACAGGCGTGTCCCCCCCCCCGATAGAGTACAGGCGTGTCTCCCCCCCCCCCCCCCGATAGAGTACAGGCGTGTCCCCCCCCCATAGAGTACAGGCGTGTCCCCCCCCCATAGAGTACAGGCGTGTCCCCCCCCCCATAGAGTACAGGCGTGTCCCCCCCTTATAGAGTACAGGCGTGTTCCCCCCCGTAGAGTACAGGCGTGTGTCCCCCCCATAGAGTACAGGCGTGTCCCCCCCATAGAGTACAGGCGTGTCCCCCCCCCCTTATAGAGTACAGGCGTGTATGTACAGTATGCTGGTTGCACCCAAGTTGATGGATGGATCGGCTTTAGGTACAATCAGCCTGCCCATACATGGATGGAATCTTGGCCAATCCCTGCTGAAGGGGTCAACATTCAAACCATCTATGGCCAGATTAACCCTTTAATGTGTACCAGTCACCAATGTACAACAAAGACATTGACAGGTGACCCAAGGCACAGGCTACCATCATAAACTGCCTCCAGGCAATGTACTATTACTGCAATTGTAAAATAAATGAGAACACTGAGGGAGGGGGGGGGGGTGTTCACATACTGACTGCCTTCCATCACTCCGGGGGAGGGACAGGAACATGTTATAGTGATGAAGAGTTTTCACCTAGAAAGATCATACAATTGTACAGAACAATAATGCCAACAGCACTTCACCACTCGCCCACCAGCCTCCGCACTTTTATGTCGGCAGGTTGGCTCGGCTGGGCGAAATCACGATATATTATCGTGATTTAGATCTGTGACCACTAGGGGGGCGTGTGCGCTCCCTGCTCACCCCCAGTGCCGATGCGAGTGCCCGGCGGGCACGATGACCGCCGGGGCCCACGATCGCTGGTGACAGAGCGAGAAATGGAAGCTATGTGTGTAAACACACAGCTCCTGGTCCTGTCAGGGGGAGAAATGACTGATCATCTGTTCATACAATGTATGAAGAGCGATCTGTCATTCCCCCTAGTCAGTCCCATCCCCCCCTTCAGTTAGAACACACTTTAGGGAACATAACCCCTTCCTCGCCCCCTAGTGTTAACCCCTTCACTGCCGGTGACATTTTTACAGTAATCGGTGCATTTTTATAGCACTGATCGCTGTAAAGATGTCAATGGTCCCAAAAACGTGTCAAACGTGTCCCAAATGTCCACCATAATATCGCAGTCCTGATAAAAATCGCAGATCGCCGCCATTACTAGTAAAAAAAATTATAATGATAAATAATTCTATCCCCTATTTTGTAGGCGCTATAACTTTTGCGCAAACCAATTAGTATAAGCTTATTGCCTTTTTTTTTTTTTACCAAAATTATGTATATTTTTTTTTTTCAAAATTGTCGCTGTACTTTTTTGTTTGTAGCACAAAAAATAAAAACCGCAGAGGTGATCAAATACCACCAAAAGAAAGCTGTATTTGTGGGGGGAAAGAGATGCAAATTTTGTTTGGGCACAGTGTCGTAGAACCGCGCAATTGTCAGTTAAAGCGACGCAGTGCCAAATTGTAAAAAGTGCTCTGGTCAGGGTGGGGGAAAATCGTTCCGGTGCTGAAGTGGTTAAATAAAGTTCAAGAATCTGACAATGTGATAACAAAAAACAAAAGGGGTGCAAGTCTAAAATACCTAAAAACACATATTTAGAGACATAAAAGAAATACAAGAAGTGAGTAAAAAACAGCAGTGCTTGGGCAGAACAGAGACACATCTGGTGTAGAAACTACAACTATGGAAGAAAACACACAATATTCTTTACCACTAGATGGCTCCACTGAATGCTTCGCTATATATCAGAAATAATTTACTTGGTGGAAGAGAAACATCAGATTAGACCTTCCCCTCATTACCTGTCTAGAACTCTTCCATGGCACCTTTCACTTAAGAGGGATCTACACCTAAAGCCCCACACCCTACTATAACCTACTATACTATACCCCTTCCTGCTTTTTCCTAACCCTCAAGACAGGTTTATGACAAATGTCACAAAACTATATAATGGAGATTTATAAAGTGGTTGTAAAGGTTCTTTGTTATTTTATAAAACAAAATATGTCATACATACCTCCACTGTGCAGTTCGTTTTGCACAGAGTGGCCCCGATTCTACTGTTCTGGGGTCCCTCGGCGGCTCTCTCGGCTCCTCCCTGCAATAGGTAACCCCCCCCCCCCCCGGGAAGCTCTCTCCCGAGGGGGTTACCTTGCGGGCACACTCCCGTGTCATACAGTTGGCGTCCATAAACGCCGACTGTATAACTCGGTCCCGCCCCCCCCAGAGGCCACATCATTGGATTTGATTGACAGCTGCGGGAGCCAATGGCTATCAAGCTATCCAATCAACGCCGAGACTCTGGGGAGAAAAGGACACTGGGGGACACGCAGAGCAGGTGAACTGGCTCAGGTAAGTAAAACGGGGGGGCTGGGGGTCCCGTGACTGCCAGGTGTTTTTTCACCTTAATTCATAGAATGCATTAAGGTGAAAAAACAGGAACCTTTACATCCCCTTTAACCACTTAACGCCCGCCGCATGTATATGTACGTCCACAGAATGGCACGTACAGGCAGATGGGCGTACATGTACATCCCTGCCTTCTTGCGGGTTGGGGGTCCGATCAGGACCCCCCCGCTACATGCGGTGGTCGTTTTACCTGTGGGAGCGATCCGGGATGAGGGGGCGGCTGTTGGTTTCTGTCCGCCCCCTCGCGATTGCTCCCAGCGAATCCGCAGAGCCTCCGCCGTGTGACTTCCTCTGCCTGTGTAATGTAATGTTTGTGGTTAACAAGCGTATTGTTATGGAAGATTCTTAGAAAATCATTTCCAGTTTACATTCCTTGATACACAATTTATGTGACTGTCGCTGTTTAAAAAAAAAAAGCCAAGCGTCTATGGACGCCGACTGTATGACACATGAGCGCGCCAACAAGATAACCCCCTTTAGACCCTGTAGTGCAGAGCTCAGACTGAGAGAAGGAGAAGTAGCATGAGGAGCCAATCATTTGTGCTGCACTGCTCCTTTTAACACGGAATATGCTGATGGGAACGGCAGAGAAGTGAGCTCATCAGCCTGTTGCTTCTTCTTTTCACCGTCTTGTCATGGGCTGGGAAAGGGACAAGACCTGTAATGCCGCGTACACACGGTCGTTTTTTGTGATGAAAAAAAACGACGTTTTCTGTGAAGTAAAAAACGACGTTTTTGAAACGTCACTTTCAAAGACGATGTTGCATACACACCATCGTTTTTTTCACAAAAAGCGAGGTTACGTTCACCACTCTTTTCCATTGAAGCTCGCTTCATAACTAGCTTCTGGGCATGCGCGGGTTGAAAAACGTCGTTTTAAACGACGTTTTTGCTACACACGGTGACTTTTTGTGAAACAAAAAACGACGTTTTGAAAAACGACACAAAAAATTCAAGCATGTTGGAATTTTTTTTTGGTCGTTTTTTTGAAGACAAAAAACGACATTTTGCCCACACACGATCAATTTAAATGACGTTTTAAAAAACGTCGTTTTTTTTCATCGCAAAAAACGACCGTGTGTACACGGCATTAGTGTTGTTTAACTGCAGCAGAGAAAATCTGATCTCCTACTCGGCTTGGCAGAGCTGTGTAAATCTCAGGACTGAATGGGCACCGTTCATAACCATTGTCGGGTAAAGCAGCTCCATTATATTTATTTCACAGGCTTATTTGGCAATTTGCCTTCAGTTCATCCCTAATACTCTTCTTGTTTTTGTCTTAATTTTTGTTGTTGTAGTTGAGTCGCTTGAAAGGAGTTTCTTCCCATTATCTTTTTGCTTAGGGGACAGACTACGTGTGGCACACATTATTGCTGGATCTTTATCTCTTCTCTGCTTGCTGCTTCTCATCTGTGCTCTATTAATCTACAGGTGAGTAGAAGGAAGTCATCGGGCGATGGTAGACGTGTGATTGGTGGAACGTTAAACCTGGTGGGAACTGTGAGGTTGTCCATCATTGGCCAAATCCCACTCCTGACTGATGGCCTAACCCGAAGTGGGGGTGATATTGAGAGCTTGCAATCACTAGAATTGTCTGTTAATACACACAGACATTTCCGCTTGTTGGGGGATCTCGGTGTGACGGGCTCTTCTGTTAAGCCCTCCACATATTACAATCTGTACAATCTCCTTTAGATCTACCAATAAGTTATATAGTGATAGGGCTTGTCTGGCTGGATACAAACTGATTGGGTAATTCAAGTAGCTCCTCATTCTACATAGTTTTGGTAGATCTAAAGTGGATTATACAGAGATGGTAGGGTCAGATTGTAGCCTAAGGGCCCATTAGCACCAGGTGCAGTTGGACTGTTTTGGGTGGCAAAATACCTTGTCTCCTGCCCAGCCAGGGGACACTACTGTGCTGCAGTGGTGTGTGCTGAAATTCAAGAGGAGCTACAGTCTGGGGAAAAAATAACAAATCCTGCAGCTAACTTTTAATATAAGGACACTTACCTGTCCAGGGATCCTGCGATGTCAGTACCCAAAGCCGATTTGTCAATTGGCTTTGGGTGCAGGCGCTGGCATTGGCATTGTAGGTAAAGCCAAACTGACAGTGAAGCCTTCAGGTGCATGCTGCGCTTTCTGAATGGTCCCGCCATCTTGTGGGACCTGTGTGTGTGCATCAGGGGGAAGGAGGAGGGACCATAAATGCACATAGATCGGCGATCTTACCTGGCGCTCAAACCCTCCACCAAAAAAAATGCCAAATGTAGCAGTGGAGGGGGCAAGGGTGCGAACAGAGCCTCCCCTTTTGGGTTGGTTGGTCCTCTTTAAGTACAGCATGCACAACTTTTTCAGTGCAGCACAGTGCAATGCAATTATCTTCCATTCGTCATGCTGTGGCTAATAGAACTTAGAGGTTGTAAACCTCTCTGTGGAAGTTGTACCTTTAGGTAAGCCTATAATAAGGCTTACTTGTAGGTACTGTAAATAACTCCTAAACGTGCGCAATTTATGAGATATTTACTGTGTTTTGCGCCAATGATGTCATCGGCGCATGTGCTGTAAAGAAACGCCCCCTGCGTCGTTTCTTCACAAGCGAATGCCGTGACTGGCGGATCCCGCACACATGAGTGATGTCACGTGGCTCCGGCCAGTCACAGAGCCATCAGGGTTCGCTTCTTCTTTAATGATCTGTCACTGTGTAGCATTTCAAAAAAGAACGGTGATCAGCCGGGCTTTCATCCTACTGCACGTCTAACATTCTATAAATAACATTTAAAGAGCCCTGGTAGCTGGTGTAGATCATAGGAGTGCCTATCACTGTAGAAAGAAGTGTGTTGTGGTGGAATATTGGCCCTCCCAAATGGTGGCGGAGCATGGCATGGTATGATGCCAGAGACTTGGGCTTAGAGAGAGGTGACCATACAGAAGAATTATAGGCAGTTGCAAAGGTAGAAAGTCAAAGTCTGCGTTGGAGGCTGGTGGTATACTCAATGGAGCCCCTGATCAGGTGACATAAACTATGATGGCGGTGTATCGTTTACTAAAGGCTGGTAAACCTCAACATAACCTATACATTTTATTTGGTTATGTGGGTGATAAAAACAACTTCAGCCAATCAGTTACCAAATTTCACATCAACATTAGTGTGAAGCACTATAGGAGACCCAACAATAAATGTTCAAAGATCAATATATCCAGTTAATGTGCCTTTGCATATTCACAGACATCGCCGTGCGAAGCTGTCGGATCCAGCACTGGGGACCCTCACTTGCAGCAACCCGTCCTACCGCACGTCCACCCAAGAGGTGAAGATTGAAGCCGTGCACAGACCTTCCATTTGTCATCTACAGCGACATCGTAAAGAGGTGAGGACTGCGTTTTGGTGTGCGGTAGTAGTGGTTGGATGTTAGGTTTGCTATCAATGAAAGATTTGTTAGGCCTTGTACACACGATCAGACCGGTCTGATGAGACTTGTCTGACGGACCGTTTTCATCAGACAACTCTGAACTTGTCTGATGTGCGTACACACCATCGGACCAAAATCCGATCAGACCAGAACACAACGACGTGCTGAAAAAACGAAGTTCAATGCTTCCAAGCATGCGTCGACTTGATTCTGAGCATGCGCAGGTTTTTGGTCCGATGCTTTTGTGTACTAACCATCGAATCTGTCCGACGGACAAGTGTCCATCAGACAGGTTTTAAAGCATGTTTTAAAACTTTGGTCCGACGGACAACGGTCTGATGGGCCGTGCACACCATCGAACTGGTCTGCAGACCAGTTTCATCAGACCGGTCTGATCGTGTGTACAGGGCCTTAAGCTGTAACTTCAAATTAATGAACGAAGTATGAAAGGATTTAGCACTATGTATGTTCCCCATAATAAGACATCATTTCGGGTGTTTAGGCAAATCTGCCTTGGCTGAACTCCAGGCATAAAAGACACAAAATAATTAATCTCTGATATTAAACATATTTTTTAATGCAAGTAGTGTACAGTAAGTCCCTGGATTTGTCCAGGTATCCGCCTCCTGCTGTCCCCGTACAGCAGGACTGGAGCGTGAGAGCAAAAAGCAGCACAAGTTGCCAGTCAGATCATGTGCTCACCCAGAGCATGACAATAGTAAGAGAAGGCATAGCGATATAGAGATGAGCTCACCACTGTGCTGCTTCTCCTTTCACAGGGTGGTCCAGGATGACCTGGGATCAGAGAAAGTGGGTTGAATAATGCTGGCTTTAAAGCGCTGTTCTGGCCGACGGCTACATATACTGCAGCTGCTGGCTTTCAATAAATGGACACTTGCCTATCCTGAAGTCCAGCGATGTCGGCACCGCAGCTGATGTTTCCATCAGCTGTCGGGTGTTGCCGTCCCCATTGTGGGTAAGGGTACCCGGTAGTGTACACACTGGAGGGCGCAAACATCTAGTGCATTACCACCAGCAATTTTTATTTAATCAAAAAGCCAAAAACATCTGAAAGTGGTGGTAGTGCACTCTGTGTTTGCACCCTCCTGTGTATTTTGTTCCTTTTCATGATTTCCCTGTCTGAGGAGGGCTGAGCATTGCCATTGTGACCCCCCTTTTGGGCGCTGGAGTGTTTAGTTATTTGCATCCGGAAATTAAAAAAACGGTGCGTGTTTTTTGACCAAAGTCATGTTAAATAATGCCCTTGCTATAGGTATTGACCAGTCACATACCTCCTGAAGACTGAGTGAAAAACGCTCAGAAATAGCACCCCCTCCCCATCCTGCCTTGTTGCTATGACCTTACTAAGACAGTCCTAGCTGATTCAGACCCCTTCACATGTGCTCTCTCCTAAGAATGAGCTCCGCTGTGTTTGCAAACCCCACATGCAGAGCCCGCCAGGAAGTCGGCACCGTGCTGCGCTAATCCCAGGCAGTGAGACGTTTCCCGATCTCTGCAGCCGCGAATCAGGACAAAGTCTCCCTGCCTGTGATTAGCGCAGTGCCGACTTATACGTGCAGGGATTTGAGTGCTTGCCTCTGTGTTGGTGTGGGAAATGGCTGGGAGTGTCTTAGCAACGACCTAGCAACGAGGCATGATTCTGTTTCTGGGAGCTTTGCAGCCAGGCTTCTGGATGGCCTACACCTATAACAAGGGCATTCTCCAAACTCAGTCAATGCTGAAGTTTGTTTTTTATCTGTAGGAGCCCTTTACCTGCATAGTCAGCTTACTGGTAAAGGTGAATATGCCATTAAAGCCTTGAATGCAATTGCAAAGGCTAGGCAGGTGCAAAGATGAAGTAGATGTGTACATTTGCCTTTGTCCTGGTGTCAGCAGTTCAGTATGTGTGGAGTAATGAGAGAGAATGTGTTGCTGTGGTTTACTGCTCACTGTTGCTCTTTGCACCATGTTATGTGTATTGCTTTGTATGACTCTCACTATGACTTTTCTGGCATCTTTTGAGTGTTGTCACCTGACTGATTCTTGTCGCACTGTCTCATCCACTGCAGCACTCTGTCCCTTCTGACAGTCTCTCTCCTTTCCTGTTCTGAGTCCTCTCCCCACCTGCAGGTATTGGTTGTTGCTGCATGCGAGTGACTTCCCTTTAAATCCCACTCCCATTGCTTTGGAAATGTGTGTCCCCCATTTCCCCCTTTTTGGATATGTTTTCCAGATGCAACAAGCCCTTGTGTATCAAGTTTCTATCCAGATAACATGGCTGACTTACCTTTCACTGCAGTCAGCCTCTCATACCGTGTTTCCTCGAAAATAAGCCCAGGTCTTGTATTTATTTGGGCAACAAAAGACACAGTAGGGCTTATTTTCAGGATAGGTCTTACCATGTAATGTACTGTCTTCTCTCCCTGCCTGACAGGAATCCCCAGTGTGAACAGGGGTGAAATGTTTGTAAAATCCTATAATCCTCTCTATTACAGTATTATATAATGTACAATGTGTGTGTTTCTGTAATATAATTGTGCCAAATACCTTTGTTATAGTGCCGCTCTGCGCTTCTTTGACCCGTTGGAGCTCTCTTCCCCACAATTATATTACAGAAACACACACATTGTACATTATATACTACTGTAATAGAGTGGATTATAGGATTTTAGTAGCATTTTAATCTGGGGCTTATTTTCGAGGTAGGGCTCCTGGAAAATAACACTAGGTCGAAAATAAGCCCCAGATTAAAATGCTACTAAAATCCTATAATCCACTCTATTACAGTAGTATATAATGTACAATGTGTGTGTTTCTGTAATATAATTGTGCCAAATACCTTTGTTATAGTGCCGCTCTGCGCTTGTTTGACCCGTCGGAGCTCTCTTCCCCGCAATTATATTACAGGATTTTAGTAGCATTTTAATCTGGGGCTTATTTTCGGGGTAGGGCTCCTGGAAAATAACACTAGGTCTTATTTTCGGGAAAACATGGTAGCTGTGCATGGTGCAAAAGGCCGCACAACACTTGTAACACACAGGTTTCTGGTTCTTTGTAGACAACAAATAGCATAACTTAAAGTGATTCTTTCAGGGGCTTCAAAACACATAATAGTCGATGTGGATCTTGTATTCTTCAGTCATGGAGCATTGCTTAGGTTTGTTTCCTGAACTTCAGCAACTCTGCCAAAAAGTTAGGTCCCCCCAAAAAGCACCATAACCTTCACTATGAAATGTACAAAGAGCGCCAATCATCTTGGAAATCCATGAGAGTTTATTTTGTCTTGTTTTCAGCCCCCGAAACGCATTGGCTGCCTTTCATACTCTTGATGTTTTCATTTTATTAGCAATAAATGATTATGGAATCTTAATCCACTGAAATCTGGCACACTTTTTGTTGATTTTCATCAGGGGGGGGGGGAAACAAACAGTAATTTTCTTTAATAGTAGAAGCTTTCTACTATACTCTCCAAAGAAATGTCACTCTCTGGGGGTTGCAGCCATCCAACACTCCTGGGTGTGCCATATAGCATATTCCCTGCTGGCTGCTGTGGTTCCATCCTCCAACCCCCTACATCACTACAGGACTCGGCAATGTGGTAAGGGTTGGAGGAAGTCACCAGCGTGTGGCTGGAAACTTGGGCATCTCACTCTTCTGGAGGTGTTAGATGATGAAAGGTCTTAGGGTGGCTGTGGCACTAGAATAGGAGAGCGGTAGAAGACACAGGCCACCACAATGGGGAGAATATTGCCTCTTCTATCGCATGAGACAACCTGTTGGCTTTTGTTACAAAACTGATTGGGTCCCTTGAAGTTTAGGGGTTAATCTGGTCATACGTGACTCAAATGTTGCTCAATTCCTGGGAATTGGCTGAAATTCAAGCAACAAGTCACCCTACTAAAACCACCCTGTTTGACAAATCTCAAAGTAAGATGAACAGCAACTGCAGCCAACCAACTATTGGGTATACAATCACAGTAGGGGCTATTTATGATGGACATGGGGAGGAATCAATAGATTTTTATTTGTGTATGGCCGGCTTTAGGATCAATAACAGGTTCAAGTAAGGGGTTAGATAAAGGGGTAAGCTTGGTCAGCTAATCGGATGTACTAGGTGTGGTAGAAGTCTTGCCATTAAAGGTACCACACCAGTTTATTTTTTTTGCAAAAAATGAATGCCCATTGAATCTACTGCCCTATGAAATGACTTCATGCACAAGTGTCTAAAGGCCTTGTGGATGTTCAATTTTCTATTTATTCTTCCATTGGCCTTTCCATGGTTCAAGCATAAGATAGACATATACCTACAGGGATTGATTGCCCCAGGGGGAACCCATAGCCATAGGGATAGAACTCCTATGGAGTTGATTTACTGAAACTGGAGCGTGCAAAATCTGGAGCAGCTCTGCATTGTAGACAATCAGATGGTGTTTCAACCTAGGTTCAGACTAGTGCACATGTGATTTGCACCCGCACTGCGGTGACACTCGCATGCAATGTCTGAGCAATGTGAGTTCAGCCATACAGTTGTATGGTTGAATTCGCATTGCATTCTAACAGAAAAAGATGCAGGGACTTTTTTCCCCCCGCTCTGGAATCGGATTGCATGGGTGTTCTAACTAATGCGATCCGATTTCTGTACTAATCCAGATTTCGCACTGCGATCTGTGACCCGTTCTGGGGGTGTCATTAACATTGTATTGACACCCGCAGCGGTTCGCAGAGGGCAGTGTGAACTTCCTGCGGGAGAGAAGCAAAGCGGGAACCGGTGCTGGAATCGCGCTCTTTCCCGCAATGCACAAGTGTGAACTTGGGCTCAATGTTTTTATTAAAGTTTTCACAGAGAATACAAAAATGTTTACAAAGAACACGTGCGGTATAAAGTACATACTAAATTAAAGGAGTTGTAAATGGGATAAAAAAATTCACTTTAATGCAATCTATGCATTAAGGTGAAAAAACATCTGGTGTTGCCGCCCCCACCCCCCCGAGCCCCCGTTTTACTTACCTGACCCGTCGAAAGTCCAGCGCAGTCCCGAGATCCTCTTCGCTGCTCAGCCTGGCCGCTGATTGGCTAGAGGGGATGGATTGAGAGCAGCGCAGCCATTGGCTGGTGCTGCTGTCAATCACGTCCAGTGACGTGGCACGCCGAGGGGTGGAGCCCAGTGATACAGTGAGAGGCTATGCAAGTACTGACCACCATGCAAGCTCTCGCATGACTGTGGTGAGTAATGGCAGGGAGGACCATAGACAGCCGCCGAGGGACCCCAGAAGACTGCACAGTGGAGGCAAGTATAACATGTTTGTTATTTTAAAGGGAAAAAAAATGTCCTTTACAAACGCATTAAACATGAAAATACGACAATCTGCTTCTAACTTCAGTTTGTTCAATTAAAGTGGTTGTAAACAAAAAAATAAATAAAAAACCTGCAGGACAAAGGCATAATGAGCTGCATAGCATACTAGCGCATTATGAAATACTTACCTTGGGTCGAATCCCCCACAGCGGTCCTCGTACACTGGTCCGGCTGGTGACACCACTCCTGGAGTTACTTTGGGTATCGTGGGCTCCAGCGCTGTGATTGGCCAGGCCACGATGATGTCACTCCCGCACATACTTACAGGTAATGGCACACTAGCTGAAGCGAAGCTACGACCGTGGCTCGATGACTTCCGCACATGCTGATACAGGGGACATCTCCTAAACCTTGTAGGTTTAGGAGATATCCGGGGTAGCTTCAGGGTAAGCCTCATAGGGTTTACAAACACTTTTCAGCTTTTACAATAATATCTGGAAGCTGATTGGTTTCTCTGCAGAGATGCACCAGATGTTGCACCCTCCAGTTTTAGTTAATCAACCCCATAGTGTCCTTCATATGGCACATCAAGCTTGTATGAAAAATCACCAAATGTAAATAGGAAGAGAGTACAGGGTTAGTGAATGCAAGCAATACACTCTGCAAGGAGAATCTTTAGGACCAGTGTATAAAAATAAAAAATCTATTCCTACATCAATCAATTCATTGACTTTTTACAAAGACTAAAGGCAGAAACCGATTTGGGGCATTAAAAGTCTGGAGCATTTCCTTGTATGTTTTATCTGATATGAGGGTCTGTGAGGCATCTGGAAATCATATCCCGATGAGCTGCCAAGGATATCCCTTTTGGAGTCTGGGTCATCTTTTCTAACTGTGTGAGCATGTGGTGTACTTACCTTACATAAGCTGGACTTGCTATTGATTTTCTGTAGACTCCATCGATTGTCTTGTGTGTCATTTGTCTCTGTGCTAATATATCTCTTCTTGGCCATTTATTGTAAGAATAACTGGAGATATTCACATATGTCTCCCATTGTGGGAAGACCATCAGCATAGCTCCCAACTGTCCCTGATTTGGAGCAATGTCCCTCTGTCCCCCTTTCCTCCTCATTTGTCCCTCATTTTGGTCAGATCCATATAGTTGTATACAAAATGCACTTTTTCTTTCCAAAAGTGTCTCCCAGCGCTAAACCTTTCATCCAAATTCTAAATTGCTGCATTTGTACATTTTAAAAGCCAATATAAAGGAATAGTAGTGGTAAAAAAAATCACTTGTGGATTTAATTAGCCTTTTTGTTGGGTTAATTCTCCTTTAAGGGGGTGTGACAGAGGGTGTGTCCCATGCCTACATACATTTGCTGGAAGGTGTTCCTCATTCCCATCTCAAAATATTGAGAGATGTGTATCAGGCTTATGTAAGCAGGCAACATATAGCAACCAATAATAATCAGTTTGCCTGAATTGGAATGCACAAGGGTTGCTTTTGGTTAGCGCAGTATGCACTACTTGGAAATGGCAACCACATTTTGTCGAGATGAAAACAACGTTTTGTTTTCACATTTTGCACATTATCAGCGCCCTTTTCTCCACTTTAATAAAACAGGTTGCATCACTAAAATTCGATATGTTGGTGTCAGCACCTTTCGCATTTAAATGGACTTGGTTATTTTAAGGCCGCTCACACACGGAGGGACATGTCCGATGGAAACGGTCCGCAGACCGTTTTCATCGGACATGTCTCCTCGGGATTTTCGTCCGGCGGTGTGTACACACCATCGGCTCAAAATCCCCGCCAGAGCGAGATTGGGCTCAGGCAAGTATTTGAGGGGAAGCGGTATATTCCTCCCACTGACACCGATAATGGGGAACTATTTCTCCTACTGACGCCAATGATTGAGCACTATTTTTCCCACGCCAATGATGGAGCACTATTCCTCCCACTGACGCCAATGATGGAGCACTATTCCTCCAACTGACGCCAATGATGGAGCACTATTCCTCCCACTGATGCCAATGATGGAGCACTATTCCTCCAACTGACGCCAATGATGGAGCACTATTCCTCCAACTGATGCCAATAATGGAGCACTATTCCTCCAACTGACGCCAATGATGGAGCACTATTCCTCCCACTGACGCCAATGATGGAGCACTATTCCTCCCACTGACGCCAATGATGGAGCACTATTCCTCCCACTGACGCCAATGATGGAGCACTATTCCTCCCACTGACGCCAATGATGGAGCACTATTCCTCCCACTGACGCCAATGATGGAGCACTATTCCTCCCACTGACGCCAATGATGGAGCACTATTCCTCCCACTGACGCCAATGATGGAGCACTATTCCTCCCACTGACGCCAATGAAGGAGCACTATTCCTCCCACTGACGCCAATGACGGAGCACTATTCCTCCCACTGACGCCAATGACGGAGCACTATTCCTCCCACTGACGCCAATGACGGAGCACTATTCCTCCCACTGACGCCAATGACGGAGCACTATTCCTCCCACTGACGCCAATGACGGAGCACTATTCCTCCCACTGACGCCAATGACGGAGCACTATTCCTCCCACTGACGCCAATGACGGAGCACTATTCCTCCCACTGACGCCAATGACGGAGCACTATTCCTCCCACTGACGCCAATGACGGAGCACTATTCCTCCCACTGACGCCAATGACGGAGCACTATTCCTCCCACTGACGCCAATGACGGAGCACTATTCCTCCCACTGACGCCAATGACGGAGCACTATTCCTCCCACTGACGCCAATGACGGAGCACTATTCCTCCCACTGACGCCAATGACGGAGCACTATTCCTCCCACTGACGCCAATGACGGAGCACTATTCCTCCCACTGACGCCAATGACGGAGCACTATTCCTCCCACTGACGCCAATGACGGAGCACTATTCCTCCCACTGACGCCAATGACGGAGCACTATTCCTCCCACTGACGCTAATGACGGAGCACTATTCCTCCCACTGACGCCAATGACGGAGCACTATTCCTCCCACTGACGCCAATGACGGAGCACTATTCCTCCCACTGACGCCAATGACGGAGCACTATTCCTCTCACTGACGCCAATGACGGAGCACTATTCCTCCCACTGACGCCAATGACGGAGCACTATTCCTCCCACTGACGCCAATGATGGAGCACAATTCCTCCCACTGACGCCAATGACGGAGCACAATTCCTCCCACTGACGCCAATGATGGAGCACAATTCCTCCCACTGACGCCAATGATGGAGCACAATTCCTCCCACTGACGCCAATGATGGAGCACTATTCCTCCCACTGACGCCAATGATGGAGCACTATTCCTCCCACTGACGCCAATGATGGAGCACTATTCCTCCCACTGACGCCAATGATGGAGCACTATTCCTCCCACTGACGCCAATGATGGAGCACTATTCCTCCCACTGACGCCAATGATGGAGCACTATTCCTCCCACTGACGCCAATGATGGAGCACTATTCCTCCCACTGACGCCAATGATGGAGCACTATTTCTCCCACTTTCCCAATCTCTGCAGCCAAGCATCGGGACAATGTCTCCCTGCCTGTGATTAGCGCCATGCCAACTTCCTGGTGGGCTGTGCACATGGAGTGTGCGACCACGCCCAAGCTCATTCCTACTAGGCAGACCGGTAGATGCTTGTTTACATCAGCATCTCCCCGTTTATCCTCACCATGAGATGTCCATGGGACCCTCAGTCTGGTTCACGGAACTCGCGGCAGGGTGCGTGTCCACAATGCAGCGATTTTAAAGGTGACATATATTTACATCCTTCTGCCTGTCCGTGCCATGCTGCCGATGTATATAGTCGTGCGCTGGTCAACAAGCAGTTAACATGGTTTCCTATGGAACACGTTCTGTAATGCAAATATGCAAAAAGCACCAAAAATGCCATAGGTGTGAATCAGGCCTTATAGATATTACCATTATTATACAGGATTTATATAGTGCCAACAGTTTGAATAGCGCTTTAAAAAATAAAGGGAGACAGTTCTTGAATCTCTTTATTGCATTCCATGTAGTGCAAGGGCCTGACTGATTGCATACAAATTGAAACTCTTAAGATTTGACCTCATATTATATGGTTTTGGTAAATCTGAAGACGAAAATCTAATCGTGTGTATGGGGCCTTGCAAGGGTTAAAGTGGTTGTAAAGCCTAGGTAATCTGGGTCTGAAGTGGGTGGGTACCTGTCAAAACCAGGTACCCTCTTCCCCTCCCCCCAAAAACTAAGTGCCAAATGCTAAAGGGGAGGGGAGGGGGCAAACAAGAGGAACTTTCCCTTTTGGGTGACGTTTCGCTTTAGAGCAGATGTTCACCACTAAAGCCCTGTACACACGATCAGTCAAAACCGATGAAAACGGAACTGAAGGTCTGTTTCATCAGTCCAAACCGATCGTGTGTAGGCCCTATCAGTCAGTTATCCTTCAGTCAGAATTTTTTTTAACTTGCTTTAAAATTTGACTGATGGAAGCCTGACTGATGGGTCAAAACCGATTGTTAGTATGCAAAAGCATCGGTTAAGAGGCAACGCATGCTCAGAATCAAGTCGACGCATGCTTGGAAGCATTGAACTTCGTTTTTTTCAGCACCTTTTTGTGTTAAAAAAAAAGTAAACGTCACGCGTTCTGACACAATTGTTTTTTTAACTGATGGTGTATAGGCACATCAGACCATCAGTCAGCTTCATCGGTTTAACCCAGTGCTTCTCAAATAGTGGGGCGGGCCCCCCTGGGGGGGCCCGAGGCTCCATGAAGGGGGGCTCGAGCCTTCTTCCGGACTGCAGCGATCGCGCCATATAGAAGCCGCTGTCCCCAGCCTCCTGCGCTAGTTAGAGGAGCGGACGGCGGGACATTGTTGAACTGACAGGTGGGACCAGAGAGGTAGCAGCCTATCATGTTGGACGGCAGGTGATTGGCTGCTAGGAGGTGGTCCTAGCAGCCAATCACCAGTTCGCCCAAAAGTCTCCCCGCCCCGCCCAGTGCTGCTGCGGCTTCACTTGACGAATGTCCCGCCTCCTGCTCTCCGTGCTGAAACGTTACAGGTAGGAGTGGAGAGGGAAGGGAGGAAAAATATATGGAAATGTTAAGGACGAGGAGTGGGGGCTGTGCTGTGGGGGGTTATGTGATGGGGCAAACTGTGTGCAGGATATGTGATGGGGGTCATGTAAAGGGGGAAATACTGTGTGGGGGGATATGTGATGGGACAATACTGTGTGGGGGGATATGTGATGGGACAATACTGTGTGGGGGGATATGTGATGGGACAATACTGTGTGGGGGGATATGTGATGGGGCAATACTGTGTGAGGGGATATGTGATGGGGCAATACTGTGTGGGGGGGATATGTGAAGAAGGGTAATACTGTGTGTGGGGGGGATATGTGAAGAAGGGCAATACTGTGTGGGGGGGATATGTGAAGAAGGGCAATACTGTGTGGGGGATACGTGGATACAGTGTTATGCAGAGGTGTACTTATAACAATTGATACTATTTACAGTCGCGCGGGGGGGGCGCAAAATGTTTTCTTCTTCCTAGGGGGGGCATGACAGAAAATAATTGAGAAGCACTGGTTTAACCTAAGACAACTGTCCTTCAGACCGTTCTTATCGGATGGACTGATCGTGTGTACAAGGCCTCACACTTCTTCCATCTTGCCCTCTTCAGCAAATTGCATTGCAACAAAAAAAAAGGTAGGGGTGCAAATATTTACATTCGATGGAGCACAAGCCAACAATTCCATCTTTCTTGATTACATTTTTTATTTATTCAAGCTAGGTAGAACTGGTCCACATGGACCCTGACGACATAATACAATAATAGATAAAGCATACATAAACTGATGTGGATTTCTATTGAATATCCCAAAAGGGAAAAAAGCGAAGAAAGATGAAAAAAATAATAATATATGAAGTTGCCTCTGGTCCCCAGCATGCCCAAACAGGGCGTTACTGGTGGGTCATTATCCCTTGTCTCAGTAAAACTCCATAGACGTCTTTATTGGGTTTCCCTTCATGTCCGGGGCCAGTTCACCCCACAATTTTCCAAAGATAAAGCTTGAGAGAAGGAAGAAAGCAGAAGAAAAGAAAAAGGGAAAAAAAAAAAGCGAATTGGGGAAAAATACTAACCAAAGAAAGGTGGGATACGCTTTTAATACTTCCCCTGATTCGAAGTAGACGTGAGAATAAATAATACATACCAAAACAAAACAAAGAAAAGAAGGGGAGTGGAGAGCAGGTGCGAGCATGAACCAGATAAGGCACTGCGAAGGCGACTCACTACAGTGTCTGTCTTTATATCTTATTCATCTGATGGCGGACTAATCCCTTAAGGGTCATCCCGGGCAGCATCCAATGACACTACCCTAAGGACCATTCCTTTATCCAATATTTAAAAATATTCAATTTTCTCCACGTCTCTGCATATGTCTCCTGTCTTTGCTGACAGTAAGATTTAAATCTTCCATGCGTCCAGTGTCATCCACCTTCCTAAGCCACTGAGCAATGGTTGGTGAATGTTGAGATTTCCAACATAATGGTATACAGGCCTTAGCTGCGTCTAATAAATGGCGTACCACTGATTTCATATAGACCCGCGTCGAAACACTTGTTGCATGGAGCAAAAAGAACGCTGGATCGTCCTCTAGTGCAGTGTTTTTCAACTCCAGTCCTCAAGGCACACCAACGGGTCATGTTTTCAGTAGGGTTGTCCAGATACCGATACTAGTATCGGTATCGGTACCGATACCGAGTATTTGCGGGAGTACTTGTACTCGTGCAAATGCTCCCGATACCTAAATAGAATACTTTTTTTGTATTTATCAACATGTTCTGTGAAAATTCTTTGAGTTTTTTACTACTGCGTGATAAGAAAATAAAACATTTTTATTCATTTTTACTCATTTTTATTCTTTTATAATGTCTTGAGTTAGAGTTCTTTATAATTCTAAAGAAAATATCCTTCATCTGTATTGTGGTTTGAAAACTGTCACATGACATTTAAAAAAAGTATCGGTATTCGGTATCGGCAAGTACATGAAAAAAAGTATCGGTACTTGTACTCGGTCCTAAAAAAGTGGTATCGGGACAACCCTAGTTTTCAGGCTTTCCATTATTTTGCACAGGTGATTTGATCAGTTTCACTGCCTAAGGCCTCTTACACACTATGGGCCAGAGTCTCTAATATTTTCGGCGGCGTAGCGTAAGCCAGTTACACTACGCCGCCGCTGCGTACTGGAGCAAGTGCTTTATTCTCTAAGCACTTGCTCCGTAGGTTTCGCCTGCGTCGCGTAAATCGCGCAGCGTAAACCCGCGCAATGCAAATGGGGCGGCTTGTATTTAAATTAAGCGCGCCCCCGCGTCGAACGAACTGCGCATGCGCCAGCCAGGGAAAAAGCCCAGTGCGCATGCTCCAGCTCACGTCGGAAAGCGTCGTTGAAACCGACGTCAAAACGGCGTGAGCGTCATTTACGCAAGTCCCTATTCGCGAACGAGTTAGTAAAACGACGTAAGCGACGGAAAAAGCCGACGCTGACCCGACGCCATACTTAACATGGCGTCCGACGGGACACGACGGCATCCGACGGGACCTCGTAAGGTTACTCCACATAGAAGCTGGGGTAACCTTACGAGTTCGTAAACGACGTACGCGACGACGGGGTGGCGTAAAAGCGATCGAGAATCGGTGTACTACTTCATTTGCATATGCAAATGAAAAAACAACGTAAAGGCCACCTAGTGGCCGGAGTTGTCATTACACCTACGATCCGAAAGTGTAATTGTATTACACTTGTCGGATGTAGAAGCGTATCTATGCAAAAGTGATGCTCAGCATCACTCGCATAGATACGAGACAAAAAAAAAGGCGATACGACGGGGTATCTGAGATACTCCGTCGTAACGCCTCTGAGAATCTGGCCCTATCAGTTTTCCTTCAGGTTTTTCTCTTCAGGTTTACCAAAACTATGTAGTACAAGGGCCTGCCTGATTGCATACAAATTGAGACTCTTGAGGTTTGACCTCATATTAGATGGATTTGGTAAACTGAAAAGGAAAACCTGAAGAAAAACTGATCTGTGTGTAAGAGGCCTTAGTAATCACCACAGACATTTCATCTGAGGGAAATCCTGAAAACTTGACCTGTTGGTGTGCCTTGAGGACTGGAGTTGAAAAACACTGCTCTAGTGGATAGTCAGTGAACATCTGGGTAATGCGTCGGACTTCTTGCCAATAACCCCGTATTTTATCGCAGGACCAAAACACATGTACAAGAGTTCCTCTCTCAGCTTCACACCACCAGCACAATTCCGATGATGTGGGAAATAGTTTATGTAAAAGTGCTGGCGTCTTGTACCATCGGGTCAATATTTTATAGTTAGTCTCCTGCGTACGCATACTCACGGACGATTTATGGGTGAGAAGAAGTATATGTTGTCTCATACTGTTGGTAAAACAGCAGTTCAAATCCCTCTCCTATTTACTGAGAAAAGGAATCTGTCCGTCCGCCAAGGGAATGTTCAAGATGTTATATGTCAATAACAAAGCGTAGGGGAGTATCCCGGCTTCAGTTCTTAAAGGGTCACTAAAGGAAAAACATTTTTTTGCTGAAATGACTGTTTACAGGGTATAGAGACATAAAAGTTAACTGTTAAAATGATTAAAAATAGATAAAAATCAATCATATAATGTGCCTGCAGGTTAGTTTCACTTTTGAACTGGCTTCATGTTTCTGCAAAGTAGAAATAGACACACAGAACAAAAACAAACAAATCCAGGGCAGTGTTTTTTGTTTTTTAAATGAATCTGATTGGTTCTGGGAAGTTTTAGACACACAGTAATGACAGCTTAAACCATCGTGAGAAAGCTCCCAGTATGGTGGTTATAAGGAAACAGACAAGCAGGAAGTGTGGAGATCAGAGCAGGATTACAGCAACTTCAAAGCAAAAACGAACAATAAGGACATGAAACCAGTACTGCAGTAAGGTAAAGGAAGCTATTTAGCTAAAAATAATTTTTCCTTTAGTGACCCTTTAAGATCTCAAACGTCGTTCGGGGTGGAGGTGGCTCATCTGGCAGTTGTAAGCTACTCAAAAAATGACCGAGTTGCAGAGCTCTCAGATAGTCTAGGCCGTAAGGGCCTGAAGGGTCCATAAATTCCTTAGGTCCCTTCCATTTGCCCCCACTACAGAAATGTGATCGCTGGTATAGCCCAGCCTCTCTTAATTCTAAAAATGTCTTATCATTCAGGCCCGGTGAGAAGTGAGGATGTCCTATCATTGGTCTAAGGTGCGAACGTTGGGTCGAAAGATGTGCCTCAACCGATAACTGTGCGCAGATATACAAGGTCGTGCCTATCAAGGGATGACGTCTAACATGGTGACACCAGTCTAAAAATATGTTCAAGTGAGTGGCCCGATAATGGGTACAAATTTCTGGTAAAGCTATACCTCTGTGTGTTTTCGGTTTGGAGAGCATATTTCGGCTGAGGCGTGGATGTTTCCCCGCCCAGAGAAAACGAATGAAGGCTGAATGCATCTGTTTGAAGAAAGACCCGGGAATACATATTGGAAGGGTCTGCATAAGATGTAGAAACTTAGGCAGTATTACCATTTTTAAAATGTTGCATCGGCCTAGCCAGGAATGTAAGCCGCTATTCCAATGATCCAAAAGCTTCTACACCACCTTCAGAAGCGGAGGGAAGTTCAGTTGAAAAAGTCGAGGTAGGGATGACGGGATTAACGTGCCTAGATATTTTAAGGCCGTGTCCATCCACTTCAGGTTAAAGCTAGCCTTAAGCCTCTCCAGCTCGACCTTGGAAATCCCCACACCCAGGGCCTCTGACTTAGTAAAGTTGATCTTTAAATTTGAGATTTGCCCAAAAACCTCAAACTCAAAATTCCATCTTTCTTGCCTAGGTAAGAATGACGCCCCTCATGCCCAAAGTATCCCAGGATAGCCAAGTTTTGCATCCCAGGAGGATTTGGGGCTATATAGAATATACTGGGCAGGGAAATGCCATATGGAGGCCAGCTGCAAGGACTGGAAAGAGACAGCTGGCCACCTAATGATGTTGAAAAGAAGATGGTGGTGTGGGACCCAGATGCAGTTGCTTTCAGCAGCTTATAGCTGGGCAGAGCCTGATTTGTTTTTTGGAAAAGTTATAGTAGTGGTGAAAGAAAGAGAAAACTGATTTACCAATCATATTTTGCACATTACATTACAGGTACCTTTGCCTACTTACTTTGTGCTAAAAAATTTCCTCCTTTTTCATTTCAGAAAGTTGGGAGATATGAAGACCGCCCCATCACATGATTCACTCCATTCATATGGTTACCTAACCAAGAGCTGCTAGAAAGTTGGGAGATATGAAGACCGCCCCATCACATGATTCACTCCATTCATATGGTTACCTAACCAAGAACTGCTAGAAAATCTGCAATGTACGGAGACCTACAGCCACATAAAAATCACCATTTATATCACATCATGCATTATTTGTATTTAGTCTTTCTGATCTTTTTTTAATGAGATATAGGATTTTATGTAAAAAATATTGCAAATCAATTAACAATAGAAATGGGCAACCTGCTTTAGATTATAGAAGTGGAAGGACATAGAAGTGGCTACGCTGCCAGCATAGTGCCCAACTTTCCCGATTTAGACGGTCTATGTCTGATTTGGAGCAATGTCCCTCTGTCCCTCATTCTTCCTTAATTGTCCCTCATTTTTGTCTGATCTATATAGATGTATATAAAATGCACTTTTTATCTATCAAAAAGTAAAAAGTGTTTTCCAGCAATGTAGAAAAGTGTATAATAATGCATTTGGGTGGTAAAAATACAAATGCAATCTATACACTGGGGGGGGGGGGGGGGGGGAGATAATAGGCTCAGCAATAGCTTGCAATGCCAAGTTGCTGCTAACAAAGCCAACAGAATATTGACATGCATTAAAAAAGGAATTAACTCCAGAGATAAAGCTATAATTCTCCCGATCTACAAGACTCTGGTCCAGCTGCACCTGGAGTATGCTGTCCAGTTCTGGGCACCAGTCTTCAGGAAGGATGTACTGGAAATAGAGTGAGTACAAAGAAGGGCAACAAAGCTAAAAAAGGTTCGGGAGGATAATAGTTATGAGGAAAGTTTGCGAGCACTGAACTTATTCTCTCTGGAGAAGAGACGCTTGAGAGGGTATGATTTCAATTCACAAACTGGTAACTCCACAATAGGGATAAGTCTTTTTCATGGAAGGGAGTTTAACCACTTAAGCCCCGGACCAATATGCTGCTAAATGCCGAGAGGCGTTTTTACAATTCGGCACTGCGTTGCTTTAACAGACAATTGCGCAGTCGTGCGACGTGGCTCCCAAACAAAATTTCTTTTGGTGGTATTTGATCGTCTCTGCGATTTTTATTTTTTGCGCTATAGACAAAAATAGAGCGACATTTTTGAAAAAAATAATATATTTTTTACTTTTTGTTATAAGAAAAACTGAATAAACTAAATTTTAGTCAAACATTTAGGCCAAAATTTATTCAGGCACATGTCTTTAGTAAAAAAAAAATCACAATAAAAAAAAAATTAGTTACCTAGCGGCAACAGCGACACTAATTCAGCGATCAGAAAAATGATCGCTTAGTGACGCTGGCAATAGGGGGTGAAAGGGTTAACTAGGGCGGTGATCAAGGGGTTAAAACTTTATTGGGGGGGGTGCGGGGCTACCCTGGACCTAACACTAACTGCCTGTCGCACCTCCTGTCACACTGACACTGAATGCAGTGATCAGTACAGTGACAGTGTGACGGGGTGGGGGGGTGATCACAAGAGGTTAAATGTGCCTGCGTGTACTGGTGTCAGTGTAGTGTTGGTGCGACTCACTGTGTCTCTTCTCTTATCTCGGCGGTTTGAAAATACCACTTGCTCTGCCTGTGTTTACATTTTACAGGCAGAGGAAGTGACATGGCGGCGGCGCACGGGATTGGCTGGGAGCGATCACGAGGGGACGAACAGAAACGAACCGCCGCCCCCTCTAGTCGGATCGCTCCCGGAGGTAAGCTGCCCGCTGCACGCAGTAGGCAGGGTTGTATATATACGCCTATCTGCCTGTCCGTGCCATTCTGCGGACGTAAATAGGCGTGCGGCGGGCGTTAAGCGGTTAATAAGACACGTGGCCACTCATTACAATTAGAAAAAAAGAGGTTTAACCTTAAACTACGAAGAGGGTTCTCTACTGTAGGAGTGGCAAGGATATGGAATTCCCTTCCACAGGCGGTGGTCTCAGCGGCGGTCATCAATAGTTTCAAAAAACTATTAGCATCTGAACGACCACAACATACAGGGATATCCAAGGTAATACTGACATAGAAACACACACATAGGTTGGACTTGTGTCTTTTTTCAACCTCACCTACTATGTAAACTTTTCATCTGATTTCTAAATTGCTGTATTTGTTAATTCCAAAAGCCAAAATAAAGAAATAGTATTTTTTTAAATTTTTATTTTTTACAATTCTCCTTTAAGGGGGAATGGCAAGGGGTGTGTCCTATGCCTGCATACTTTTGCCGATAAGTGTCCTTCATTGCCATCTCAAAAAGTTGGGAGTTATGTTCCAGGCCAACAACATGTGCTTGCTAGAACTAGCCAGGAGTGCCCAGGCCCACGAGTAGATGTTTTAATTCCAAGTAACACTCACCACTGTTTAACCACTTCAGCCCCGGACCATATTGCTGGTCAATGACCGGGCCAGTTTTTGCAATTTGGCACTGCGTCACTTTAACTGACAATTGCGTGGTCGTGCGACGTGGCTCCCAAACAAGATTGGCTCCCCCCCCCCCCCCACAAATGGAGATTTATTTTGGTGGTATTTGATCACGGTTTTTATTTTTTGCGGTAAAACAAAAATAGAGCGACAATTTAAAAAAAAATTAATATTTTTTACTTTTTGCTGTAATAAATATCCCCAAAAATATATATAAAAACAATTTTTTCCTCAGTTTAGGCCGATATGTATTCTTCTACATTTTTTTCGCAATAAGCGTTTATTGATTGGTTTGCACAAAAGTTGTAGCGTCTACAAAATAGGGGATAGTTTTATGGCATTATTATTTTTTTTACTAGTAATGGCGGTGATCAGCGATTTTTATCGGTACTGCGACCTTATGGCGGACAATTCGGACACATTTTTGGGACCATTGGCATTTTTATAGCGATCAGTGCTATAAAAATGCATTGATTACTATAAAAATGGGGGTTAACACTAGGGGGCGAGGAAGGGGTTAATTATGTTCCCTGTGTGTGTTCTAACTGAAGGGGGGGTGGTACTGACTTGGGGAAATGACAGATCGCTCTTCATACATTGTATGAACATACGATCAGACATTTCTCCCCCTGACAGGACCGGGAACTGTGTGTTTACACACACAGCTCCTGGTTTTCGCTCTGTAACGAGCGATTGCGGGTGCCCGGCAGTGATCGCGCCCACCAGGCACATGCCCCTATTGGCTGAATCGCGAGATGACGTATAGCTACGTGATCTCGCGCAACCGAGCCGACCTGCTGCCATATAACTGCGGCGGCTAGTCAGCAAGCGGTTAAAAGAACAGGCTGCACCACCACTATACACTTTTCTTTTTTCTTTTAAAGATCGGGGACACTGGCACCACTTTTGATTTGTTGGACTTTTTCTACCCTTCTGTGTCCTTTAACTTAATCTAGGCTCATTAATCTTTGGTACAAACATTTAATATGGCCGCAAATTATATTGAGTGAAAGTCTCTAGGTTACCAAAGGGTATATAAGAGGAAAGGTGATCCAAGATAGCAACGCTCCCTAATGATGTCACAATGACGAAACGCGTTTGGAATGAGCCACTTGCGTCACATATGGTTTTGTATTCTCCGCTCCGTGGAACGCAGAGCATCCCGGACAGGGATATTTTTAAAGCTCCAATACCTGTTATTTTCTGTAAGTACATTTTTATGGTTTTCCTCAATAAATGGTTTAACACTATAGAGGCCTGCCCTTGTTCATTGACTTTGAATGGTCCAACTGTATGGGGAACGGGAAGGAAATTTTTAAATGGAATCTAGAGAAGTTGGCAACTGTTACCCGGAGCCTGAGGAATTATTACCAAATATTGCTATTTGACCTTCTTAGAAATAAGGGGTCATATACAGTTGGTGAGCGCGGTTCTGGAGGGGAGCACAAGTGAAATCACCATTACTCTGCATGGATAGAAGAGCATGTTTTCACTGCCCTTATTAAAGGACTATTATCATCAGTGTCACATATGGACTATTCATTTCAATTTACATTATTTGTACAATGGAATAGCTAGGTGACCACTATATATCCGGCACCTCATTCCAAAGTAATATAGAGAGACTAGCAAATGTTCATGGGATTATAGCTGTGCCAAAAAATAGTAATGGAAACACTCAATATTAAACATATAAACTTTATTTATACAGATTAAAATTAAACCAATAAAAATTGTTTGCACATATCCAGTTTAGTAGTCAGACGGTTCTATTTGGATAGATGGTCATACGAGTGTCTTGTCCCAACATGTTTTGCCACAAATGATTTCTTCAGGGGACTTAGGGACCTGAGAGGGGGCACCGTGTGACCACATGTTGATATGTACTTTATGCAGGGAACAAGATAAGGGCGTGTCACGTACCTGGTGGAGATCGAGCAGTAGAGGGGGCTTCTCTTGCAGCTCCTGTCCAACGTCCCTGGTAGAGATGACAGGGAGTGGAGGATACAGAGTGACACGAGGGCCGATGTAGTAGATGGCTGAGGCCTTAGCAAAGACCTGATGGCTGGAGATCACTGGGCAGGTATTGAATATATATATATATATATATATATATATATATATATATATATATATATATATATACACACACACATACACACCACATTATATATAAAGTATATGTAAACAACGCTCCTCCGGAAAAACATATATATATATATATATAAAAAATAATAATAATTGTGTATATATTAGGGTTGTCCCGTAACCAGTATCGGGACCGATACCGAGTATTTGCGGGAGTACTTGTACTCCCGCAAATACCCCTGATGCTTGAATAGAATACTTGTTCTCCCCCCCCCCCCCCAACGAAAGCCGCTCCGCCGCATGGGTTAAACAGCGTGCGGGAACATCACAGCTTTCATTTGAATAGCTGTAGTGTTCCCGCCGCGTATAGACACTCCCCCTTGCTCGGGATTGGATGGGTGAAGGTGATCTGTCCAATCCCGAGCAAGGGGGAGTGTCTATACGCGCGGGGAAAACAGCTATTCAAATGAAAGCTGTGATGTTCCCCGTGCGGCGGCGGTGGCTAGGTATGAGGGACATGGCTGTGGGGGAAATGGCTGCATATGTGGGGGGACATGGCTTGAGGGACAAGGCTGCATATGTGGGGGACATGGCTAGAGGGACATGGCTGCATATGTGGGGGAAATGGCTGCATATGTGGGGGACATGGCTGGGGGGGAAATGGCTGCATATGTGGGAGACATGGCTGCATTTTGAGAAACATTTAAAAAAAAGTATCGGTATCGGAGAGTACTTGAAAAAAAAAGTATCAAGACTTGTACTCGGTCCTAAAAAAGTGGTATCGGGACAACCCAAGTGTGTGTATATATATATATATATATATATATATATACATATATATATACACACACATATACACAAACACGTTTTTCTGGGGGAGCGTTGTAGTCCACTATTGAATCAGGTGCCTTTTATACACCCAATATGGATGTGATGTTAATTTGACGATTGATCATTATCACATTTGTTATGCAAGTGGGAGGTGTATTGTAGTTTGCACTAATATTTATCCTACATAGGCACAGAAGCATATTTTGTTCATCACAGGTGTTTTTATTATTAGAATATTCAAAGCATAATTAACACAAATGGGGGAGGCGTTTTGTGTGTAGCGCCCATGTACTTCCAAGTACGGGTGCTAGTAAATTTAAGGGATAATCAGAGTGTAAGTTGATACTGATTCTAATTGAGATTCGTTCGGTTTGGGTCTCTGTTTCAGCTTGGCTGTGCTGTGGGCTCATTCTGTCGCATCTGGGTTGTTATTCCACCCTGGGACGGTAGGTGGCAGCAGTATAGTCAAGGCTTGGGTGCTTTTCCCAGCAGCCAATCAGGAGGCTTGGGCCTCGCTGGGCATGCTGGGAGAGGGTACTTATGAAGCAGACACCATTTTTCAAGGTCTTTTCTTCTTCTTCTGCTTGGAGTGTGGCACCCAACTTTAGGGTGACCACATCACCGCGCCCCTATCGTTATGGCCTTCCTGGCCGGGCATGTGTGCTACACAGTGTTCCTGGGCCATATGGATTTGACCACTTTCAATGCAGACAATAGGGTGCAACATGCCATGCGATTTGAAACTGTCAAAATCTCAAGACAAGTCGCACAGGTGGCTTATGTCAATCGGAGTGGCTGTGCAGTTTTTACAGGTGTCTGAAACAGATCAGTCTCCCAATTTTCGACTTGCTACTAAAGTACAATGCACAATCTGGGGGAGAGGAGACTGAGGAAGTGCTTCATCCTACTTGCAGCAGACTGATGACAGCAGCAGCAAAGTCACACGACTGAAGTTTCAGGATCTGCTTTTCTATAATAAAAGGTGAAATGGTCTTTGGAAAAACAAAAAACTGTATATACTCGAGTATAAGCCGAGGCACCTAATTCTACCACAATAAAAATGGGAAAACATATTGACTCAATTATAAGCCTAGGGTTAGACCAGTGTTTCTCAACTCCAGTCCTCAAGGCCCCCCAACAGGTCAGGTTTTCAGGATTTCCATTATTTTGCACAGGTGATTTGATCAGTTTCACTGCCTTAGTAATCACCACAGCCTTTTCATCTGATTGAAATCTTGAAAACATGACCTGTTGGGGGGGGGGGCGGGGGTGGGCTTGAGGACTGGAGTTGAGAAACACTGCTTTAGACTGACGTTTAACATGGGAGCTTATGAAAGGGGTGCCCTGCTTTGAAAGAGGGGAAAGGGGGAGGGAAGAAAAAAAAAGGGGGGGCACAAACAAAATGTGCTGAAAAACACGACATATCTGGTAAGCAATATCTGTATATTGTGACATGTCAGGGATGTATTCATGTAGAAAATCTGTGTAGATTTAAAAAATAAAATAAAAATCACTGACCAAATTATGAGAATGTCTCCACCTTTAGCACACAGAAATCTAATTTACTGTACACATTCCTCTGTCTTGTTTGTGAAGATGAAAGGTCAATCTCTGGTATGACAGCATTCTTCTCGCAGCACCAGCTGGAGTTCTACAGATTTGTCATAGTCACGGAATCAATTGCTCAGTCATAGATCCAGGTGATTTGACTCGGCTTATGACAGCGATTAGACTCCACAGGCCATCTTTCTTTCTTTTTAGGTCTCATCTGACCGCTAACATTTTATTTTTTTTCTCACTGTAATGAAGAGTTCTCATTTTAATACCAAGGACAGTTGTGTATAGATGTAATCATTTACTGATGTTTATACCGAGGAGCTTGTTGGCAGAAAGATCCAGTAAAATGTTCCATAAAGACTTGGCGTAAATATGCAATACAAGCGTAAAATTCTTTGTTGCAATAAATGCATGTACATGTGAAAATGCATGTGTGTACAGACACGTAAATATGTGCATTATATAAAAATGAGGTACAGCGCTGAGAAAAAACATGATGAACCAATTGCGAAAAACAAATGCTGATAGATGGCCAAGCAAAAATAAAATTGATAATATAACAAATGAGAAAAATGGCATGTGTATAAAATTTTTTAAAATAACTGAAGTAGTAATTCCAAACTGTAAAAATTAAACTAAACACAAACAAGTAAAAAAGTCCATATACTGTGATTCACATCGGTGTATAAGGGCAGGGATGGACTGGCCATTGGGACTACAGGGAGTTTCCCGGTGGGCCGATGGCTCTGTGGGCCGGTTTCAGTGACAGCGGACTGCCTCCCCCCTCCGCTCCTCTGTCTCTTCCTTCCTGCAGCGCTCACCTCCTCTCCCTCCCCGCAGCACTCACCTAGCGGGAACAGAGAAGCAGGGGGAGGACCAGAGGAGTGGGCGGGGGGGTGACAGAGGAGCATGGGGGAGGGGACAGACAGCTGACTCAACAGCTATTGCCTGCGAGTTTCTCACTTCTGCCTAATCTTGTACCATGGGGGGAGGGGCACCAAACTGATTCTTTGCCCCAGGTGAAATAACGTCTAGCTTCCCCACTAGTACTGCCTATAAGAGAACCAGTAGCAGCCGTTCTACTATAACAAAGTAGAACGGCTAGTGAAGTGGGAGCTTGGGTGGCCTGGGGGGGGGGGGGGGGGGTGTGGGAGTTGCCCAGCCGCCATGGGAGAGACCTGTCAAAGTCGGCCAGTCTGGATGAAGTCCAGGGCCAAATTTCTGTTCCAGCCCTGTAAAGGGGTAAAGAGAAAAGTCTTCTTCCACCAAGGGGACACCCAAATAGTGATAAAGTAGTCTCCTTACCACAGGTGGATGACCGTCATTACAGCGGTCTTAATAGGCACAGGGATTTAAAGTCTCCCGAATGGACTCACTCCAAGCATCCGTATAAAAGCAATAACCCCAAAGCAAACTCGCTCCAGAAAGTATAGGATGGATGATTCATATCTCATGGAATGAGAAAGAAAGCCCCATAGCATAATACCGTTTAAAAGTGAATTTGACTAAAAGGTTACACTTACGTTGAAAAGGTATCGCGGTGAGTGCAAGTATGGAGGAAATGTGGCGTCTCCTCAGATCCTCTCCTGTCTGTTGGGCTCTGTAGCCGTGTATCGAGCGTGATGACGTTCCACTTATCAAAGCCACACCTACGCGTTTCATCATTAAAAGACGTCAGGGATAGGCTGCTGATGGCATACTGGTGCTTTTTTGGGGGGGGTGGGGCAAACAATCCACCGGCTGTGCACCACCCCCTCGTCAGTCGGCCAAGTGACAGACTTTCCCCATCTCATGGGCAGCAGCAGCTTCTCTCCAGGCTGCTTGTTTCCCCTACACAAGTCTTCTCCCTCTCCTCCATGCACGAGTCCCTCTTCCTGCCGGCCAACCATATATCCTTTCAGCCATTTGGGCGACAGGTCTTATGACCCGCTTTCCGATTGGCTGGGAGGAGAATCAGTGAATAGCAAATATTCTGCACCTAGAGCCCAACTTTTTTTGAAGCCTATTAGTGGCTCTAATCACTTAACTCAACCCCCTGCTCCATTGGAATTCATACATCAACACCCTGCATGTAGATCAGAGGGCTATACGCATGGACAGGAAAGGGTGGGCAGCGCCTGTGCACCCCTAATGGACAAGCCCCCACTGGTGTACAAGCATAAAACGTTCGACTTTTCTTTTATAGCTCTGTACATACAAAGCCTTGTGCATACCAGATGTTTTTCTAACTTTTCTAGGCAGCAGACAGCAGTTTTGGCAGAAAGAAGCTTGACATTTGTAAGCTTAGGCTAGAAAAAAAAAGTGACCCCCCCCCCCAAATTAGTGAACAAAATGCACCTAAAGGGCATCAAAGGCCCTGGCTGGGTGTGTAGCCACAAGACACTATTGAACAAAAACAGTGGGTTGATATGGCACACTCTGGATACAGCCATCTAAAAAGAATCAAATATATAAATGGAAAGTGGATGGGAAGGGGTTAAAAATCAATGAGTCCATATATGGTTTATAGTCCATGTAAAGGAGATAAACCGGAAAGTTGCCGAGTTAGTAGGTGGCTGCCTGTCCAAAAAAAAAAAAAAGCTCTAAATCAAGAGTTGATGGCCTGATATTTTGGACAGCTATTTTAGCCAAGAGAAATTCCCAAAATATGGTCTGTTGGGGAACTTTGTACACTAGGTCAGTGATTCTCAACCCTGTCCATGTAGAAGGCCACCACCAATTGTCAGAGAACTTAAAGGTTGGCCCTGGAATGCTCCATACAAACCCATTCTTCAAAGAGGGATTTAGTACAGAAATGCTGGAATAGTGACCCCTATAGTTGGATGAAAGTTTATAGACACCTGCTGATCACCACAGCTAAATGAGCTTGAACAACATACAGACAACCAAATTTGCCCAACACTTTAGTGGCTATAACAGCCTCCACTTTTCTGGGTAGACTGCATAAGAGTAGTGTATCTGAAAACTTAAGTGTTCTATTTAACCGTAGCAATTGAAAAAAATTAGGCAATGACGTTACAATAGGCATTTTAATTCACCCAGAAGTTTCTCTATTATATCAGGCCACTCCAGACAAGGTCTTTAAAGCGGAGCTCCACCCAGGAAAACATTTTCCCATGTTTAAAAAAATGAAATAAAAAAAACCTGAAAAAAAAAAATACTCACCCGAAATACCTGTTGCTATGCGGAAGTCCGTAATCTGCCTCTTCCACTCCGCGGTGCCTTTTCTTCTTGTCCTTCTGCTTGTGAATGGGGCGCGCTGCTTTCTGGGAACTGTGTGTGTTCTCAGAGAGCAGCGCGCCCATTCACAAGCCAGCGTGAGACTCACGCAGGCGCAGTAGGAAATGGGCAGTGAAGCCGTACAGCTTCACTGCCTGTTTCCCAAAGTGTGAATGGCGGCGCGGGACCCGGAGCGATCGTGGGACCGGCATCGGGGGGCCCCATCAGCGCGGGCAAGTAGGACAGGTAAGTGTCCTTATTTAAAGTCAGCAGCTACACTGTTAGTAGCTGCTGACTTTAAAAAAAAAAAAATCGCGGCTGGAGCTCCGCTTTAAGAACGAGACTCAGCAGCTGTAACAGAAAAAGGTCTTCCCGGATAACTGCCACAATGTTGGAAGCAAAAATGTCCTAAAAAAAAAAAAAAAAACACACGCGCAGACTTAAAAGCGGAGGTTCACCCTGAAAACAACTTTATGCCATTAGATCCAGCATACTGTTTTTTTTTTCTGTACTTATCGTTTTATCCTGTTTCTTATCTGGCTCCGAGCGGGGATTCCTGTGGGGAATAGGCGTTCCCCAAGACAGGTCCTATATGATTGACGTGAGGGGAATGCGCGTCACGCCTTCCGAAAATAGACGAAGTGGAACTCGGCAATTTACAGCGCTATACAGCGACTGCCGTGTAGAGCCGACTGCGCAGGCGCCGTAAAAAACCGAGTCCCACTTTGTGTTTTCGGAAGGCGTGACACGCCTTCCCGCACGTCAATCATGTAGGACCCGTCTTAGAAATGCCTACCCCTGGGGGATCGAGAACCCGGGTGAAAACAGCTGTACAACAGTAAGTACAGCACTAATAAAATAAAAATACAGCATACTGTCGATGTTAGCAGTATGCTGGATCTAACGGTATATAAATGTTTTAGGGTGAACCCCCGCTTTAAGTGTCCATTTACCATTTTGCACCCTAGAAATGGTTGAAACGTGTACAAGTGCCTTGAAAAAGTATCCATGTCCCTTAATTTGACATTGTCCCGTTACAAAAAAAAAAATAGAAATTGAATCAGATTTTATGTAATAGACCAGCGGTCTTTAAACTGCAGCCCGGGGGCCAGATTTGGCCCTTTGTTTGCTTTTAGTTGCCCTCGTGCACTATTCTTTCCACGTATAGGAGACACTATTCTGCCAACTGCCACCAATAACAAAGCACCATTTCTCCCCCTGCCACTATTCCCGTAGTGATATCAGCAATGGAGCACCATTCCTCCTCCCCCCCCGCCCTCCCCCAATACCAAATGTGGCAAGGTTTACTCCCAATGACGACAGGAAAACTTCCACCCTCACTGGCCACGCTAAAGTTTGGAGGACAATAAACTGGCCCTTTGTTTAGATAGTTTGAAGACCCCTGCAATAGACCAACACAAAGGGGCACATAATTGTGAAGTGGAAGGAAAATTATAAATTGTTTTCAAATAAATATGTGGCGTGCATTTGTATTCAGCCCCCCTGAGCCAATAATTTGTAGAATCACCTTTCACTGCAATTACAGCTGCAAGTCTTTGGGGATGTCTCTACCAGCTTTGCACATCTAAAGTAACATTTTTGCCCATTCTTTGCAAAATAGCTCTAGCTCTGCAAGATTGAATGGAGAGCGTCTGGCTGTGAACTTGGTATGCATACAGACAGCAGGACTTTCTCAGCCAACATACATGAAACTAGGGTTGTCCCGATGCCACTTTTTTAGGACCGAGTACAAGTACCGATACTTTTTTTCATGTACTCGCCGATACCGAATACCGATACTTTTTTAAATGTGTCCCCCCACATATTGCAGCCATGTCCTGTCCCCCCACATATTGCAGCCATGTCCTGTCCCCCCACATATTGCAGCCATGTCCTGTCCCCCCACATATTGCAGCCATGTCCTGTCCCCCACACATGTAGTAGCTGCTGCCGGGTTAATCCCAGTGCAATACAGCGCGCATTACAAGCTTTTGTTTATATACTTGTAATGCGCGCCTCGCCATGTATAGACACTCCCCTTCTTGGGATTGGATGGATCCGTCCAATCCCAAGCAAGAGGGAGCGTCTTTACACGGATCCATGCATAGACACTCCCCCTTGCTCGCGGCAGGGGGTTTGAAGTATTTAGGTATCGGGGGTAATTTCGGGAGTACAAGTACTCCTGCAAATACTCGGTATCGGTCCCGATACCGATACTAGTATCAGGACAACCCTACATGAAACTACATGGTTTTCAACTCTTTAGCACCACACCCTGGGCAACTTTTGCTAATGTCTTATGGTTAGCATTGGTTCAGAGCATGCGTGTTTGTACTTTGGATTTTTCAATGGACTTGTGTCCATTGGAAAATTTGAAAGCATGCTATAAAACATTTGTTGCCGGAAAATCTGACAAAAAATGTCCGATGGAGCAAAAAAACCCTGCCATCACACATTTGTGGTCGGAAAATTTGATGGTGTGTACGAGGCTTTAGTTTTCCACCACACAGCACTTGGATGAGACAAAATTTTACATTTTGGTCTAAAAGCAGACCAGAGCACCTTCTTCCACATGTTTGCCGTGTCCCCCACATGGCTTTTCGCAAACTGCAAGTAGAATTTCACAAACTACAACATAAAGGTCAGATTTGTGAAGAGCACGACTAATAGTTGCCCAGTGAACAGATTCTCCCACCTGAGCTGTAAATCTCTGCATCCCCTCTGCTATCCGATTCCAGGGAGGGGGAGGGGTTCCTGTACTTGCGCGAATCCAATGCGAGTTCAGCAATACAAACTTGGATTGCGCAGACATTGCATGTGATCGGCACAGCAGCGTGAATCACACACAATGTCTTTTTGCAAACGTGTGGCTTCCACACAACTAGGTGTTACGTCATTGCCCATTCACTCTTCAGGAACTTTTATGAGCAGTTAAGGACTCATCACTATGTGCGCCAATGTAGTTTACATTTCAAATTAAAAAAGTTTTTTTATTAATGTGCAAAATAAACATACATAAACATACATATACAATATTAACACTTGACATTTACATGTTTATACATTTACAATATATTACGTATACACAGTGCTGACTTTGTCTCCAAAGAACTGGATGAAGATCTCTGGGTGACTTTTGTAGAACTGACCCAGAAGACGCTTTTTTTCTTTAGGCGACAGTTTAGTGTTCTCATATATCGTTTTTAACAAAGTCCACAGTTCTGACTGTGTAGTTTTCTTTGTGGCAGAATCAAGTTCGCTTTTCTCCATTCTTTGGCAGAACGCATAACCTGAAGAGACAAAAAATTACTTTTCAGAAAATATGTCACCAGCAGCTTAAGTGTTACTTTATCTGAATGATCATAATCCTGCATCTCTGCAGTACAAGCCTTGCTTTAATGCAGTGGTTCTCAACCTGGGGGGGCTTAGAAGTCAAATAACGATTTGCCAGGGGTCACCAAATCCTGGGCTGTTCCTGAAGACCGCGCTGCTCTCCCAGCCTTTTTACAGCCACCCAGCAGGGCTGTTCCTGAAGCAAGCAGCTGCCCATTAAGTTTATGGCATGGCTGGGGGGCAGAGACTAGAGGTCAGCTGACTGGTGAGGAAGAAAGGCTAGAGGAGACCCCATCTCCTTATTTCAGCATAGGTGTCACTGCTACGAGACACCACAAAGCCGGAGACAGTGAGCAACACTACCTGCAATTATAGTTGACATAAGTCAACACTACAGTTCTCAGATCAGCAGATGCCCTTGATCCAGAACACCCAAGGTGGCTGATCAGAACTCCCTGCCAGCACTGTCACTCATCCCAACTCCCCGCGAGCAAGGAAAGGGAAGGAATAAATACATGGCAAAAAAAAAAAAACACAGCTGGAGAGGGATGGTGGGGAAAACAAACCACCAAGAAATTAGGATAGCAAAAGGGAAAGAAAGAACAAAGTGGTACATCCTAAAATGTACCATAAGGGGGTTTAATACTGTATAAGTGGAAGGGACTCGGCACAACATTTTGGTGGGTTAGGGGCACAAATTACTTGTTTTTCCTTGGGTGCCGATAACCCACACTACGAAAATGTACTGTTGGGTCCCCACAACTTGGGAAATTTTATCAAGGGGTCACGGCACTAGTAGGGTTGAGAACCACCGCTCTAATGCTCAGATGTACTTGCAACTGCTACAACAGCCACAAAAAACAGAAGCGACACATTTAGCCCCGTTTTGCAGTGAAGAAGACTTTAAAATCGTGCCACTTTACTTATAGTGCAATTTCAAGACTGCAGGTCCATGGGATTTCAGGCACAACTTCATGCACAGATGTCTATGCAAGTCGCACCTGAAAATGCAGGAAACTTTTGCACAGATTTGAAGGGTTTTATTGCTGACCATATGGTGAGACTTGTCTTGTGATTTAAAACTGTCAAATTGCACAAGTCATCTCAGAGCCATGGGCGGACTGACAACTCATGGGGCCCTCAGGCAATAGAAGATTATGGGGCCCCTGGGCTTACAGATGGCCATCACGCCAGGAGGCAGTGCAGCTAAAATCTTGGGATTTTCACATCAAAAGCATGTCTGTTTCGGACATATCAGGGACAGATCTATAAAAAAATACAATTTTTTTACATACTGTCCTTGGTTTTACTGAGCCTAGCAACCCTGATGGGGCCCCTAGTGGCGCATGGGGCCCTCGGGCAGTGCCCGAGTGACTCAATGGTCAGTCCGCCCTTGCTCAGAGCTATAAAATACAAGGTTAGAGGAGCCGGGAATGCACCCATTCACCAAAATATGGGAAAGGGAATATGGGGGTCACGCTTAAGAGACCAACAAGTAAGCAAAGTATTGAGAGCTGTACATGATTTTGTGGTAGATATAAACATGGTATGGGCCCAAACCATAGCCCTGTGCAAGCTATGACTCCACTCCTGCAGAGCTTTGATTTCACTTCCAAATTAACCGATTGTATGGGGAGCAAAAAGGCATGCATGTTTAAGGTTTGCATTAAGGTGAACCTGTTGCTTTATTCTCCAAGGAAGAATGAAGGCCGATTTTTATAAAAGCGAACCTATTATCCTAATACACTGGAGGCAACCCTCCTATGCACTGGCCACAGTCATATAAACCCAAGTATTACAAGCCACAAAACTGCACTTGTTCCTAGGCCATTCACAAGCTGCAGTTTCCAAAATGTCATGTCATGCCATCCTAAAAACAGTGGTCTCCCTGAGGCCAGGAAATGCAGTCATGTATAGGGAACATCCAATCGATCAAAGCACCTTTTAAAGTACCCAAATGTTAGAAACCATGTGAAAAGCCCCACAAAAGCATTTGTCAGAAAAAGGACATTTGTGATATATGCACCTGTGTCTTTGTCTGGGTCTCTTCCCTGCTGAATAGCCACCAGCTTCTCACTGACCATTTTGTGCAAACTCCCAGGAATCTATATAATAAAAATAAAAAAAGTGTCATTAACCTAGAACAGTTGCATTACTAAACCCACATAGCTCTGGTGTGCCACTTATCAGACTGGCTGTTTAACACAAATATCTGGTTTGCGACCAAATAGTAAAAAACAATTGTTTACGAGGTAGTGATGGACTAATGCAGGGATATGCAATTAGCGGACCTCCAGCTGTTGCAGAACTACAAGTCCCATGAGGCATAGCATAACTGACAGCCACAAGCATGACACCCAGAGGCAGAGGCATGATGGGACTTGTAGTTTTGCAACAGCTGGAGGTCAATTGCATATCCCTGGACTAATTGAAGGGCTCCTTAGTGTCCAACACATTGCCAGATCAACCAATTGTGCACATGAAGGCTTGACAACCAAGATGCATCACCTGCCCAATTCACTGATTCACATGTCAAAGCACTTGGGAACAAGGACTCTTTAAATTAAGGGCGGCTGAGAAAATGTCTTTCCTGCAGACAGTGTTGACAGGGAAATCCTTCGACGAGTCATTGTATTCTAATGGAGGGGAAACTGTCCCCACCGGGAGAAGACAGTGACTGATGGCAGCTATACTAGCTAATTGCATACAACAACCAGCAGGCTGGGTGTACCCAAGTTGATCAACTGTCTGCCCATACATGGTTCAAATGTCACCCAGTTTTTACTCAACTGGTAAAATAAAAACCCGAACAGTCTATGACCGGCTCAAGTCTTCCTAAATTGTGTGCATAATTCCTAGCTAACTGAGCTCAAACTCTAGACCAGGGATCCTCAAACTACAGCCCTCCAGCTGTTGAACTACATATCCCATGAGGCATTGTAACACTAACATTCACAGACATGACTAGGCATGATGGAAATTGTAGTTCCTGAACTGGTCGTAGTTTGAAGACCCCTGCTCTAGACCCTCTTGCAGGGTTTTACCACTGACAACCCCCCCCCCCCCCCAAAGGCCCTACAGCCATTGCTTATTTTTTAAAAATAGCAAAATGGAAGTTGAACTAAGTCAACAACAAAAAAAAATAACTGTTGGTATGGTTACTGCACTTTGAACATGTGGGCTCATTCTGTGAGACAGTACAAACATATCAACCTAGTTACCTTGAATACATCCTTGTGGTGGTCCAGCAAGAACAGAACCAGCATGTCAGACTTTCCCTTGGACAGATTCTTGTGGTCGACAATGGCTCGAGAGAACTTTCTCTTTACAGTCATTCGGTTGTCACACTGAAAAACCCACAAAAAGGTACACAAAATTAATTTGATCGGCATGATCAATTAAGAAAAAAATTGTGACTTAATTCAACCCCCCCCCTCACGATCTTAATCCAGCATTTCCATGATTCTGTGTAACAAGTGCAGAGCCTTTCTCTACACAGAGCTGTCAAATGTTTAACATTCCTCAGCACTGAGATAACTAAACCAGGGGACAACTAAACCAGGGGACAGCAAACTTAAAAAAAAAAAATGTTATTGTCCTTCAGACATTAGGAGGGCCAGAGAGTGGGCAGCAGAGGCAGAAAATGTCAAGGGTCTGGCATCAGTTAGAATATTGCCTTAGGGTTGGTGGACAAAGAGGAGGAGTATCGCCCCGTATTAGGAGGAGGAATAGTATTTGTCATTTGGTAGAAGGTGCCCCATCGTTTGGGGCAGTAGAATGAATAAGTAGTGCCCCAAGGGCCATAAAGAGGCTGGCAGAGGACCGCATCTGGTCCTCTGGCCACAGTTTGGGGACCCCTGTTTTAGATGATCAAAAGGGATCTGTAAATTAGGTCAGTTTAACCACTTAAAGACCAGGCCTTTTTCTGACACTTGCTTACAAGTAAAAAAAAAAAAAAAAAAAAAAAGGTAGAAATTACTTCTAGCTATATCTACCCAATACCCTAGAAAATAAATGGCGGTTGCTGCAATATTTTAATTAATCATTTGCACAGCGATCTTTCAAAACCAATTTAAAAAAAATCGTGCAGCTATAATGTTCATGACAGATATTTGCAAGTGCATCACCCCCTAGGCATAACAATCTTCAGCACTGCTCAGGTTTTAAAATGGACAGAAAATTTAAATAGCTTGATTTAAAAAATCTGAACATTAGCCTTCTAAACTGTTCTCGTATTTCTATTGCCTTTAGGCTGCATTTATTTTACTTTCAAATGTAAAAGGAGGATCGAAGTCTACACTCATGCAAGTTTAATTTCTAGATTGTTTTTGTTCAACCCTAGTGACTCCAGGCAGATACAGAAGAGCACATAATACAGCTAAAGTGCTGAAAAAAAAAAAAAAAGTGATTACATAAAGGAGCCATTTGACAAAATATTTATTCCTGCCCATCTAGTCCCATCACAGATTTGTCTGGCAGGACAGTAGACCTGATTTCTCAGCAGTAACTTTTCTTTTTGGATAGAGTACGGAAAGGTTACAGCCCCTGTCAGTTTATTGTTTACTATCCCTGTCCCATTGCAGAGATTTCCCTTTACTTCCTGCCCCATTGTAAAACAGGAAGCGAGAGGAAATTATGCAAATTAAGGGAATTCAATGCCCCCCAGGCCCCAAGAACTAGTTTCCCTAGGGGTGGGTCTTAAACAGAAATAGGTGTGGCCTTGACAGGTAGGGGTGGGTCATAATTAGGGGTGCATGAGTTTAGTCAGGCCTAGGGCAGCACAAAACCTAAATACACCACAAATCATACAAATGTAGTATTGTCCATACAAATGAGCTCCTGCATAAAAAGAAATTCAGCATCCGCATTCATTTTTATCCATCTGCATGATATCGGCTTTAGTTTATGGCTTGTTAGACAAAACGTAAAATGTCAAGCACTTCAGCGATAGTCTGGAAATAAGACTAGAAGCTAAAAGCAGTCTTCCATAAAATGGCTCAAAAAGTTGGGTGCCTGCTACAATGTCACATTAACATCTAAGAAGAAAAAAAACAAAAAACACTTTGCATATCCACACATAGCCGGTACCTCATCTTGAAGTCTAAACTCTGAGGGCTCTGCAGCAACGGCCATGAAATAGAGCAGACGCCGGAACTCCTCCCGGGTGTGAGAATCCAGGAGCTTCAAACACAACTGTGAGGCCTCCAGTGCTTGTTCCGTCTTTCCATTAACTAAGAAAAAAAAAAATACAAAAATGGGGTCAAATGAAAAGATCAGAAAAGCATGCTCAATGACACTAAAATAAAAAAATGGTGCAAGTGCCTAAAGATGAACTCCAACCTTACTGCCAGACTCCTATTGAAATGGCCTACTCCATCTAGAGCAGCCATTCTCAACCAGGGTTCTGTGGAACCCTAGGGTTCCTCCAGGAGGTGGCTAGGGGTTCCTTGAGCTGTGGCCGATTTACCTCCTGTTTGATGGTGCCTACATAGTTCTGAGCCAATGGTATTACAACAATGATCTTTATGGTTCTCTGTAAGGGGGCATTCTTACCACTACTGTAAAAAAGGGCATTCTCACTGGCCACCAAAGGGGCATTGTTCCCACGGATACCCAATGAATGGGTTTTATCAGGGGTTCCCCGAGACCTGAACATTTTTAGGGTTCCCAGCAGTAATAAGGTTGAGAAAGGCTGATCTAGAGCCCATTTAATTTCTTGGCTGGAGGATATCAGCATCTAGTATTTTCCTCCTCAACCTTAGGCAAGTCAGATTTGAGTTTTTCCTTCCACCACGAGTGGCTGCCGATTTCTCCATCACAGTGGATGCCAATGGGTAAACCCCTCCCATGGAGCCATTGTGTTCTGCAGAAGAGGAGCCTTCCCGACCAGAACACAATGATTACCGCTAGCTGCTATAGCCAGCAGCAGTAAATCACATGCAAGAAATACGACAGGCTAGTTTTACCCAAGTTGATGGATCAGTTTGGGTACATTTAGCCTGCCCACTAATGGATCAAAATCGTGGCCAAGATTTGATCTATAGCCAGCTTTACCACCCCTGGCTCAACTTCCACTTACTGAAATTAAATTCTCAATCTTTTTTCCAACTGCTCTTGAGGCAGTGTGTCAATAGATGTCCTCCCCTTCGCACGCACTGTGATCACCCAAGTCACTGAGACTCTGGTGATAACAGAACCATGGAAGGGGCCAATCCCGGCCCCTCAGCTGATCACACTATGTAAAAGCTTTGTAATTGTTTGCACCCCCCCCCCCCCTTTCCTCACACCGACAGCGTTAAGAAAAAAAGCCAATCACCAGCTTAGGTGCAAGGGACATTGGTCCTGAAGAGGAAGGAGACACATATGTGCCCAATCTGTACCCCTGCCAGTGCCACCCAATGCCTACCATTGGTAGTAGGTACCAAGCAGTGCCCACCACTGCACATTGGAGAATTTTTTCAAAATTTTATAAAATATATATTTTTAAATGGGTATTAGCAAAAGATAAACTGCAGAGGTGATCAAATACCACCAAAATAAATAATCATTTGGGTACAGTGTTGTATGACCGCGCTATTGTTAAAGTGCATCAGCACTGAAAATTGGTCTGGGCAGGAGGGGGGTTTAAGTGCCCAGTAAGCAAGTGGTTAATATTCACACCATGTCATAATTATCCTTCTTAAGTACAGTAATGTGGAATTCTGACACTCAGCATGCTTGTTCCAGGTATTGAAGCCAAATCAAGGCAACTAGCATTTTCAGAAGTCAAACCATAAAGTCATGCCCATACTTGTCCCATGACAGGGAGACTTGACGGAAACCAATGCAAAAAATACAGAGATCATGCACCACTCTGAAAATGCTAGTGGCTGGTTCTGGCATCGATACTATCAAAAAACACAATCTGAACAAACATGCAAGTTGTAAAGTCAGAAATACTGGTAAGCATACCGTGATCCAAGCTATTAACCAATGGGACAACGGCTTGGATCATGTATGCTTACCAGTATTTGACACCATTGAATTACCACGGCACCCAGAAAACTAGTATATTGAGGGGTCATCAATTGGAGCCTCTAGCCTGAAAAATCTAATATAAGTATACTTGTTACAAGTCTGACTTTGGACAACAAAGCCATGACAGCCAGGGAACAAGCATTTTAAAGCAGTGATAACCTCCACGCAGCAATCCACGCAGCAATCCAGCTTTTTTTTTCTTTAAGTATAGGTAATGCAGCTAGGTTATTTTTAACTGAAGGCATGAATGTTAATTAGCTGGTGGCAGTTTCTGCATTTTTTACTTTGCTGTGCATGGAAACCATTCATCAGCTGATCAGTCATCAAAAAAATTCAAAAGATGACAGAAAACAGCATGCCGGGATGAAACATGTTACATCATGCAGGTCATTCAGGACTTTCAATGCTCTGCCTTCAGATCTGCTATACAAGGCAGAGGCGAACCAAGAACGCGACAATTCCTCAAAGCAGTTCTTGTTTTTACAAGCAGAAACCAGAGTGGAGCTTTTTGGTTTCAGTAGGTTGTCATCCTAAAAAGAGTTGCTTAGTTATAATCTACATGAGCAGACTGTTTACAACAGCAAGGACCATCTAAACTAGTAGGGTTGTTAAACCATCATGGCTGACTGCATGTTTTCAATGTGCCCCCCAATCCCAACAGTACTTTATGCAAGAGAATTAGGCCACCACAATGCTAAAAATCATCCAAGTCCACAACACACGCAAGTCAGAGACCCACAGATCCTAGAGGGGCTACCATATTGGGTTCAGAGATGAACAATGGCGCACCGTTTCCACACAAGAGGCCATTTTGCCAAGAAGCCTGCTGAGTAATACTCCATGAGACATGGGTATGTCATCAGATGAGACATCTAATGACTATGGGTTAGAGAAAACAAAAAATAACAAAGGAGCTGCCATTAGTAAAAAATTGCTCCAAAAAAATAATTAAAAAAAAAGTCACCTCACTTCTGGCATCACCATTTGAGGGCTTGACCTAAAAATGTGATCATGCAGACAGCAAAAAAAAAAAAAAAAAAAAAAACTCTGCATGGTCTTTTTTAGGAAAAAAATAAAAAATATTAACAGCAGCTCCCATATTTGTCCTTACAAGTTACAGTAAAACCTTGGTTTGCAAGCATAATTTGTTCCAGAAACATGCTTGTAATCCAAAGCACTTGTACATCACATTTTTTTTTCTACAGGGTATAAAAGAGGGGCACCTGCAAGTGTAGCAATAAGTTGCTAAATGTTGTACCTTCATTAGGGTCCTTTCACACGGAGGGGGCCGTTTTTGATCCGCCCCGTGTGTCCGTCGGCTCAGCGGGGATCATCCGTAAATCCCCACTGAGCTGTCGGCGGACAGGGCGGTCCCTGCACACTGTGCAGAGACCGCCCTGTCTTTCCTCCGCTCTCCCCTATGGGGAAATCGTATGAATACGGACCGTCTGTATTCATCCGATCCACAAGACGGAAGAAAAATAGGGTTTTCTTCCGTCCGAAAAAAATTATCTTTGCGGACGCGGATCTTTGCGGACGTTAGCGGATGCATCATAGGGACATAAATGGACTTTAAAAACGGACCGTCTGTCCGTACGTGTGAAAGGGCCCTAAAATGTAATCATATTGCTACACTTAGAGGCTCCTCTTTTATACTCAGAGGTGACATGAAGCTACTCTTATATCAAGACATCGCTTGTATATCATTTTGCGTGTCTTGCAAAATGCTCTCAAAACCAAGGTTTTACTGCATTTACTTTTAAGCTTGGCTTCCATTAGAACACTGTAAAACATTGAGCCAGGGAGATCCGATTGCCTTTGGGGATCTTGAGAGTGTCTTCTCTTCTGCAACACATTGGACCAAGTTTCATAAAGGTTTTTTCTCTTTTTGGATGCGCTCCAGATTTGGGGTTATAAGAATAAAACATGTTTTTATTCCCATCTTTTAGTTGGACAGTATAGAGCCTTTTCGCCATTCAACCATACAAGTCAAATCCACTAAAGTGGAAATGTACTGAAAGCGGGTTAGCTGAAGTGACAATTACAATCACTGAAGCCATGCAAGCACTAGAGTACATAAACTGTTTGCTCAACACCTCTACAGAACTAAAGCACTTAATCTGAGTTAACTGTCTTATCTCACATTCTCTTGTAACTTATTTAAACAGCTTGTCATTTGCCATTAAATAGTTTGGTAACCATGTTCTGGATAATGTACTTTCAACTCTGAAACCTCTCTGGAGGTGTAGGCTTGCATGTTAAAAGGGAATCTTTAAAGCAGGCTTGAAAAATGGCCAAGTCAAACAATTGGCATGGGAGCGTACCCCACAAGGTAACCCCCTCGGGGGACAGCTTCCCATAGGGGGGGTTAGCTCTTGCGGGGAGGAGCCACGAGAGCCACTGTGGTAATCCAGAAGAGGACCTTGGGGCCAATGTGCAAAAAACAGCAGTGGAGGCAAGAATATATATATTTTTTAAATACCAGAACATTTACAAGCCCTTTAGCAAGTTGTATTTTTTACAAAAATGTTTATTACTAAAGTGTCACAAAGCTTTTACAGAAACTAGTGTTAACCTGAAGCAGCGCAAGCCCATGTAGATTTTTTTTCCAACCATGTCCATCCCAAGGGTTCATTTGAGACATGCCAGCTTTGGACCAACATCTGTGCTAGAGCCAATGCATGGCAGTCAAGTCTTCAAAAAAGGACTTGACCCAATGGGATAGCCAGTCCTTACAGTGAATAGATTTTGCCAACTGGGCTCAAACGCACCCGATTACATCACAAGGGAACTTAAAAGGTGCAAACTCACTGTTCCAAGAAGGATTTTGTAGTGCAAATACAGTTTTTCAAGGTCTTGTTTTCAAAAACCTACCCAAAAGCTCAGCAATGCCCGAGTGAATGTCAAAGAATGGGTTGGTAACAAGAGGAACCCTGTTCTGGTTGTAGTGCTTGCTGATGGTCTCAAACAGCAGCAGTTTCCACGACCTGTCCTTGTCCCGGCATTCAGGGAGGTTACGGCTCACATCCACAACAATCTGGTCTGGGAGGTATTCCAAACAGTCCACTGCAGCTGAAACCCATTCATCGGCCCTGTCGCAGAGAAATAAAAGCTTAAAAAGGAGTTGTAAAGGAAAACATTTTTTTGGCTGAAATGACTTTACTGTATAGAGACATAATAGTTAACGGATTCCTTTTAAAAATGATTAAAAATAGATTAACAAAAAAAAATTAAAAAAAATCATATGTACCTGCAGTTTCGTTTTTGCCATTTCCTGTCTCTGATGTACAGAGCCAGAGAGCCAATAGAGGGCAGTGATGGTTTGTAAAAACGAAACTGGATTGGTGCAGAGGGGTTTTAGACACAGTAATCACCAATCAAGGTGCGACTACAGTGAGAAAGCTCCCAGTACTGTGGTTATCAGAAAACAGACAACCAGGAAGTGTCCAGAACAGAGAGAATTACAGCAACAAAGCAAAAACGAACAATGAGGACATGAAAACAGGACTGCAGTAAGGTAAAGGAAGCTATTAAGAAAATATATATATATATATATATATATATATATATATATTATATATATATATATATATATATATATATATATATATATATATATTATATTTTTTTTTTTTTTTTTTTAAAACAGCCGACTGGAATTCTCCCCTATGCAGTGTAGAGCAATAAGTTTGCTTTAAAGCAGTCTATCCCCAGTAGCACACAGTCTTTGTTGCCTGCTGTAGCTGTTCAGGCATCAGATACAATTACTCAGATCAGAGATCACACAGGGGTGAAAACTCTTTCAAAGTTAAGTACGGTACTTTTTCTCCAAAGTAAAAATGGTTATCTCCAATTTCTCCCTTTACACCTTCCAGAAGCTGAACAATGTTTTACGTTCGTGTTTGAGCATGACAGTTCTGTAAGACAGTGTTCCAAGCCTGGATGAGACCAATGTTGAAGATCTGGTTCTGCTACTGTTTTGTCCAGCTTCATGGAAACACTGCCTTAGGCAATTTAAAATAGTGCAGCACTACACCTACATAATATTACCACACAAGACAATGACTTAAGGTTAGAGAAGCCAGTTTAGACATTTTGGGACAGAACAAAATTGCTCGACCAGTTTGCATTGGCACCAGACCACAGGGTGGCATTTCCCCTTATAGGTTGCAAAGCAAAAAAACCTGCCCGGCAATAGCTGCAATTTGACACACACACACACACTTTAGGGCTGTTACTGATTAAAATTTGTTTAATAGGATTTTTTTTATTTTTTTTTTTAATACATTAATCAACTTTTTTCAATTATAAACGCACATACATTTTTTGGACCACCACCATATATAGTCCCCACTGTAATATGGTTCACAATCTCCCCAACTGTAAAGGAAGATTAGTGCTTGCTTAGTTTTACCAGAGAAGCCAGCCGAACACGAGCAGTTGAGGCCGGGTGATACCAGCGCACCGCTCTAGGCTCACCTAGGCCGACACCAGGTGGACCAAGATGGCCGCCGCTCCAGAAGCTAGGCCGAAGCCTTTCCTATGGCCGAGACAGCAGCGGAGCTCTGTGGACCACGTGGTGCGCCGATCCGCAAACGGTGAGCCGTTCAAATCACAGATCATTTACCATCTGTTGCACCGATCAAAAAAATGATTAAGGAATTTTTAATTTCCACAGCCCTAAAAATCTATATCTATAGTGGAAAAAAAAAAAAAAAAACTTACTGAGAGTCACTGAATGCCTTGAGGATTTCTCTATCCAGATAGTGTGAGGTGAGTAGCAGCTCCTCCTTTGTTGGCTGTGTTTTAGACATGGCAGGAGCGCCCTCTAACAACGAGTCCAGAATTGGGAGGTCCACTAGCTGCAGTAGCCGGCGAATGGTTTGTTCTTGCCAAACTTCACTGAGAACTAAAAAAATAATAGAAAAGCATATTGACCATCAAATAAAGTACTTAAACACAAGAACAATTCAAGTTTAGCATTTCTTGCATACAGCTTCCTTTCCAGGCCATGTACATTTTGGCAAGTATAGGATAATACCTACAGTGTCTGCCGACAACCACCCTATGTAATGAAGGGGTTTGGTTCGTAGTCCAAATAAGAGCATCCCAGGGTGACAAATGTTGCGCTTCCACAGGTACAGTAAAGTGAACATGGCCACCCTAGGACAGAAAGGTGTCAACTACAGTAAAACCTTGGATTGCAAGCATAATTTGTTCCAGAAACATGCTTGTAATCCAAAGCACTTTATATCAAAGCAAGTTTCCCAATAAGAACTCATTTGTTCCACAACCATTTATTAGTCCTTCAGTTTATAGTCCATATAAAAAAAGAGTTTATAGTCCATATAAAAAGATTATAGCAATGTGATAAATTGTGCAACCATAAAATGTCCATCCATAAGGGGATTAGATGTAAAATCCAGCAGGTGCTACAGAGTATAAAGAGGCGCCTCGAAGTGTAGCAATATGGTTACATTTAATGAAGGTGCAACATTTAGCAACTCACATGGATAATTTAAAGGCACATCCAAGTAGGCAAACATCTGGGGTAAAGCTGTCCAGAGACAGTCCCCCGCACCGCCGGCTCTCACCCCTGTCAGTCTGCAATGGTGACTGGGGGACTACCCTGCAGTAGAGCGATCTGAAAGCAAGGCATGACGTTGATGACGGTGCAAAGGGTGGTCTATGTGGATAGCTTTACCCCGGATACCTGCATACTTGGATGTGCCCGTTTTAATCCTCAACCATGCGAGTTTGCCAAATGTTGCGTCTTCATGACATGTAACCATATTGCCACACAAAGTGCCGGTTCACACTACGGCGACTTGGGGTCCGACGTGTCGCGGGACATGAGAAATTCAAGTGAATGGGAGCCGTCTTAATGTACACGACTGAAGTCGCTCCAACTTCAGAAAAGGTTCCTGTACTACTTCAAGGCAACTTGTACCCACAGATTCCAATGGAAGTCGCCTCCAAAGTCGGATCAGTCTTAACCAAGGCAATTTTAAAGAGAGCAGAAGAGTTTACTCAGGCAAACCCCCCCCTCCCACAGCCAATTCTTATGTGATTGGTCACAGCCAAAGTCGCCTGTCCTGGAGGCAACTTTAAGAGCCCTTTCACACTGGTGCGTTTTTGCCGCGTTTTCACGGTAAAAATAGTACCATTAAAATGCTCCCCATGTCCCTCTCCATTGAAATTAATTAAAAATGTTGTAAAAACGTAAAATCGCCGTAAAATAGCAGTGTTTTACTGCTATTTTAACGCTCAGTTTTTACAGCGTTTTTAATTTCAGAGGGGCATGGGGAGCGTTTTATGAGCGTTTTAATAGTGCCATTTTTACCGCGAAAAACGCGGCAAAAACGCACCAGTGTGAAAGGGCTTTAAGTCACGCAAGTTGCTCCAAGTCGCCCTGCAAAGTTGGGTTGCCTCTGTCAACCGGCTCTGAGGTGCCCCTTTTATACTCCGTTGTGACATGAAGTTATCCTTATATGAAGACATGGCTTGTATATCAAGTCACAATTTATTAAAAAAAATGTTGTGTAGCGCTCACCCCCGAAGGAGCCGCTGGTTGTTTGGGATCGGCATATTAAGTTACCTTGTGTGTCTAGGGGTAGTAGCAGTGAGCGAATGTCCAGTCACCAAATGATTTTCAAATGCTTTATTCCAAGGCCCAACTGCCATCAACAGGAGTAAGGAAAGGTTGATGAAGCAATAGAGAACAGTGCTGTATCAGGCCTGGATAAGAAGTAGAGCAGTCCTGCTCTCAGTAGTAGTAGATACAGTTCGTCGCCGCTCTCGCCAGAGTGGGTGAAGTGCCTCCGGACAGACCCTTGTTATAAGTCTGGCAGCCGGAATGTCACTTTTAAGTTGCTGGGAGGAACAGGCCTTTATTACAGACCTGGCTCGGGCCTCTGCCACAGGCCTAGTACTTCAGTACTCAAGAGAACAATTCGGAGTGAGCGAATCCTCCCAGTAAATGCAATAAATGGTTGACAGTTGACATGTACCTGTCAATTCCAGTAACCAGATCCCCGATGGTTTGTTCAAGCCCTCTTGGATAACCTGCCTCCGGGTTCTCCTCAAGCCGATCCCCCACCGAACGGCATACAGCCTGGGATCTTCTCAGTAAGGTTGGGGACCCAGTAAGTTACTGAGGCCTCCATCGACATCCAGATGGGTCTCCATGGAACAGGTGGTTCTGGCCAGGTGGGCCATGCGAGCGGGGTCCGTGGATGCGCGCACCCTAAAGGTGGATGCCACACCTGGAACGTGGACCCCGCGCAGAGAAGAAGAACCGACGACCCAGAACACGTGGCAGCTGCCACAGATATACCCTTCCCCAGCATGCCCAGCAAGGGAAGAAGTCCTCTAATTGGCTTCTGGGGAAAAGTGTCTGTTAGAACCCCTCTAGCGCCAACTGCCGCCCAGGGGTGTAATCACACCTCGGGGCCGCAGACCGACCTACAGGACAGTTCTGAAATAGCAGCAGCCTGCAATTTGACAAATTATGAATGAGAGCAAATTAACTCTCCCATTCGCCCGCTAACTTTAGCGTAGTGCCCGTACTGAAAGTAAGGGGGCGCTACAGTTGCTCAACTTGCAAAACTCTCAAACCAAGGTTTTACTGTAGTAGGATCACTGGGTAAAAAAATAACCCACCATGGAATCCTATGCACTGTAAAACTCTGGGATCTGTGGGAAAAGCCTTGGACAGCAAATGTAGTGCTGCAAATCAAAATATAGAGTGTCTTCTTCCAGTGTGCAGACTACAATCCCCACCATTGTAATACAAGGGACATTTTAGATTTCCTTCTACAATCTTGAAGCCAAAAACTGACAGTCAAGTGAAATTACATATAAGCCCTTCCTTTCATAGACTGAGCTTGTCATTATACTTTATAATGAACGTGACAAAAACTGAACAATGCCATAAACTGTGCCTTAGTCAATAGACGTGTTTGTTACCAGTCTGGCAGCAGATTTGCCCTAGAGGCAAATATTTCAGGTTTCTTAAATTCTTTATTAAGTGGGTACAATATTCCAACTTCATCAGTGGTTTAATTACAAGTAATCAGTCAAAGCATGGACCTTCGGTATTGATGGGCATCAGGCACTTTTAGAAATTACTCATGGGAGATATTATAAACACTGAAAAGTGCGTGAAGGTCCTTAATGAAAAGGTCAGTTTTAGAATTATACATTAAAATATTTAATAAAAAAGTGTTTAAACCCCATAAAATCTTAAAGCATATCTCCATAGTGTGTACTTGTCTCAATTAAGAGCACCAAGTGTAACTTCTGTCCGCTGCTTCGTTCTTCTATTTGCACAAGTCACTTGACAAATATGCAATATGTCTGCTTGCCCCATTCTTACTGTATCCTTACAGTGGACAGGTGCAGAGTGTAACAAAGACGGCGGCAACGAAACGTCACTTCCCTTACACATTCTGATGGGTCACCCAATTTGGCGGAACACAGGCAAGGGCCAAATCAAAAATTAGAGCCAACAGAGACAAACTGGCAGAGCATTCCGAGAGCTCAGCCTAAATGCGCTTTTAACATATTCGTACCCCCACATGGATTATACACTGACCCAGAACAAGCAGCAGCTTCCCCCCCTTTTAGTGAACAGGGATAAACTAGCTGAAGGAATACATGACATAGGGGAATCAGGCACAACAACATGTGATCCCCTCATTACAAGGTAATGCCAACACCACAGCTTAGTTTAAAATAAATAAAACTGCATATTGACTTTAAGGCTCTAATACACAGGTGTCAAACACAAGGCCAGTGGGCCAAATCCAGCAGCATAAGGAAAGGGGGCGCATTGTGATGTAAGGGTGAGTGGGGGACTCAACTGATGGTGGGGTGGCTGGACATCTAATCCTACAGATACAGCCAGCCCTTTTGAGGGAAATCAGAATGCTGATGTGGCCCAAGATGAAAGAGTTTGACACCACTGCACTAAATACATTTAAAGCGGAGGTCCAGCTGGAAAAAATACAATTACATTCAGCAGCTACAAACACTGTAGCTGCTGACTTAAGTACACTTACCTGTCCAGCATGCCCGCGGTGCCGGCCACCCGAGGCCGATCCATCCTCTGGATTGCATGTCGGCGCTGCCATCCTCACCAAGGGAAACAGGCAGTGAAGCTTTGCGGCTTCACTGTGCTTGCACAAGTTAAGCAGCACTTTGTGAATGGGCGGCTGTCCTCTGGGAGACAGTTCCCAGAAGACAGCTAGCCCCATTTCCCAGGAGGCAACACGAGGAGGAGAAGATCGACGCAGACAAGGAAGTGGCAGATTAGGACGATCTGCCTAACACCAGCCATTTCTGATATATATATATATATATATATATATATTTTTTTTTTTTAAAGGGTGGATCTCCGCTCCAAGTCCCTTTGTCCACAACAAACATTTTCTGCTAGAGTTGGGCTTAAAGTGTGCCCCAAAGCACCGTTTCAGCATTTAATGCATTCTTACCTTTGGGAGGTAGGTCTAAGGGCAGATTCATCTGTGTTGGGTCAGCAGGTGTCAGACTAAGGTTATCCCAGAGATCTTCCAGGCTCTGTGACTGCAGAGGAGCGGACTGGAACCGAGCCTGTTCATGCCTGCCAGTGACAGATTACAGGTTAGTCAACAATACAGCAAGGTCACACGGCATTTATATACACAGTCTGGGAGCGTGTTGCTTGAAATGAACAGTAAGTTACAGTATTTATGACAGCTGCTATATTCCAGGCACTGAGTATTTCATCAGGCTGGGCAATCAAGTCCTACAAGGGCTCGTTTTACAGTGGATCTAAAAGTCTACGTCACTCTTAAAAAAAAACCACAAAGCCCATCTCTGGCCATAAACATCAGGTAAAACCTACTCATAACTGGAGTTAAAGGGGAACTAATGTCACAGATTTAAAGACTGAGCAGGCAGCTCTTTACTGCAGAAGGGACGGACCATTAAAGTTGGTTCTGCTTTGAAGTGAGCAGTCCAGCATGGCAGCCAGGAAACTAGCATTTTTAAGAGAGGCCTGCAAAGTAGCCCTCATTTTTTTAGTGTAGGGTTACTTAAAGGGGAAACCACCAATTTAATCGTGCCTTGAGCGAGAACCAGTTATGTGTGTGCGTAGGTTAGCTCTTGAAATGGTCAAGCCAAAGGGCTGACAGTCTTATTTGCAGCACCATGGCAACGGCAGATCAAAAAAGGCCAATATGGCAGCTTCCTTGACTGTAAAGAATAGGAGGGTTTAGTTCCATTTTAGGTTCTCTAAAAATACGATAAAAAATAAAAACTACGGCCAGCTATGTTTCAGCTCACAATCTACAGGTGGCAGGTGAAATGCTACGGGGATCTTCCACCATTTCTTTCATTGGAAAAACCCATAAGAGCTTCCGATATGAAATATTTGACATTTGTTCTGCAAACAAAGCAGGAGATAATGCATGAAAACAATGCAAAAGTCAACTAGTCTACCTAAGCATCTTTGAAAAGGCAAAAAAAAAAAAAAATCCTTCTGAGCCAGTCCAGAACACCCAGCGTCACTTACCACACTGATTGCTGGGCAAAATTGACATGCTTCCGCAGATGATCACCACAGTACCCTTCACCCTCCCTTTAAATACCAAGCTCACATTTTGCTAAACAAAAAAAAAAATAAAAATAAAAATAAATGCAAAATGATTTTGCAGGTGAAAAAAATATATATATATATATATAAAATAAAGTGCATTTTTTACCATGAAGCCAGTAAAGCATTGCAGTCAGGTTCCTGCAGAAAACTCCCCAAATCTCTCTGCAACTCCATGGGGTAGACCGTCAAGTTGGACAAGCCATTGATTGATTATTTTCCCCCCACCATGCGTGTGTAGCACCCATGCACTTCAAAGTACAGGAGCTATTGAAATTTTGGGAAAAAGATCAGAGCATGACCTACTCTTAACTTAATTCTGATTATGTTAAGGCTCCGTTTCAGCTCAGCTGTACTGTAGGCTCATTCTGCTGTACCTGGGGTGTAGTTCCACCCCTGGGGCAGCAGTGGAATCAGAGGTTCGGGTGCTCTTTTCCAGCCGCCAATGGGGAGGCTTGGGCATGCTGGGAGAGGTTACTTATGAGGCAGATGCCATTTTGAGGAGTCTTCTGTTTTACCTCAAGGAGTGTGGCACCCACCTTCAGGGTGACCACATCACCGCGCCCTGTGCGTTATGGCCTACCTGGCCGGGGAGTGGGTGCTACGCAAGATTCCTGGTTACGGAGCCCAGATGGTCCGGAACCACTGAGTGGAATGGGGATCCAGTGATCCGACTGGATCTCCAAAGATCCCAAGCTTGTTTAGCCGTTCGTTGGGGGAGTCCAGTTGAGGAGCATCAAAGAGGCTGGCGGTCCAACAGCACTGGAGCGAACCATCGGGGATCGAGGTACTGACACGAGGGATTGATTCCTCTCAGTAAGTACCCTGGCGACATTGAAGAAAAGGTACAGGCAAACTTTATTCAGGAGGAGTTCCTCCGTAGTTACACTCAGGCAAGGCGCTTGTCTGACGGTCATTAAGAAGAGTCTGTGGCAGACACCCTTCTCAAGTTTGAGCGATACTCTGGCTGCCAGATCTGTGAGAGGGACTGTCCAGGTACACTACACCCACTCATGTTAGAGTGGCGCAGAAACATTGTTTGTCGGAAGCAGGACTGCTTCAAGTATTCAAGGCCTGAGTCTGCCATCTTCAAAACCTTTCTGTCCTTCCTTCACACGAAGGTTTTTACCCGGCTGGGTAATAAAGAACACTTATAAAAAAGGACTTCCTATTTGCGGACATTCCTTCATTGCTACTTATTCAACGTTCACCCTAGACATCACCAGAGCCATGAGGTAACATGCCATCCCTTTGACATTTAAATAACCATCATTCATATGTAATGACAGGGTCTGCAGGTGAGTCATCTGTACATAAACATTAGTAGCAGCATTTCACACCGAGATATCAGAACACAGCAAAGGACTAAACCAAGGGCTAATGGCATCTAAACTGATAGTTGGCAAGTATGAGGCAGCTGCTTTGGGCCCCACAACAATGACCGGGCTGCCCTTTTGTCCTGACTTAAAGACGGCCCTGCACTTCAGTCAATCATTCAGACGATTGTGAGACTGGACATGTTGAAATTTCTCATACTGGATGGGGGGACCCCACATCTACAAGGTTCCAAAGGGCTACAAAATAAGTGAAAAGGGGTTTATATATGTGGCCCTCAGGCTGCATACCAAGGATTTAAGAATGGTCATGGTCCATGTTCATAGTGAGGAAACGTATCTCCTCGGTTTGTCCTAGTAACCATTGCCACCAGGATTAAAAGTGAGGGGGGGGGGGGGGAGTGAGAGTTGCCAGACCAGCGATATAAGGGAAAGTCTAATTGGAACATTCTATTGACAAGAGACATTTTCTGTGGTAGCCTCCACAGGCCAGGAAGTGAAGGCACCTCACCTATTTTAAATTGGGGGCTTGTACTGTACTTCACATAAGAGCGGCAACAATATCGGAAACCTGTTTTGCATACCATCTGATATCACAATGGAATAAAAACAGTGCGTTGTTTACACTACACAAAAACCGTACAGCTTGTTACCAAGAATTTAAGCTATTGACAAATTGTCCAACTTGGAGAGAGAAGGCATCATTCAACATTCCTAGAATAATCCAGTTTGTACAACATGAATTCCAACAAACCTTAGGGCTACAAGCGCCTACCAGTAGAACTGCCTCAACTGGCTAGATCAATACAAGACAGGACAGACCAAAATACAAGTCTAGCTGTGAGCGTCACAGCTCAGAAGTCATGTGGTTTGGTTTATAGCAGCCAAGTGGTAAAAACAGTAAAAACTTGAGGTAAACAGCGAGGTCTTTACAAAGAGCAGCTATAGGATGCATGCCATTACTTTTATTTAGAGCTGAAACTAGGTCGACCTAATCGATTAAAATAGCAGTCATATATTTTCATAATCAATTAGTTGGCCTGCATACAGAATGTGATATTTGTTTACAAATCAGGAAATACAGGTCAGTATACACAGTGCAGCACACATACAGCTCAGTACACCATCTGTACATATCAGCAAGTGCCTATGAGCGTGTGAGGAGCAATGCCTTGCAAGAGACAGTCCTGGACAGGAGAAGGTGGCGATTTTAAGTGGTTCTAAAAGGCAGAAGTCTTTACCCTAATGCATCAAGGTAAAGCCTTCTGGGAACACCCCCTCCTCCCATTCTTATATGGGATCTATCTCAATCCAGCGGTTCTCCTGGGTCTCTCATTGGCTCACACCGCAGCAGGGGCCACTGGCTCTTGCTGCCATCACAGCCAGTGAGCCAATAAGGAGAGCGAGGGGCTGGGTCAAGCCACGCTCTGTGTGAACGAACAATGTCCATTCACAGGAGTATGGCTTTGGAGCGAGCCTGCTTGAGTGCCCCCCATAGCAAGAGGCTAGGCATTGGGGCACACTGCTCCAGTTGGGGACCCAAAATAAAGGATCGGGGATGCCATGTGCAAAACCACTTTGTAATTTAAATATTTGTACTTGAGGGATTCTAAAGGCAGTTTTTTCACCTTGATATAGGAGCACTATGAAGTCAGGAGGAGCCAGAAGCACCGGTGGAGGACCTCGGAAGGGGATCAGGGCTGCTCTGTACCAGATTCAATCCATTTTGTTTTTTAACCATATAGCTGGCTGTTAATCTTTACAACTGCATTAGAGCACATTCACACAGGGGCAAAAGACTTCCAGCGGAACTTTGAGAGGCAACTACGACACAACTTAAGTATGAATCACAGTGTGACTTGGGGCGACTTGCAACGCAACTTGAAGTCGCCTCAAAGGAAAGGGGGTGGGAACGAGCACCCCTCCCCCGCCCTGAACCGTACCAGGCCGCATGCCCTCAACATGGGAGGGTAGGTGCTTTGGGGCAGGGGGAGCCCAGCAGGCCCACCCCAAAGCACCTTGTCCCCATGTTGATGGGGACAAGGGCCTCTTGTTAGAGTCTAGCAGGGGGCTCATCGGAATCTGGGAGCCCCTTCAATAAGGGGCCCCCCGGATCCAGGTCCCTCAAAGCTATTAAATGGGCTCCCGAATTCCGATAAGCCCCCTGCTCGGAAACCCAGACAACCATGTTAAGGGCATGCAGCCTGGTACGGTTCAGGAGGGAGCTTGCTCGTCCCCACACCCTTTACTGACCGGCTGGGGCTGCATGCTCAGTTAAGGGTCTGGTATGGCTGTGGTTTCTTGGGGCAACGTGAAGTTGGATTTAAAGTCGGACCTGTGTGAATAGGCTCTAAAGATATTCAAAACATTTAAGATTTTTATGCGAATAAAATGTGCCAATCGATTATGAAAATAACCGTTCATTGCAGCCCTACTTTTATTAGCCTGAAAAGTCTCATCTGTGCTCCTCTGATTCAGTTTGACTTTGTTACCAGTAAGCAATTTCTCCCGATTCATGGCTAAACCTCACCGCCAGCCATACTTCTGTCCAGATGGCCACAGAGACATGCTCACCGACTACAAATGGAGGCAGCACTAGGAAAAACATTAAATCAGGAGGATGACACAGAAGGAACTTCTGGCTCTGTACAAAGAATGGCTGGCCTCTTTATGCCTGCAGGAAAATTAGAATTGCAATTATGACATTTGCGGTAGCAATCACCACCCTCGTAAAATATATAATAAAGCTTTATTATAGAACCGACAGCATCACGTGACTGGCTGACTGCCAATTTACATACAACTCAATGAAAGTTTTGGTTTGAAGACTAGAGACTGTAAAACTGTTGCATGGTTTCCTAAAACAATTTGGAAATATCCGACATTCCTGGAGGATTTTTTTTTATTGTTTTAGGTGCTCATCAAGGCAGCCATTTAAAAGTATGTATAACCAAGACATTGTCAAGATTGATGGCCTAGGAATGAGTTCTTAGCCAGTAAGTTTTTTTTAGCTTATTCAGCTGTACATTCCAGGTAGAGTCGTCCTCTATTTGTCCTGGTGACCATCACCAAGACAGCAAAAATGAATATGAATAATCTGAGCTGTCACTAGGAAGGATGGGGGGGGGGGGGGTGACTTATGAAGAGTTTCACTTTCTTTTGCGACTCCAAAAAAATCCTCCCCTAAACCTGGCCTGATCACCCCAACCTGTACATCAGGGCTAGGCAACCCTGACACTGAACCTGTGGTGAAACACATATCCCATCATGTCTAAATCATTCCTGGAGGTTTCAGTTCCCAATGGGACTTGTAGTTCTACAATAGCTAGAGTGCCAAGGTTTCCTACCTGTGCTACACAGAAACCCGTCAAACTGTAAAAATGCGTTTTCAGCTGCAAAGTTAAATTGCATAAAAATGTATGTAAACCCAATTAACGACCTGCTCATATTTTCTCCATTATATACCATTAAAAAGGGTCATTCTATGTGTTCTTTCAAGCCAACAACATCCCATGCTGCACTGGTATCCGTTACATTGATCCAAGCTGTAAACTACAAAAACACATCCCAGTGTTATAAAAGAGGGCGCTTTATTGTAGTCATGTCAGTGACAAGATTGTTGCTCCATAGATTTAATACAGTGAGCAATGTTAAAGAGCTGTCACCCTAAGATAGGAAAGTATTATAAGCAGTACCACCAGGTGAAAAAAAAAAATTGCAGCCACTAAATCTAATGGCTGTACTTTGCAAATTTTTGTTTTTTGGGATTAAACGCCACTTTGATAGAGAAATCACATTTGATGTACCAAATCCTCCACCAACAGGATTGGCCTGAGGGCAGTCTATAGATTCTCATCAATACAGAGGAACTGGGAGGTCTTTATTGTGCAACACACACTTATGCATGCAAGCCATAGACACAACCTCAAATGTCTTACAGTTCTTGCAAATAAATAAAAATTAATTCAACCACTTTGTTCAGGTTCTATGTGACCAGGTCCTGAATTACTACTACAGGATATAGAGGTGGGCAGAGGAATCCTGGCTGAGACATTGTATGCCGACAGCAGGGACCAAAATTCCCATTTGACCAATGTCACTTGTTTGAGCGACTTCTGTTGAGCTAGAGCAGGGGTCTCCAAACCGCGGCCCGGGGGCTGGATGCGGCCCTTTGCTTGCTTTTATCTGGCCCTAATTTACTGATACAAGGCACTAATCAGCCATCGAACACCAATAATGGAGCACCATTTCTCCCACTGACACCAATAGGGCACTATCCCTCCGTATGATACCGATGATTGGGCCCTATTCCTCTAACCCAATACCAAATGTGGTGATGTTTACTCCTACTGATGCCGCCTGGCCACGATCTTTCCCTCCTGAAATCTAAAGGGCCGTAAACCGGCCCTTTGTTTAGAAAGTTTGGAGACCCCTGAGCTAGAGTGGCCACACTCCCTGCTGAATTTCACTCTATGGCCAGCTTTTTTTTTTTTTTGTTTACAAACTTTTATTAAAGTAAATGATGGTACAAAACCAAATGATTAAGGCAAACAGAAAAATACGGATTAAGGCAAAAAAGAAGTCCGTACAAATAAACACATCAACATATCATTTTAACGGTGTAAATAGTTATTCTACAAAGTAGTAAGGTTAAAGGTCGTGGTAACAGTGACAAAACCAGAAGTCAAACAGTGTCAGTTAGAATATGAACCTTGAGGGGGAACTAGACTGGGTTAAAGAACATGGGGGAATGCTCCAACCAGGGGGACCATTTGTTATTATAAATGTGTAAGGTGTTTTGTAGTGTGTGGAAGATTTTTTCCATTAAGTTTATCTCACTGATTCTGGATTTAAGTGGGGCTAAGGGAATCGTAATTGACTTCCAATGGAAGGCTAACAACCAGTGTATGGCGACACAGATTGTGTGAATCAATCTGATGGGTTGAGGATAGACCGATGATTGGGGAAAAAAGGAGGCAGTTTTGTAGTGTTAAAGTGATGGAACTGTCGGAGATCTTGGAGGCAAATTTCTCAGCCTGTAACCAAATGCTCCTGCTCTTCTCGCAATACCAAAAAATGTGGGGGAACAAGCCTAAGGAGTTGCATTCTCTGAAACAAGAAGGGGAAGACAAAGGGAAAATCTTGTGGAGTTTAATTGGGGTATAATACCATCTTGTAAATAGTTTTAGGGCAGTTTCTTTAATGGAGATGGACTTAGTGCATTTGTGTAGGTTATTTATACAATTGTCCCAGCTCACCGTAGAGTATGTGAAGTTTTCATCTTGTTCCCATTTGAGCATATACGATAGTTTGTTAGTATCTGTGTTATTGATTAAGGTAGAGTATAGGTCTGAAATGAAGCCTCTTTTTTTGGGGGATTTAAGGCATAGATTCTCAAAAAGGGTGTGGGGTTGGGCGTTTGAGGTCTGGAAATGTGAGTCAAAACTGATATGAAGATAATTGTCATAATCTGAGGTTTAGATTTTAGTGAGGAGAAAGATAAAATTGGTGCCTTCTATAAAGTTGGAGAGTGAAATTAGGTTATTTATCCACCATGAGAGATTTATTGGGACCGGTGTGTTCAGTCTGAATTTTGGGTCGCCTACGAATGAGGCGTGTGGGGGGGATTTGGAAGTAAGATTGTATTTATGATTATGTAGCTTCCATAGATAGTATGAATGTGCCACTATTTGATTACGGGAGGCCAAGGCTGGAAACGGGATTTTATTGCCCCAAAGTATGCCTGAAATAGAATATGGTGCTATAGATGCTCTCTCAAACTCCACCCACGGGATCTTGGAATGTAGCATATGCCATTGCGCTATTTGTGTCCATCTAGCAGATAAGTAATACAGCCAGAAGTCCGGAAGGCCGAAGCCTCGACATCTCTGGGATTTATATAGAATCAGTCTTGACATACGGGGGTGGGAATCTGACCAAACAAATTTATTAATCTCTGATTGAAATCTGGTGATAAGTGTTTTATCAAGTCTAATGGGGAGTGTTCTGAATAGGTATAACATTTTAGGGAGTAGTGTCATCTTAATTGCAGTGATTCTGCCCAAGAAGGAGATTTTAAAGGATTTCCACATTTTAAGTGTCGCTCTTAATTTTTGTATCATTGGAATATAGTTTTTGGTCACTAAGCACTTTAGAGTGCTTTCACTCGCAACGCCTGGGCATGGGCGGTAAAACGCTGCCATTTTTAAGTGTCGTTTTTGCCACACTTTTCAGCCGCTAGCAGGGTGCCGTTAACCCCTGCTAGTGGCCGAAAAAGAGTTAAAAGCACACGCAAAGCACTGCTGTAGCAGCCGATTTTAATAACTTACCATGTTTGGTTGTTTGGTGAAATCAATGGGACAACCACCCTGACAGATGTTTAGCCATTCCCTACTATTTTAAGCAGAACTTTACCCATAACATGAAAAAGGAACAAGGAACATAGATAATGCTACAAAATTATTGTGCGGTGTAAAGTGCCGCCAGCGTTATTCCAGTTTCTTCTTGCTGGGGGCTGCCATTTTGTTGAAGCCCAAAGCAGCAGTAAGTCTAGGCTGTCAGATAATCGTCCTCTACATTTTAGAGAAGTGCTGAAAAAACTGAGCATGTGCAGATCAGGTTGAGAGAATGTATAACTGGATTTTAAATCACCAAAAGCACGTTCAGTGGAACAAAAACATGAAATGCGTCTAGCGGCTGAGCGTTCATGCATTCCAATGGCCACAAAGTCAATATTTCAGACATTGAACTCTTAATACGCAAACACTTGATACATCTAAACGCATGTGCAATACGCATCTTTAGGCGCTTTAAGCAGCTTTTTCAAATGCTGGAAATTCTGGCAAAGGGGCTAAACAGATGCTTTGAGTGCATGAGGCCTAAAAGGTCCCACAGCCCAATACCACCTTACCCTCAGTCACGTACCTCTGCGGTGTACATCGGCCATTGCCCTTTTCAATCTGCCCAGGAGTACGATGTGGTACATTGAGGAACCTGTACAGGCTGCAGCTGCTATCTTCAAATACTGAGCGTTTCTTTTCTTTGCCAAACACACAGGTGCTCAATACGGATTCAAACACCTTACAGTCCATAAGAGCCTGGCACACCCGCACAACCTTGGAACGTGGGATGTCGGCATCGCCAAAGTACTTGTGCTGCACCAGATGAGCAAATACAACATCCACAGCGTCTGAGCCAATGAAACAATCCGGGTGGGACTTCAAGTGGTGCCGCCGCTTCTTCACCTCCACCTGAGTGTGCAGAGCGTGGATGATGCTGCTCCAGATGTAGGTGGCTCGGAAAGGTTTGTTATTGAGGTTGGGACCTGGCAAGAAGAAAAGAAAGTCAGTTTGTTGTATTTGTCAGATAATGTGCCCACATTTTTGGACTATTGTAGTTGGGTTATATAGGGGGGAAAAAAAAAAATTCAAATTTATGAAAATTTGTCAGTTTATGCAACACTTAAAAATTTATAAAGTAATGCATTTTTTTTATTTATAAAAAACTAGTACATGTTACTTATTCCTCTACACCAGGGGTCTCCAAACTGCGCCCTGGGGCCAGATGTGGCCCTTTGCTTGCCTTAATGTGGCCCTTGGGGCATTATTCCATCCAATTTAAATGGGGCATACATCTTGTTGCCAACACCAAAGGGGCACTAGTCCTCCAACTGACACCATCAATTCTTTCCATTGACAACAATGGGGCACTAGTCCTCCCACTGTCAAAGATATGGTATTATTTACTTCCACTGGACCCCTGGACATTTTCTACTCCCAATGGCTGTAGTCTGGCCCCCCTAAATTCTGAAGAAAGTTTGGAGACCCCTGCTCTACACCACTAGGAAATACTTTGTGAATGTGCCAGTTCCTTTTGTATGCATGGTCAGCTGCCACCTCTTAACTTGAGACTTAGCATGCCAACATACCTGCAAGTCCTGCAATCAGACTGCTGCTGGCCCATACCACCCACCCAAGTGCTAGCACCACCCGCCACTCCCCCCTGCAGCTTGCTACATGCTGTAAGCGGCACGTGTCCAGAGATGTCAATCATCCTTGTATTCCCACCTACACCAGAGGACATGCTCCTTGGGTATGAGGCACTGGCAGACACTGCCCATCAAGGAGTCTACCTCCCCTTCCCCAGTCAAATCCCTGGGGGGTTGGCATATTTATTTTACCAATGCAACATGCCTAAACTAGCAATTTAACATTGCTTTTTTTTTTGTCTCATCGAGACACTACACAATATGGAACAGCAAACCGTTTTCAAAGCTACAAAAAGTGTGCAGTTTGCGCAACTCCAAGCAAGCTGGTAAGACTTAACATGTTTATATTAAAGCCATACAAACTCAGTGTACTTCTTGGATAGCAGATTGATCTACCAGTTTTGTTTTGGACAGTTGGATAAGATCCATATATAAAAGCCATTTTGGGAATTACAAAGGGTCCAAAGACACCAAAGGTCGGCGGGTCACGGGGAGGGCAAAACTGGGGAGGGCAAAACTGGGGAGGGCAAAACTGGGGAGGGCAAAACTGGGGAGGGCAAAACTGGGAGGGCAAAACTGGGGAGGGCAAAACTGGGGAGGGCAAAACTGGGGAGGGCAAAACTGGGGAGGGCAAAACTGGGGAGGGCAAAACTGGGGAGGGCAAAACTGGGGAGGCAAAACTGGGGAGGGCAAAACTGGGGCAGCTGTGCATAGAAGCCAATCGGCTTCCAGGTTTTATTGCCAGAGCTTAAAGGTGTCGTAAAGGTTTGTTTTTATTTTCTAAATACAGGTAGGTTCCTGTAAGCTAGTGCATTGTTGGTTCACTTACCTTTTCCTTTTTATTTTTTTGTCTGAATCTCACTTCTTGTTCCTCCTCAGTAAGCTTACCCCCATCATCCGAGCCGTTCTGGCTAGGGGTTAGTCAACGTGCTCGCCCCCTCCCTTGGGACTACATTCCTTCAAGGAGACACTGTGGCTCCTTTAACCGATTGGCTACCATGGACAGCTGCACAAGATTCTGAGTGCTTTAGTTTTAGCAAGTCGCCCCATAGGATGGGGTGAACACAACTCTTCCCCTTTAACGCCCCGAGGAATTATAGGCAGTAGCAAGCTGGCAGAGGGAATGCTGAGCCCCCTTATAGCCATGGAAGGTTTCACCAACTAAACTTACAGAATGGGTTTTAGTCTAGAAGTTCTCATTATATGCCTTGCTATGAAATTACTAGCTTAACCATTGTACTTCTGAAAACCACAACTATAATTTTACCAGTTGACATTTTTACTGGCAGAAATACCAACGTTCCCTGTTCTTTAGAGAACAGCAGTCAATTCACACACAGCAGTAAATCTCAAAGCGATTACACCGGTATTATGGCCGTGGCACAACTTGTGGTATTTAGGAGACTGAATTAACTACTACCGGTACAGGCTCAAGACTATAAATACCTAAAAAATCCGGGGGACGACCATGAAAATGTCTGTACAGGACAGGCAAGCTGCAGACTCGAAGTATCTATGCAAGAAATGGGCTATATTACTGGATACCTTTCCAGTGGAGTAATGGACCTGTACATTGGCACACCTCCATTGATACTTACTCCAGTCCTGTAGCTTAAAGTGGCTGCAAAGTCTAAGGTTTGCATTAACACATTCTCAGCATGAAGGTTAAAAAAAAGTGTGCAGCTCCCCCTGCATTAACGCAACCACTTACCTGAGCCTGATCAATTAAGCAATGCTCCGCTGCTCTCACATCTTACTGGACTTAGCAGCAGGAGCCATTGGTTCCTGCTGCCGTCACCCAGTGAGTAGTGCAGTGTTTTTCAACTCCAGTCCTCAAGGCACACCAACAGGTCATGTTTCAGGATTTCCATTATTTTGCACAGGTGATTTGATCAGTTTCACTGCGTTAGTAATCACCACAGCAGTTTCATCTGAGGAAAATCCTGAAAACTTGACCTGTTGGGGTGCCTTGAGGACTGCAGTTGAGAAACACTGGTGTGGAGAGCAGTGCCAAGCTGCACTCTGGAATCAAACCTGCATGGAGTGCCCCCATAGCAAGGCAGGAAGAGCCAGCAGGAGACCCCAGAAGAGAAGGATCAGGGCTGCTCTGTGAAATGATTTTGCACAAAGCAGGCAAGTAGAACTTTTTTTTTAACAAAGGACTTTTAAAATCACTTTAAAGGTATATAAAACCTCTGTACAGACCCAAAGAGTGTAGGAGGCAGAGCATTGCACCCATGATCTACCGACTGCAGCTCCAATACTTTGCAGTGTCAAAAGCAAATAAATGCATGGTCTTGCTTTTTGCAAATTAATTTTTCTACATCTGGTCTTTTGGCTGTCCGCCTGGCCAGACAATAGTGTCAGCACACCTCTGCACCTGTCAGCTTCCTCAGCGAGGGTGCCAACTGCATTTCTGTATTGAGAGCTGCAAGAACTGGAAGGAGAGAGCCTGAGGAGCGGATCAGTACAATGGGAAGGCTCCGTTCCAGAGAAGAGCATGCTCTGCCGCCACTCTACTACCTGGCTAAGTTCTTCCTTTGTTAGCACCTACACGCTGCAAACCCCAGGAGCCGTGTACCCATTCTTCACTCAAACATACCCGCTGTACCAATCTCAGGCTCTCGTCTTCCAGTCACAGCGCTTGCAGAACTGCCAGTTATGCCCTTTGGCACTCAGAACAGCAGATCAGGTCATTAAAGCGGGATTCCATGTGCATTTTTTGCAAGATTTGCAGCTTCACTACCCGTTTCCTACTACGCATGAGCGAGTCTTGCGTCGAATTTGTGATTGGGCGGATGCCACACACACAGCGAGGAAGCAGAAGACTCACTGTGGATAAGGAAGAGGAATATTAGGAACATCTGCATAGCAACAGGTATTTCGGGTGAGTAAAAAAAAAAAAATTTTTGCTGCATGTTTTTTTTTTTTTTTACCGGGTGGAACTCCACTTTGACCCCAATGCTTTTACCAGCCAGTCCTACACCAACTCTAAACCAGCAGAGGACATCTCTTTTCATAAACAGTTGTACCCATTATGCCTAGCACCAGATGTTTGATGCTATAGGATTACGAACCTTTCCAGTCCAGTTCACCGGAGGCTGCAGTTTAATCAATATTTTCTTACTATATAATAAACTGGGGCTGGGCCCCCTCCAAAAAAGTTTAATTTCTCATGTGGCTCCTTGGGAAAATTGTCAACCCCTGCCATAGAAGGTTCAAGGAGATCACATGAACGCGCCGAGACCTCTAATCATGCAAGACTAGATTAAAAAGGAAAGTATGTAGAAAAGTCGGGGAGCTTCCAGAAACAGATGGTGGCATCTTACAATCCCAGAAACCAGTAAAAAAAATAGGGCGAGGCAACTCCCAGAGTATGGAATTGTTTTGGGAGACAAAAATTCTGTTATAAAGTGAGCACACTAGACAAAGTTGATTGAAAAGTATAAGAATTTATTAACATTAAAATACGATAATAGGTTTTACATAGACCAAGAAGAATTCAGAAACAAGATACTTTATATGCAGATGGCCAACATGTTTCACACAGTTGTGCTTCATCAGGGCCTTGAACCCATCTTTAGTTTCATGTGGTCTAGTCTGAAAAAAAATTGGATGAATCATAAGCAGCCCAAGAGGTGCGCCAATGCCGATAGAACACAGTGTAGCAATCCTGGGGATAGTCAGATCCACTAGGTAAGTATGTGTGGATGTTAGATTGTTGCAAGCGACCAATCACCAGGTCATAAAAATCGGTAACAATGGCGTAAATACAAAGAGTTGTGGGTGAACTCGGCAGGAAAATGACCTCCGACAATGAGCTCGATTGCGTCTAGTGATGCCGACTCATAAGAGGCGTATGATGATCAGTCAACTTTGTCTAGTGTGCTCACCTTATATTAGAATTGGTGTCTCCCAATAAAATCCCATACTCTGAGATTTGCGTCTCTCCCTACCTTTTCTTTCCCCTAAATAGCTTCCTTTAGCTTGGTGTAGTCCTCCTCCACTTACCTCATGCTTCCATTTTGCTTTTAAAATGTCATTTCTTCTGAGAAATCCTCACTTCCTGCTCTTCTGTCTAACTCCACACAGAAATGTGATTAGCACAGGAATACAGCGCTCTGAGTAACCATGTAAACAGAATCCACATAAAAATAAATGAAAGTCTAGTCCATTGGGTGTGAGTCCAAGAGAGGAACTTGATCGTGACAATACCAATGTAGGGGTAATTGTGGATGTGCAGGGCTGCTCTCTCCAGGAGCGAAGTCAGCTCAAATCATACAAGAGAAAAAACAGAAACAAGAAAGCGCCGCTGAGTAATCTGATTTAATTCAACAATAACAAAAGTATTCCAACACTTACATCTAGGGGCACTCTGATGCAGTCTGAGATGCTAATGTCAAGGGCTTCAGTGCAGTCTGGAAACCATGTGGGAGGCTGGAAAAGCTGTTCAATGGAGGAGCGTCAGACGTTCTTTAACCATAGAGGGGCCGACTGCAAGTCCATATGTGGATGTTATGTTCTCAGCTGATCCACCGCGCCGCTGGTTCGTGATGTCACTGGGACGGTGGCCAAAGAGGGACACAATGCGTTTCAGAGCCAGCGCTAGGTGAATAAAAGACCTGCGCGCTCCTTTATCAAGTGCAGTATACTGCATCAGAGTGCCCCTAGATGTAAGTGTTGGAATACTTTTGTTATTGTTGAATTAAATCAGATTACTCAGCGGTGCTTTCTTGTTTCTGTTTTTTCTCTCACAGAAATGTGAGGCTTTCTCCCTGGTGTGGAGAAAGCCTCTTGAGGGAAAGCCTCTTGAGGGGGCGAGCAGGAGTGTCAGGACGCCCACTAATACACAGCTCCTTTATCTGCAAAGTAGAGTGTCCTGACTTGCCTGCCCGCCCACTCAAGAGGCTTTCTCCACACCAGGGAGAAAGCCTTGCATTACTGTGTGTAGTTAGTTACAGACAGACGAACAGGAAGAGAGTATTTCTCAGAAGAAATAAGGACATTTAAAAGCAAAATCAAAGTATGAGTTAAGTGAAGGAGGACTGCACCAAGGTAAAGGAAGCTATTGGGGGGGGGGGGGGGGGAATTAAAAAAACTACAACCCGTTTAACCACTTAAGGACCGCCCGCCTCCTGCACATACGTCGGCAGAATGGCACATGCATGTACAGGTACGTCCTGTGCTAGTGCCCAGCCGCGGGTCGCATTCCCGCAACCCAGTCCGAAGCTCTGAGACCCGATTGCCGCTGGAGTCCCGCGATCAGTCCCCGGAGCTTAAGAACGGGGAGAGCCGTGTGTAAACATGGCTTCACTGTGGCGGCGTCATCGATCGTGTGATCCTTTTTTATAGGGATACACAATGTTGTCACACCCCCCCCTACAGTTGTAAACACACATTAGGTCACACATAAGCCCTTCAGCGCCCCCTTGTGGTTAACTCCCAAACTGCAATTGTCATTTTCACAACAATGCATTTTATTTGTTTACAAACGGTTTATTGAAAAATAAGTCTCAATACAGTTATGACGTACATTGGCAAGAAGTACAACAAAAAAAATAAGTACATATTTATTAGAGATATATATATATATATATATATATATATCAGCAGTAAGCATATGTGAAACATAAGCAAAGCAGTAAATCGAGGAGAAAAAAAATAGGTCCTGGTAAGTATAAAAGGTCATTCGGTAGCAATATACAGTGAAAAAAAAAAAAAAGAGTCCAATGAATTCGTTTAATGGCCGATAGATTAAAAAAAAAAAAGGGGGGGGGGGGGGGATAACAGACTCACATCTTAACTCAATGAATCAACAGATGCATTTTTTTGCTGTGAAAATGACAATGGTCCCAAAAATGTGTCAAAATTGTTTAAAGTGTCCGCCATAATGTCGCAGTCACAAAAAATAAAGCAATAAAACTATCCCCCCCATTTTGTAAACGCTATAAATTTTGCTCAAACCAACCGATAAACGCTTATTGCGATTTTTACCAAAAATAGGTAGAAGAATATGTATCGGCATAAACTGAGGGAAAAAAAAATAAAAAAAATTATATATTTTTGGGGGATATTTATTATAGCAAATTGTAAAAAAATATTGCATTTTTTTTTTTTTAATTGTCGCTCTATTTTTGTTTAGAGTGCAAAAAATAAAAACCACAAAAGGTGATCAAATACCACCAAAAGAAAGCTCCATTTGGGGAAAAAAAAAAAAAAAAAGGACGCCAATTTTGTTTGGAAGCCACGTCGCACGACCGTGCAATTATCAGTTAAAGCGACGCAGTGCCGAATTGACCTGGCTGGGTCCTTTAGCTGCCTGAAGGTCTGGGTCTTAAGTGGTTAAGCAAGAAAATTTAAAGGGGTTGTAAAGGTTTGTTTTTAAGTTTCTAAATAGCTTCCTTTAAGCTAGTGCATTGTTGGTTCACTTACCCTTTCCTTAAATTTCCCTTCTAAATGTTTTTCTTTGTCTGAATTTCTCACTTCCAGTAAACTTGCCCCCATGTTAGTCAAGCAGAAAATCTTACTGAGGAACAGGAAGTGAGAAATTCAGACAAAGAAAACAAAGAAAAACATTTAAAAAGGGAAATCGAAGGAAAAGGTAAGTGCACTAGCTTAAAAAGGAACCCATTTAAAAAAAAATTATTAAAATTTAAAGTGGTGATCCTCATGCCAATTTTGCATTCATTTGGTAGCTCTCTGGGTACACAGAAGCATACAAATGTAATGCAAGGTATCAAGTATGTAGATAAAATGTCAAAATGCAAGTTGCATTTGCCATATGGATGGTAAAAAAATAAAAATTTTGGCAAATGCAACAAATGACAGCAAATTTCTGCAACCCAACCACTCAGAACCCAGAATTTCCAATATTGGTAAAAAGGTCAGATTCCCAGAGGATTCCAATCAATGTATGGACCAGCCTCTGCCAATGTAGGTCCATGGAATGTTTGCCATCGTTACACTACCTTTATAGGAAACCAAGGTTATACTGACACAAATATGCAACGGTTTGCTACTTTGTAGTTGGATGCCAAAAGTGTTAGTCAGCGCGGGATATAAAGCCACTAAAACCCCAGAGCGGGCAGATTTGGTACATTGGACTTCCACATTGAACAAGGTCACATTCAGATCATACAATAAATACCGGAGCATTCCTCAGTCTTATCTACACGCCTGTAACCTGCTGTCACCCAGCAAACAAACTGCAATCAGCAACAAAGAGCTGAACAAGGTTTCCAGGCCTGTCAGATTATCGCAGAATCAAATATAAAGATTTATAAATGTCCTAGTACAAGGCCAAGCCATTCATTAGGGTGGCCATACACTGGTAGAATTTCATGTGCAAATTCTCATCAGAACATTCTTGCTTTCCTTCATCGAGGCAACCGGTTCAATTAAAAATCTCCTAAAGCAGAGGTAACTGCCGCGCATGCACGGGGTGCTTATACAGGCAGGGTGCAGACATGTAAACAAAGCTACCCATGTGCAGCTCTGTGTATATTCTACAGGTGATTAACAGGCAGGTTTTTTTTTTAATTGCCCATCTTCTGCAATAAAAAGCCTACATAGAAACCTAACCCATGCCCTATGGGAGTAGGAAAGGGTTAGCCTACAGGAGGGTAGCCCAGGCTGAAAAGTCTGCCTATCCATGTGACAAACCGGCCAAACAAGCAGAGCCCTCCAAATCCTCTTGTAAAGAATCACATTTTAACTATTGTCTACCTCAATTTTTTTTTTTAATGGCTGTGCAAACTGCTGGCACCATTTAAATCCTGTATAATAATCATGAGCACTTACATGGGGGGGGAGGGGGGAATCAAGTCATGTCCCCATACCCAAAAGTACTGCATGTATTTATTGCAGGTGGGAAGTTATAAAACGTCAAACTTTAGTAATTTGTCTGTAAAGCCATTTTTGAAATTATAGTAAAGTACCTTATATAGAATAAAAAGAAAATAAATCAGCGCAAAAATGACAAATGAACCCTTGTATAGCAGCTGAACACCAGGGTCAATAATCACAAAATCCCTGTGGAGAAACAAATAGATGGTGCAGCGCTCATATAAAATAAATAGAAAGTCCATAAAATCGCAGTACACCTCCAGTGAGTGCCAATGTAGACAGACAGGTGACTGTAGATAACTTCACACGTGCTAGACACGCATCCACCACCACATGAAATGGCCTCTCACCTCACCACCTGGACCCTTTGATTATGGAGGGTCAAATGCGCTTTATGTATAAATATCAGCAAATCCAGCACAGAGAAACCGATAGGTCATCCAATAAACAAATGCCAAAACATAGTGCTCTCTGTTTGGATAAACAATTTAATCGTAAAAGATAAACTCACAATGAAAGCACCACGGTCAGTGCCGATGTATACAGCGCGTATATTGAGCAAAGCGATAGCCGCGGGTGACGTCACAACGCTACTCCCGTACGCGTTATGTCCTCTATGGGCGGGGACTCCTTCACCGCTGAATAAGTCCCCGCCCGTAGAGGACGTAACGCGTACGGGAGGAGCGTTGTGACGTCACCTGCAGCTATCACTTAGCTCAATATACACGCTGTATACATCGGCACTTACCGTGGTGCCTTCATTGTGAGTTTTTTATCTTTTATTACGATTAAATCGTTTATCCAAACTGAGAGCACTATGTTTTGGCATTTGTTTATTACATGACCTTGGGTGACCTATCGGTTTCTCTGTGACGTCTCCACTACTGCTGGATTTGCTGATATTTATACATAAAGCGCATTTGACCCTCCATAAGCAAAGGGTCCAGGTGGTGAGGTGAGAGGCCATTTCATGTGGTGGTGGATGTGTGTCTAGCACGTGTGAAGTTATCTACACAGTCATCTGTCTACATTGGCACTCACTGGAGGTGTACTGCGATTTTATGGACTTTCTATTTTATTTTATTTGAGCGCTGCACCATCTGTACAAGTACCTTATATTATAATTTGTATATTACTTATGGTAATTAACCCCTTGCCACCCAGGCCAATTCTGACACTTCTACATGTAGAAAATATAATTTGCTAGAAAATTTAGAACTCAAACATTTTAGCAGACACCCTAAGGAATGGTGCAAAACTTCAGTACTTCATATCTATAGGCGAAGCTTTTAATTTTTTTTTACAGGTTACATGTTTAGAGTTACAGCGCAGATATAGGTGTGCGCAGCCTATTGCATTAAGGTGTGCACCCTAAAGCTCAAAAACAATACCGATCTCTCACGATCTTCATTCAGAAAGGGAAGGGGCCAGTAAATTACATATTTACCAGCCCCTTCCTCCACTCGTTCTAAAACATCCCCACAGCCGGTGCCGAAAAAGGTCCCCCGGCGGATTATGCTCTCCCTGTACTGTGCAGGTGCGACGCTTGCCTCTGAAAACTACCGAAGATGTAGCTCTGGATGGCGCCTGCGCACACTTCGACATCCAGGCTCATTCCTTACCATCCCCACGGACATGCAGGATGTTGAAAAAAAGCCAGGAGGCTGAGCGAGCGCAGCGACTGCCCACTTACAGCGAGGTCCAAGCAGGCGCCGCATTTTCGGCTATGACCCCCCCCGCCTGCGCAGTACAGGTGGGGGGCATAATCCGCCGGGGGACACTTATCAGCAGAACCCTGGCAAGAGAGGAGGGAAGCCAGAAGCGCTGTAGGGAGAAGGCAGAGCCAGGGCAGTAGGGGGAACTTTTGCTGCACAGGGCAATTAGGGTGTGCCTGTGCGCATGCCTATGAGCAAAGATCTAGTGCTAGAATTATTGTTCTCGCTTTTTCATGGCATATGTAACCTGCGTGTGTCTGGCTCTGATACTAGCCTGTGCCCCACGTCCCTAAAATATAGTATATTCTCAGTGTACCAGATTTGATGCCGAGCCAAACCACCCATGTGCATGAGAACCTAACAAATCACATGAACAAACAAGCAGACCGCACAGAGCACAGTCTAATCCAACCACAAATCATTACATGGGCTGTTTTGATCTCCACCCAGGATTCTCCGCCTGATCCCACAGCCTCATCCACAGAAATTCAGGTATATAACAATCCATGACAGGAAGTCTGTGCAAAGGAAATGCGCAAATACAACATTTCAAACCAGACGGCTGAGCTGCTCCGTCCACATTCCCTGTGCTGAGCCATCACATACCTTCACATGTAGCCCGTCCAACTGTCATATGTTATGTGTATTACCCAACTGTTCTCCGAAAGCACCAGATTCATTCACACACCACTGACTAATAGGATAATAAGAGACTACACCACACAAACCACAACGTGCCCATAAACAAACTAATACAAATAGATGTATACAAAGCTCAACACAGAGCAGCATAGGACACTAGTAGAGGTAAAAACTGTTACATAATACACAGGACGACGACACCGACACACACAAAGGACGACGACAACACCGACACACACAGGACGACGACAACACCGACACACACAAAGGACGACGACAACACCGACACACACAAAGGACGACGACAACACCGACACACACAAAGGACGACGACGACACCGACACACACAAAGGACGACGACGACACCGACACACACAAAGGACGACGACGACACCGACACACACAAAGGACGACGACGACACCGACACACACAAAGGACGACGACGACACCGACACACACAAAGGACGACGACGACACCGACACACACAGGACGACAACACCGACACACACAAAGGACGACACACAGGACGACGACACCGAAACACGACGACGACGAGACACACACACACACACAGGACGACGACACACACAGGACGACGACACACACAGGACGACGACACACACAGGACGACGACACACACAGGACGACGACGACGACACACACACACACAGGACGACGACACACACACACACACACAGGACGACGACGACACACACACACACACACACACACACACGAGGACGACAACGACACACACACACACAAGGACGACAACGACACACACACACACACACACACACACAGGACGACAACGACACACACACACACACACACACACAAGGACGACAACGACACACACACACACACACACACACAAGGACGACAACACACGACGACACACACACACACACGGACACAACAGGACGACGACGACACACACACACACACACACACACACGGACGACAACGACACACACACACACCACACGACACACACAACACACAACACAACGACAAGAGACGACAACGACACACACACACACACACACACACAAGGACGACAACGACACACACACACACACACACACACGGACACGACAACACACACACGACAACACACACGACAACACACACACGGACGACGACACACACACACACACACACACGGACGACGACACACACACACACAAGGACGACAACGACACACACACAGGACGACGACACACACACAGGACGACGACACACACACAGGACGACGACACACACACAGGACGACGACACACACACAGGACGACGACACACACACAGGACGACGACACACACAACGACACACACACACACAGGACGACGACACACACACACAGGACGACGACACACACACACAGGACGACGACACACACACACAGACACACACACCACAGACGACGACACACACACACAGGACGACGACACACACACACAGGACGACGACGACACACACAGGACGACGACGACACACACACAGGACGACGACGACACACACACAGGACGACGACACACACACAGGACGACGACACACACACAGGACGACGACACACACACAGGACGACGACACACACACACAGGACGACGACACACACACACACACACGGGACGACGACACACACAGCTATTGACAGAGCGTATGCGCACACCCCACACTAAGACAACGCACATACAAAACAATTAGACAGCACGCACATGCAGACACTAATACACAGCGTACATACAACATGGTGTGCATACAAGACACCGCACACATATTATACAGGATATAGCGCCAACAGTCTACACAATACATACATCGCTCTGAAGAGCAATCCTATGGTCAGATCACTTTTCAGAGATTGACAGGCAGTGAGGAGGCATTGCACTGCCTCCTCACCACCTGTTTTAATCCCTTGAACCCCACTAACAAGATACACCAGCATGCAGTGCAAGTGGTAGCGGGGGGCTTGCAAAGTGGCCCCATGGAGTTGAATGGGTTGTATTTGGTGGGCGCTCAGGTTCACCAGGTCTGGTTACCGGTAACCTGATTGGCTGAAGAATCAGGCTGATGGAGAACATCAGGGCACATTGAGGGAGCGGGAGAAGACATTGAGGGAGGCGGAGGAAGGCTGACGAAACAGGCAAGAAAGGCAAGCCAAGCTGCAAAGGGGGCGGGCAGCAATCTGGCGGCCAGCAATTGGCGGTTTGAGGTGGAGGGGAAAAAACTGGCGTAGATTGATGGCTGGCACAGCGAGGCTGCAATTGGTTTCTTTTTTCGTTTGCACCCCTCAAAAATGTTGAGCACCAGCCGCCACTGGGCTCCTCCATCTTCAAATTTATACCAACAAGATACACTGATTATTCTTTTCATACAAGCTGTGTTTTTGGACATCACACAGACAGTTAAATGTCAAAAGTATAAGAAAAGTAAATTAAAAGAAAAATCATTGCAATGTATCGCAGAGTGTTTGCTAAATGGAAAGCAGCAGTTGTCATTTGTAATCTCATCACACCTATTAGTGCGGAGGTGCTGCAATGTAATGCATGAGCAACAAAAGAATAGAACGTACCACAAATGGTTCAAAAATGTAACATACGCAATCAGGACATGTACATTCCGTGCGCACCTACATGTGCTACAGAGAGCTCATTGCAGATAAAAGCAAACGCATACAAAGTAATTGGCTCAACCAATCTAATTAGAGATCACTAATGAGATCATCACCTGCAACCATCAGACATGGGGGGGGGGGGGCTTCACCTGATCACCGACCCTTCATTATACAGAGAAGGAACAGGACACCCCTCCCCCAACAAGGATCAGATAAACAGTGCTGGGCAATCCATCTCACTACAATCAGGATATCCCAATCCCCCCCCCCCCCAAATACACAGCCAAAGATACCCCCTTTAATACACCACCATATCCTCACCCACCCCTAAATACACCACCCAAACATCCCCCCCCCCCCAATACACTGGTATACCCAAAGAAACCCCAAAACACCACTCCCCCCCCCCCAATACACCCCACCCCTAATCTATACACACCCCAAACATCCCCCAATACACTGGGCAAAGAAACCCCAAAACACCCCCCCCCCAATACACCCCACCCCTAAATACACCCCACCACCCCAAACATCCCCCAATACACCCCCCAATACACTGGGCAAAGAAACCCCAAAACACCCCCCCCCCCCCCAATACACAGCCAAAGATACCCCCTCCAATACACCCCACTCGCCTCCCTCCCCAATACACTGACCCAAAGCTAACCCAAAAACCCCCTCCCCCCAATACACAGCCAAAGATGCCCCCTCCAATCCCTACAATACCACCACCACAAACACCCCCCACACCCCCCCCCCCCCCCCAATACACCTGACCAAAGCTACCCCAAAACCCCCCCCCCCCCCCCCCATACCCCCCCCCCCCCCCCCTCCCCCCCCATCCCCCCCCCCCCCCAATCCCTCCCCCCCCCCCCCCCCCACTCCCCCCCCCCCCCCCCCCCCCCCCCCCCCCCTCCCCCCCTCCCCACCCCCCCCCCCTCCCCTCCCCCTCCCCCCCCCCCACCCCCCCCACCCCCCTCCCCCCCCCCCCCCCCCCCCCCCCCCCCCCCCCCCCCCCCCCCCCCCCCCCCCCCCCCCCCCCCCCCCCCCCCCCCCCCCCCCCCCCGCCCCCCCCCCCCCCCCCCCCCCCAATACACAGCCAAAGATACCCCCCCCCCCACCTCCCCCCCCCCAATACACCCCCTACCACCCCAAACACCCCCTCCAATACACAAAAATCAAATAAACTTCAGACATCCCCCACAAAATCCAATACACCCCCTACCCCCTGCAAATACACCCTAAACACACACGCCAAACATACCCCCTCCAATACACCACCAGAACACCCCCCCCCCCCCCCCCCCCCCCAATACACTGACCAAAGCTACCCCAAAAAAACCTCCCTTCCAATACACAGCCAAAGATGCCCCCTCCAATACAACACCACCAGAACACCCCCCACCCATACACTGACCAAAGACACCCCAAAACACAGCCAAAGATACCCCTCCAATACACCACCACCCCCAAACACCACTCAGACATCCCCCTCCAATACACCCCCCAGCCCCCTCCAAATACACAGCCAAAGATACCCCTTCAATACACCCCCCATAGATAGAACATCCAAGGATCCCCCCCAATATAGTAGGACATTATATTCCCATCCACAGCACAGGTGACATACACACAGGGGACGGTCAGTGTGCGATCAGAGAACAGGAGAGGATCACCTACAAGTTTCCAATCATCCCCTCATGTATATCTACCATCTGTACAGACACACCGCTCCATACACGGGATATATCTGGGCAGTACCTGGCGGTCGGCGTACCGGGCTGTACTCCACACACAGACCGAGACTCAGCGCCTTCTCCCGGACTGTGGCCATCCTCCTCTCCCCGAGATCCTGGACTGAGCCTAGGGGCGGGGCTATGCTTCTCTTCTACTACACACGGGCGGGGCCACACCACGTACCGCCCCCAATGTCAGGAGAAGACGAGGAGCTCCGCTAATATGTGTACAGTGTGATCATCGGATCGGAGCATTACCGACACCGGGGGACGGGACACTTCTACAACATCTCACAGAGCATGGTTATCCCCCCCCCCCCCATCATGTCCTCAGTCCCCACCATACCTTGTATTCCCAACCGCACTCTCTGACCGTCAATTGTATCATATCCTCACTCTCTGACCATCTCTTCTATCACGTCTGCAGTCTCTGACCATCTCTTTTATCATGTCTGCAGTCTCTATTGTTTGCATTCTTTCTGCAATCTCTGACCATCTCTTCTATCATGTCTGCACTCTCTGACCATCTCTTCTATCACGTCTGCACTCTCTGACCATCTCTTCTATCACGTCTGCAGTCTCTGACCATCTCTTTTATCATGTCTGCAGTCTCTATTGTTTGCATTCTTTCTGCAATCTCTGACCATCTCTTCTATCATGTCTGCACTCTCTTTCCATCTCTTCTATCATGTCTGCAGTCTCTGACCATCTCTTCTATCATGTCTGCACTCTCTTTCCATCTCTTCTATCATGTCTGCACTCTCTGACCATCTCTTCTATCACGTCTGCAGTCTCTGACCATCTCTTTTATCATGTCTGCAGTCTCTATCTTTTGCATTCTGTCTGCAGTCTCTGACCATCTCTTCTATCATGTCTGCACTCTCTGACCTTTTTTTCTATCAGGTCTGCACTCTCTGACCATCTCTTCTATCACGTCTGCAGTCTCGGACTATCTCTACTATCATGTCTGCAGTCTCTGACCATCTATTCTATTATATCATGCGGGATAACCATGCTCTGTGAGTTGTTGTAGAATGGGCATACAGTGTCCTGTCCCCCTGGTGTCGGTAATTCTCTGCAGTCTCTGACCATCTCTTCTATCATGTCTGCAGCCTCTGACCATCTCTTCTATCATGTCTGCACTCTCTGACCATCAATTCTATCATGTCTGCAGTCTCTGACCACCTTTACTATCATCTCTGCAGTCTCTGACCATCCCTTCTATCATATTTGCAGTCTCTGACCATCTCTTCCATCATGTCTGCAGTCTCTGACCATCCCTACTATCATGTCTGCACTCTCTGACCATCTCTTCTATAATGTCTGCACTCTCTGGCCATCTCTTCTATCATGTCTGCAGTCTCTGACCATCTCTACTATCATGTCTGCCCTCTCTGACCATCTGTTCTATCATGTCCGTACTCTGTCCATCTGTTCTATCATGTCAGCACTCTCTGACCATCTCTTCTATCATGTCCACCGTCTCTGACCATCTCTTCTATCATGACCGCAGTCTCTGACCATCTCTTCTATCATGTCTGCAGTCTCTGACCATCTCTTCTATCATGTCTGCAGACTCTGACTGTCTCTTGTATAATGTCTGCAGTCTCTGACCGTCTCTTGTATCATGTCTGCAGTCTCTGACCATCTTTACTATCATGTTTGCAGTCTCTGACCATCTCTACTATCATGTCTACAGTCTCTGACCATCTCTACTATCATGTCTGCAGTCTCTGACCGTCTCTTGTATCATGTCTGCAGTCTCTGACCATCTCTTCCATCATGTCTGCAGTCTCTGACCATCCCTACTATCATGTCTGCACTCTCTGACCATCTCTTCTATAATGTCTGCACTCTCTGGCCATCTCTTCTATCATGTCTGCAGTCTCTGACCATCTCTACTATCATGTCTGCCCTCTCTGACCATCTGTTCTATCATGTCCGTACTCTGTCCATCTGTTCTATCATGTCCGCACTCTCTGACCATCTCTTCTATCATGTCCACCGTCTCTGACCATCTCTTCTATCATGACCGCAGTCTCTGACCATCTCTTCTATCATGTCTGCAGTCTCTGACCATCTCTTCTATCATGTCTGCAGACTCTGACTGTCTCTTGTATAATGTCTGCAGTCTCTGACCGTCTCTTGTATCATGTCTGCAGTCTCTGACCATCTTTACTATCATGTTTGCAGTCTCTGACCATCTCTTCTATCATGTCTACAGTCTCTGACCATGTCTACTATCATGTCTGCAGTCTCTGACCGTCTCTTGTATCATGTCTGCAGTCTCTGACCGTCTCTTGTATCATGTCTGCAGTCTCTATCTTTTGCATTCTGGCTGCAGTCTCTGACCATCTCTTTTATTATGCCCACAGTCTCTGACATAGGCACACCTTAATCACCTGTGCTAGGCATATTTCCTTGCTGCTTTGCTGCAGAAAAAGGGACTGAGGGATCTGTCCCCCGTCCATTCCTCTGTCTCAAAATTGAGACATTAGGGGTCTGATTAGAGCTCTGATATGTTACCAAAGCTCCCCGATGAGGCCCCCATACATTTTTTTTGTAAAACCTTTGTCCTACTGCTAGAGAAAAGAAAATATATATATAAATATATGTAAAAACACACACACACATGTGTTTGAGCTTTGGGGTGCGCACTATAATGCAATAGGCTCCACACACCTATGGTCTCTGACCATCTCTTGTATCATGCCTGCACTCTCTGACAATATCCTGTTGTGTTGTGCTGGGTACACACATACAGTTTTTGTTGAACAAAGAAAAACAAAGAGATTTCTACATCTTTGATGTGTGATGTGGGGATCTCTCCCACTGTGATATTGTATATATATATATATTGATACTTTGTTCCCATGTCTGTGTGCATGTAAAAGTCAGCCTGACCTACGATGTGGGATTCGTGGTCCTCCAGCTCTTATGATCACATGACTGTATTACACGATCATTAGCAGGGCTGGACCGGCACAAAAATTTGGCCCTGGACTTCATCCAGACCGGCCCACTTTGACAGGGCTCTCCCATGGCGGCCGAACAACTCCCGCACCCCCCTCCCCCCCCCCCCCCCCAGCCACCCAAGCCCCCACTCCCCCTTTACTAGCCATTAGCTGTTCTACTTTATTTTAGAGTAGAACGGCTGGTACTGGTCCTCTTATAGGCAGTACCAGTGGGGAAGCTAGATATTATTTTACCGGGGGCAAAGAATCAGTTCGGTGCCCCTCCCCCCATGGGACAAGATTAGGCAGAAGTGAGAAACGCCCAGGCCATAGCTGTTGAGTCAGCCGTCTGTCCCCTCCCCCATGATCCTCTGTAGTCCCCCCTGCTCCTCTGGTCCTCCACCTGCTTCTCTGTTCCCCCAGGTGAGTGCTGCGGGGAGGGAGAGGAGGTGAGCGCTGCGGGAAGGAAGAGACAGAGGAGCGGAGGGGGCGGCAGTCCGCTGTCACTGAAGCCGGGCCACTGAGCCATCGGCCCACCGGGAAACTCCCTGTAGTCCCAATGGCCAGTCCATCCCTGATCATTAGTGACAATCACATGACCTGTGCAGCTGGTCAGACTGACGTATACCTGTTACAATGACCGGTGTAGTAATATAATGTAGGAAAGCCCCCAGACTGTGTCATCTACACAAGGACATCGCTGAACTGGCTCACTGACAACACAATGTAATTAAATCAGTGTTCTCCTGATTAAGTAATAATGCCAACATTGTCCTACTGAAGATCACCTTCCAGGGCTTTACCTGTTATTAAGAACGTACTGTGACTGAATGAGGAAGGAAGAATCACCAATGTATTTTTCTCCATGCCCCATTTCCATGTATGTACCAATAACCCCTTTACCTGTGTAGCGCTACCACCGTAGGAGCCGCTGGTGAATGTTGGTTTTCTCCCACCCTGCACAGCCAGGCACATGAATTTTCCATACATTCTGGAGTCAAGAAACAGTCCTTGCAGCTTTGTTTTTTATTTTATTTTTATTTAGGGAGATTGGACTTGGATGGGGAAGGGTTAATATGGGATGCCCATTTGATCAGCAGAACTCTTCAGGGACTCAACCTATATAGATGCAGTATATGCACACTTATATACACACTCCTCTTCTACCTCCAGCACACTTACTTGTAGAACTACTACTCCCAGGACCAGCCAACAATGTAGGGATGATCTAACACAGACTCAGTTAGATCCTAGAGAATGCCCTTTGCAGGCAGGGACCATGGGTCCCTTTTGGTGTAGCAAAAATAGAGAGGTCTTTAGTGGTGGCTGTTCTCTGTGGCTTCTGCTCCCTGTACCACCTCTTCAGGAACTGCAGCTTCCCCCGTTCACTAGCCCCCCTGGCTACTTCTCCACAGTCCTTCCAGACTGACTATGCATTCATTTCAGACTGCTTGACCCCAGTCCCTTCAGCCATGCCTCTCAGTCCTCTGACTGTATCACTCACCAGCCCACGTGGCTGTCTTCCAACCCGGAGATATGACTGGCAGTGTTCTCTTGCTGTCCTCTCCTTACTCCCATGCCTACTGGTCAGGATCCCTCCGTGTGTCATAAAGAGGGGTCCCTTCCGCCCCTGAGCCCACGCCTGAGTTCACCCCCCCAGACTCGGGGGGCTACTCCCAAAGGCCTCTGACAGCCTAAGGCCCCTTTCACACCAAGGCGTTTTTCAGGCGGTTTAGCGCTAAAAATAGCGCCTAAATACCGCCTGAAAAACTCTTGTCCTGCAGTCTTCAGTGTAAAAGCCTGAAGGATTTGACACTGAAGCGGTGCGCTAGCAGGACCGCTCCAAAAGTCCTGCTAGCCGCATCTTTGGAAGGGTGAAGGAGCGGTGTGTTTACCACTCTTCCACCGCTCCTTTCCATTGAAAAGAATGGGACAACGTGGTAATACGCATTGCCGGCGGTATTAACCCCTTTTCGGCATAACAAAAACTATCAAAAAATGGTGTATTACATACTGTTAATACTCACTCGGCATTGAGTCCGTCGGACCTGCTGATTGGGCCCCCCCCCGCTGGCCAATGGGAGCGCGGGTGCGCCTCCGGCAACATGTATGCACACACAAAATTAAAGGGTTTGTAAAGGAATTTTTTTTTTTATCTTAATAGCTTCCTTTACTTTAACGCAGTGCTGTTTTCATGTCCTCATTGTTCGTTTTTGCTCTCAAGTTGCTGTAATCCTTCTCTGATCTCCACACTTCCTGGTTGTCTGTTTCCTGATCACCACAGTACTGGGAGCTTTCTCTCTGTGGTCACTAATCAAGGAGGTGTGATTACTGTGTGTCAAAAAAAAACCTCAGCACCAATCACTTTCGTTTTACAAACCATCACTGCCCTCTATTGGCTCTGTGACTCTGTACATCAGAGAGACATGAAACAACAGAAAAAACGAAACTGAAACTGCAGGTACATTATATGATTGATTTTTATCTATTTTTAATCATTTTTAAAAGGAATCAGTTAACTATTATGTCTCTATACCCTGTAAACAGTCATTTCAGCAAAAAACATTTTTACTTTACAACTCCTTTAAGTTCACGAGCCAACGCACACCTACGGCGATTCGTGGGAACGAGCCAACCTGCCGCAGTATAGTGATGGCGGCTGGTCGGCAAGCGGTTAATGGTGGCTTCACCTCCCTCTTATTCTAAGACACAGGCTGGAAGAGTGTGAGGCCACGTACACACGATCAGTCAAAACCGATGAAAACGGACTGAAGGTCTGTTTCATCGGTCCAAACCGATTGTGTGTCGGCCCTATCAGTCAGTTATCCTTCAGTCAAAAAAAAGAGAACTTGCTTTAAATTTTAACCAATGGACGCCTAACCGATAGGTCAAAACCAATCGTTAGTATGCAAAAGCGACGGTTAAAAAGCCGCGCATGCTCAGAATCAAGTCGAGGCATGCTTGGAAGCATTGAACTTCGTTTTTTTTTCAGCACATCGTTGTGTTTTACATCACCGCGTTCTGACATGATCAGTTTTTTAAAGCGGATCTCCACCCTAAAGTGAAGATCCGCTGATCGGAACCCTCCCCCCCTCCGGTGTCACATTTGACACCTTTCAGGGGGGAGGGGGGTGCAGATACCTGTCTAAAGACAGGTATCCGCACCCACTTCCGGCCCGCAGTCTCGGGCAAAAGACGGGCTTTTCCCGTTGTGTGCTGGGAACTCTCAGCTCCCAGCACACAGCGGGAGCCAATCGCGGGCGCAGTGCGACTCGCGCATGTGCCGTAGGGAACCGGGCAGTGAAGCCGGAGCGCTTCACTTCCTGGTTCCCTCGCCGTGGATGGAGGGGGGAGCAGCAGGGTGATGAGCGATCGCTCGTCCTCTGCTGCGGACGCCGCTGGACTCCAGGACAGGTAAGTGTCCTGATATTAAAAGTCAGCAGCTGCAGTATTTGTTGCTGCTGGCTTTTAATATTTATTTAAGGTGAACCATCCGCTTTAACCGATGGTGTGTAGGCACATCAGACCATCAGTCAGCTTCATTGGTTAACCGTTGAAAACGGTCCTTCAGACCATTCTCATCGGATTGGACCGATCGTGTGTACGCAGCCTGACACAGCCAGTGACTGGCAGATATACGCCAACACCATGTTATTTCCACAAAATAATGAAGATTTGATTTCAAATATATATTTGTATGACAAGTGAAAACAGTTCATTGATATCTATTTATTTGTGCTCTGTATTCCATTTTTGACCATGTAAACAGCAGTAGAGGACTAGAAGCTCCTCCTGGTTATGTTTCCCTGCAGTCAGGCTGGGAAACATCTGGGTCATGTGACAGCTATAAATCAATTAGGAAAAAGGTATTTAGATGTTTTGTTTTTTCAATTAAAATAATTTCAGTGCCATCATCCACATACAGAAATAGAAGGAACAATGTCAATTAAACAGTGTGTGCTTAGTATCTCTTTAACCGCTTGCCGACCAGCCGCCGCAGTAATACGGCGGCAGGTCGGCACTCCTGCGCGAGAGCCCGTAGCTCTACGTCGCCACTTTCGACGGCCACTAGGGGGCGCGTGCGCGGCGCCGGCGGCCCGCACGCGCGCCCCCCGCTCGCCCCCGAGTCCCGTGCGTGTGCCCAGCGGGCACGATCGCCGCCGGGCACACTCGATCGCTCGTTACAGAGCGGGGAACGGGAGTTGTGTGTGTAAACACACAGCGCTCGTTCCTGTCAGCGGGGGAAACGCTGATTTTCTGTTCATACAATGTATGAACAGAACATCAGTGATTCCCCCTAGTGAGTCCACCCCCCCCATACAGTTAGAACACAAATAGGAACACACTTAACCCCTTCCCCGCCCCCTAGTGTTAACCCCTTCACTGCCAATGGCATTTTTATAGTAATCCAATGCATTTTTATAGCATTGATCGCTAAAAAAATGCCAATGGTCCCAAAAATGTGTCAAAAGTGTCCGAAGTGTCCGCCGTAAGGTCGCAGTACTGAAAAAAAACGCTGATCGCCGCCATTACTAGTAAAAAAAATAATAATAATAAAAATGCCATAAAACTACCCCCTATTTTGTAAACGCTATAACTTTTGCGCAAACCAATCAATAAACGCTAATTGCGATTTTTTTACGAAAAATATGTAGAAGAATACGTATCGGTCTAAACTGAGGAAAACATTTTTTTTTATATATATTTTTGGGGGATATTTATTACAGAAAAAAAGTAAAAAATATTAAATTTTTTTCAAAATAGTCGCTCTGTTTTTGTTTATAGCGCAAAAAATAAAAACCGCAGAGATGATCAAATACCACCAAAAGAAAGCTCTATTTGTGGGAAAAAAAGGACGCCAATTTTGTTTGGGAGCCACGTCGCATGACCGCGCAATTGTCAGTTAAAGCGACGCAGTGCCGAATCGCAAAAAGTGCTCTGGTCTTTGGACAGCAATATGGTCCGGGGCTAAAGTGGTTAAACTCCCATAGTGCTTCCCAACTTCCCATAGTAGACCACAATGCCCACACACTCACAAAGGCCCCCAGTCTCCATAGTGCCCCCCGCCTCTTACAAGGCCACCCAGCCTCCCACAGAGCCCTAGTCCCATCCAGAGCCGTCCAACATTTTAACGCTTGAGTTGCATTACCATAATTTCATTGTGTGAGTATACATTTTATGTTTTACTGTTGGGTTATGGAAGGTTTTGGATGAATGTACCAGGCCCTGGTCTCAAAAAGGTGAAGAATCACTGCTCTATAGAGCCCTACAGACTACTGCAAGGACCCTCATAATCACATTATCCCAGAGGGTCCTTGCAGTACAACATTTATAGGAATTTTTCATATTTTTTTATTTATTTAAGCATCATTAAAATCACTGCTCCTGCATCAGCTGCATCAGGAGCAGTGATTTTAATGATGCTTAAATTTAAAAAAAAAAAGAAAAATTCCTATAAATATTATACCTGGTGGGTGTCTATAGTTTGCCTGTGAAAACGTCTTTGAGAACCCGGGTCTTGCCCGAGGGAACATGTATCAATGGAAAAAAGTTTTAAAAACGGTTGTTTTTTCAGGAGTCCTGCTCCTGAAAAAAATTCAGTTTTTTAAACTTTTTTCCATTGATACATGTTCCCTCGGGCAAGACCCGGGTTCTCAAAGACGTTTTCCGACAATAACTTGCATATTAGGCTTTAAAATGAGCACTTTTGAATTTGAACGTTCAAGTCCCATAGACTTCAATGGGGCTCTAAATGTTCGTACGAACGGTCGGTCCGTTCGAAGGTTCTGGTGCGAACCGAATGTGGGGGTGTTCGGCTTAACTCTAGTGAAGGGTTAGAACCCTTGTTTTAACTTGTGACAGCTGTGTTAAGCCCTGTACACACGATCGGTTAGACCAGGGGGCTTCAAACTGCAGCCCGGGGGCCAGATGTGGCCCTTTGCCTGCCCTTATGACAATATTCATCCAACTTATATAAGACACTATTCTGCCCTCTGACACCAGAAATGGAGCATAAATCCTGCCACTGACATCAACAACGGGGCACTCTTTATCCCCTGAATACCAAAGATGGGCACTGTTTACTCCCACTGATGCCAAAAACATATTCTATTTTCGCTGGCCACAGTCTGGCCCCCCTAAAGTCTAAAGGACAGTAAACTGGCCCTTTGTTTAGAAAGTTTAAAAACCTCTGGGTTAGACCGATAAAAACAGACTGATGGACTGTTTTCATCGGACAAACCGATCGTGTGTGGGCCCCATCTGTTTGATTTCCATTGCTGAAAAAAAATAGAACAGGTTTTGAATCTTTCCTATGGATAAAAAAACGATAGAAAAATCTGATCGTCTGTACGGAACTCCATCGGTCAAAATCCACGCATGCTCAGAATCAAGTTGACGCATGCTTGGAAGCATTGAACTCGACTCGTTGTAGTGTTTTACGTTACCGTGTTTGGACATGATCAGATTTTTGACTGATGGTATGTAGGCAAGACTGATGAAAGTCAGCCTCATTGGATATCCAACGAAAAAATCCATCGGATTAGATTCCATCAGATATCCGATCGCGTGTACGAGGCTTAACCTCCCTGGCGGTATTCCCGAGCGTGACTCGGGGTTAACATTCAGTGCCAGAAGCGGTAACCCCGAGTCACGCTCGGGGTGCATTTTTTTTTTCCCCCAAAAATTCCTGGCGATCCGGCGGGGGTTTCCCGCTGGATCGCCGGTCAGACTAGCCTCCCTGGCGTGTGGCACGGCGTGTGGCACGCTGGATGCAGAAAAAGTTTACTTACCTTTTCTCTGCGATCCAGCGATGAATCCCCGCAGTACTCGGCGGCCGGATGTCCGCCTGATGCTGTGTGTTCCGCCGATTCCCTTCCCTGCGAGCGTCGCGACGTAGGGGGGGGAACGGCGCCAAATTTAAAAAAGTAAACAAACACTATACATACAGTACACTGTAATCTTATAGATTACAGTACTGTATGTAAAAAATACACACCCCCCATGTCCCTAGTGGTCTGCCCTGTACACTACATGTCATTTTGTATAATAAAAACTTTTCTTTCTCCCTGCAAACTGTAGATTGCCCATAGCAACCAAAAGTGTCCCTTTATGGCAAAAATTGTTTTAGAGCAGCTAAAAAACAGCGATAATAAATCAGAATCACTTGCAGAATTTAGCGATAGCGATTTATGGGGAAATTCGTCATAAAAAAAAAAAAAAAATGACAGCAAAAATTCTGCAACTGAGCAAATTTCAGTGATTTTGATTTGATTACATTATTGAATAATTTTTACTATAATTATATTATCATTTGTGATCATTTTTTATAATTATTTATTATATTATAATTTTTAATTAAAAAAAAAAAAAAAAAAATCATACCCGGGATGCCTATTAGACTCTTGTTTGAATAGATTTAAGTGAGTTATTCCTAAGAATTACAAGCCTACAGTATAAAACGCCAAATTCCCTTGCAAATAATGGTACCGCTTTTAGCACCTAAAATCTTAAAGAATCATACCGCCAGGGAGGTTAAGAGCGTTTCTTCTACCTGCAATGCCTGCTACTACTACCTTTATTAGCGTGCCTCTCTGATTTAGTTCTGTGTTGGAAATTGAGAGGAATTTTTATTCCACCTTAACCCCCTGCCCCCATGCTTTTTATTCCCCCTCTTACCTTGATTACTGGGTTAGCTACAAAAAATATATAATAAAACTAAAACTCAGCAAATCCAGTGGTTTTCTGCAAGCATTTCCTGCTCCACTACTGCTTAGTCTTATCTGGTGCCGCTCCGCCCTCTATTGGGAGCAGGCTGTTCCGTCTGGGCTCCTACGGCTGAACCCCTGATAATGTGCATGTGTTGCAGGTGGCCACTAGGGGACCAGCTAGAAAAGACACATGGCTCCCTGTTGCACTGTGGCTCATGCTCTGTAAGTACCCCAAGGTTGGCCTCTTGGAATGCGTGATGTGAGTATCCCAGGAAGATGAATATGTTATACTAGTCTGGTTGAGAATCCAGGAAGTGCAGGGGTGTGGTCCCCACAAAGGGTTAAAAATGTCTGATTGTTAGAGAGGAGGGGGGGTAGGAGTGAGAAGACGAAAAGTGGTGAGGAGGGGGAAGGTCTCCTTTAATTTTCCAAAAGCTAGCTATAGATGGTTCGAATCTTGGGCAGGTCAGCAGGGACCATCCGAGATTTAAACCATCTATGGGCAGGCCAATTGTACCCAAGTCGATCCATCAATCGACTTTGGTGCAACCAGCATGTTGGATGTTTACATGTGATTATTTCCAGAGGCTATAGTCTCTAGCAATAATCATTGGGGTAGATTCACATAGAGATACGACGGTGTATCTACTGATACACCGTCGTATCTGTGAGATCCGACGCTCGGATCTATGCGGCTGATTCCTCGAATCAGGTTCCGCATAGATCTCCCTGAGGCCGTGTACACACGACCGAGGTTCTCGCTGGAAGCTGCATTCCAGCGAGGACCTCGGCCGTGTGTACTCTCTCGGCGAGCTTCCCGTCGGGAAGCCCGTCGAGCAGAAATAGAGAGCACGCTCTCTATTTGCTCGACGGCCCGCCTGGAAGAATGGCTGGTTGCCATTCCCGACGGGCGGGTCGCCGATTTCGACGGCCGGCAGGGAACCTCGACGGGCGGAACGATGTGTTCTGCCCGTCGAGGTTCTCTGCCGTGTGTACACGGCCTTAGAGCCGACTGGTGTAAGTGAGTTACACTGTCGGATCTTAGGCTGCAATCTCCCGCCGCCTGCTAGGTGGCGCTTCTATTACTATACGCGACGAATATGCAAATGAGGAGAACCGCCGATTCTGAAACGAACGCCCGGCCGTCGTTTTTTTTTTTACGTCGTTTGCGTTCGGCTTTTTCCGGCGGATCGTTACCCCTGCTATATGCGGGGTAAGTGCGGTGTATCCTATGTTAAGTATGGCCGTCGTTCCCGCGTCGAATTTTTAATTTTTTGCGTCGTTTACGTAAGTCGTTCGGGAATACGGCCATACGTTAATAGCGTTAACGTCAAAAACAATGACGTCCTTGCATACTTGCATGCGCAGTACGATCGGCGTGGGGACGCGCGTGATTTAAATAGTAAACTCCCCCTAGCCGCGGAATTTGCATTCCGCCGGGGGATTTACGATCCGCCAGGGCTACTTACGAGGCAAGTGCTTTCTGAATACAGCACTTGCCTCAAAAACTGGCGCAGGCGGATCGTAAAAAAGATAGATCACGCGGATCAAAAGATCCGCTGATCTATGTGAATCTACCCCATTGTGTTCTCCTGGCAGGGACGGCTCCCCGCGCTCTCTGCTGCGAGAACACAATAGCTCCGCAGGAGAGATCCCCCCCATCAACACTGACTATGTTGATGGGAGAAACAAGCGTTTTTCTTTCCTTCCACCCGTGAGACACTCTGAGACACTCCCAGCTGGGTGGGGTGGGCGTAACACGCGTCGGAGCACCCAGACGTGTCAACAGTACCTCTGGCCACCTACAGTACTGCATACACAAGCACCCCCCCCCCACCTCTGGCCACATACAGTACTGCATACACCAGCACCCCCGCACCTCTGGCCACATACAGTACTGCATACACCAGCAGTGGTTGTGGAACCAATCACCTGAGTTTCCATTATTTCTTATGGGGAAACTCGCTGTGATATACGAGTGCTTTGGATTAAAAGCTTGCTTTTGGAATGAATTATGCTCGTAATCCAAGTTATTACTGTAATGGCCAGTAGTACTGCATATTGACGGGGGAATCAATGTAACCAGAGACACACTTTCTCCTCTACAGCTTCAACTCCTAGTGTGTCTTTTCACTTTGTTTATTGATTTGTGTGACTTTTATCTGCAGTATTAATTTTATTTTATTGTCATAGCAGTGGTACAGGTACAGTATATGTCTTTCTTTGTTTCCATACAATGAATGACAGTTTAATTTATGTGGTAAAAATTGATCTGTTGTTCCTATAATATATCGTACTTGTCATTGTCATCTTCTCTGTTCTATGTAATTACCTGTCTTTTCTATTTAGTGTAAATTACAGCATTGTCGCAAACCTGGCCAGTTCAAACCCATTTTATGATGAAACAATTTATAATTAGAAGTTACCTTCTTGAAAACCTCATGCTAAAACTATAATTAGATCCAAAGATATAGATAGCTATAGTTGAGCTTGGTCCTGTCTCACCTCCTGAGCCACCCGATTGGTTAGTAAGGCAATCCATATACCAATAAGGAGACACTGGAGGCGTTAGATGGGACTTCACATTTTAATGCCAAAATTTGAATAGAACTTCTGCTAAGTCTCCATATTTGTTTGGTTGAGACCTACCTCAAAAATAAGACCTACCTTGAAAATAAGTCCTACCCCAATAATAAGCCCTATTTTAAAATGCTTGTAAAATTCTATAACCACTCTAATACAGTAGTATATAATGTACAATGTGTGTGTTTCTGTAATATAATTGCGGGGAAGAGAGCTCCAGTGGGTCACAGAAGCGCAGAGCGGCGCTATAACAAAGGTATTTGGCACAATTATATTACAGAAGCACACACAGTGTACATTATATACTACTGTAATAGTATAGGATTTTACAAGCATTTTAACCACTTCCCATTCCGTGTATATTAATATGATGGCCGCAAGGTGGCTCTACCCTCCTGCATGGCCGTCATATGACGTCCTCGGGCCTCCTGGCCAATAGGGGGCTCGCGACGCATCCCTCGGGTGCCGATGCGCGTGCCTGGCGGCCGTAATGTCTGCCAGCCACCCGTGATTGCCAGTTACACAGCCAAGGACGACACACACAGAGCTCCACGTCCTGTCAGGGAGAGGAGACCGATGGTGTCTTCCTTGTACATAGGGACACCGATCGGTCACCTCCCCCAGTCAGTCCCCTCCCCCCACAGTTAGAATCCCTCCCTAGGGAACACATTTAACCCCTTGATCGCCCCCTAGTGTTAACTCCTTCCCTGCCAGTCACATTTACACAGTAATCAGTGCATTTTTATAGCACTGATCACTGTATAAATTGGACCCAAAAATTTGTCAAATGTGTCAGATATGTCCGTCGCAATAAAAGTCACAGATTACCGCCATTAATAGTAAAAAAATAAAAAATGCCATAAATCTATCCCCTATTTTGTAGACGCTATAACTTTTTCGCATACCAATCAATATACGCTTATTGCAATTTTTTTTACCAAAAATATGTAGAAGAATACGTATCAGCCTACACTGAGGAAAAAAATAAATTGTTTCATTTATATTAACAAAAAGTAAAAAATATTGTGTTTTTTTTTTTTTTTCAAAAATTGTCGCTCTTCTTTTGTTTATAGCGCAAAAAATCAAAAAGCGCAGAGGTGATCAAATTCCACCAAAAGAAAGCTCTATTTGTGGGAAAAAAAGAACGACAATTTTGTTTGTCGTGCAATTGTCAGTTAAAGCGACGCAGTGCCGAATCACAAAAAGGGGCCTAGTCCTTTAGCTGCAAAATGGTCCGGTGCTTAAGTGGTTAAAGGGGTGTTCCCGCCCTTTTTAATGTTTATTAAAAGTCAGCAGCTACAAAAAGTGTAGCTGCTGGCTTTTAATAAACAGACACTTACCTTGTCCATGGTTCCAGCGACGCGCCGGCCTGGCTCCGCTCCTCTCCCCCCCTCCCCGGCTGGCGTCTCCATTACAACTGTGAGCACCCGGCCGTGACAGCCTTCGGCTTCACGGCCGGGCACCCACTGCGCATGCGCGATCGGCACTGCAAATGCGCGGACGGCGCTGCGCCGTCCGATTGGACAGGCGATCGCCTGGGACCTGGACGTGTCCCAGGTGAACGCCTACAGGGAGGGGCTGAATTCAGGCGATTAAGCTTAATCGCCTAACCAGCCCCTTGGCGGAAGGAGGAAGTGGGACAGAAAGTCCCACTCCTCCTGAAGCCCTCACTCCCCCCCACAAAAAAAATTACATGCCAAATGTGGCATGTATGGGGGTGAGGAGTGGGTTAGGCGGAAGTTCCATTTTTGGGTGGAACTCCGCTTTAAATAAGAAACAAATTTAGCCCAACTGCAGTAGATACTTTGAAATAAATATAGCAATGTTTTTTTTTTCTTTTGCAAAACAGATTTAAATAATATGAATAAAATCTACTGTTGTAACCACTCTCTGCAGTGTTATATGGTTTGTCCCAGTGGCGGCCCGTAATGCAGGGCGCAGGGGCACTGCCCCCCTAACCATGTGACTGGCCCCTAATTTACATGCAGATCGCAGGACACATGGATTACAATGGGGCTCCAATAGGCTTAAAAAAGGTCGGGCACACAATGGCTGTGGGTACATTATTTGCCACCCCTCCCAAAAAAAAAACACCAGCTGACATTGGTTTGTCCCAATTCACGTAACTGTAATGCTGCGTACACACGGTCGGAATTTCCGATAGAAAAAGTCTGATGGGAGCTTTTCATTGGATATTCCGACCATGTGTTTTTACCCCCTCTGAATTTTTCCGTCGGAAATTCAGACGGACTTAGAGAAAAATGTTCTCTATTTTTCAGATGGAAAAAAATCCTATCGGAAAATCCGTTCGTCTGTATGAAATTCCGACAGGAAAAAAAAAACCACAATTTCCGACAACGAATGTGGGATAGCATGCTCTCAAATTTTCCGACAACAAATGTGTGCCGTCGATTATCCGATCGTGTGTTCACAAGTCCGTCGGATTAAAATCCAAAGTAAAAACACGCATGGTCCGAAACCAATGCTAACCATAAGACAACATTAGCAGAAGTTGCCCAAAGGGTGGCGCTAAAGAAAAGAAAAAACATGTAGTTTCGTGTTTGTTGACTGAAAAAGTTCTGCCATCTGTATGCAGAACAAGTTCATGACCAACGCCCTTCGCACAAAATTCCACGGATTTGTCCGATGGAAATCCGTTTGTGTGTACGAGGCCCTTGGCCACATACAGTACTGCATACACCAGCACCCCTGCAAGGCGCCTCTCATGCCTCGCCAGTGTGAAGGCCAGGGTGCTTTCACACTGGGGCGGTGCGCTTGCAGGACGGGATAGTGCCAACACAAAGATTCTTGTTATATTATCAGCGTGTGATAGGTGTGAAGTGAGAGACGGAATCCTCTGTTTTTATTTGCTGGCTGTTTAACAACGTTTACAACAAATGTTTGTCCTTTGCATCTGATCCTGGGGATTCTTTACATAAACTAATTAGGATTGTAGTCTCTGGGCCCCATTTACATTTCTTTAGATGTTTGTATGCACACCAAGTTTATAAGAGGCAGATTAGAACACAAGTGAGAGCAAGTCCTTGTGTTAATTGTGGGATATCTAAACAATTGGCGGACATCATCCCAGGGGGCACACAGACTATGGGCAGGTAATAACTTGTCACACACAGCCCATGATTTACAAACAATCCAAATGATTTAAGTATCACCCATTCAGGTCATGGGGGGCTTAAAAACTAAAGCCGGTGTTCTGTCGAGAAGTGCCTGCTATTGAGAACTGCCTGGGATGTACTGGGCATGGGCGTACGGGACTACACAACAGCTGATATGCTGATCAGCTGCCCTGACATTTCCATGGCGCATGCGCACATCATAAGAGGTATCTCTAGATGGGAGATACCATTTCATGGGCACAATTAAAACCTATACAAAGAGCGGGGGGAGACTAGTTCTCAGATTGTGCCTCGCTGTTGCTGGGCGGCTTAACAGTGTGCTGATGGTCCGGTTTTGTCTGTGTTGCAGGGTGGGATTGCTGTGTTGAATGTTCGGTTTTGCCTGTGTCAAAGGGTGGGTTGCAACACAGACAAAACCAGCCCTTCAACACAGCCACTAGCGATGCACAATATGAGAACTACGGTCTCCCCCGCTCTTTGTATAGCAGTGGCGGCTGGTGCTCAAAATCTTTGGGGGGGCGCAAACGGAAAAAAAAATTGCAGCCTCACTGTGCCCATCAAACGCAGCCACTGTGCCATCAATTCGCACCAATGTGCCATGCCATCAAATGCAGTCACTATGCCATGCCATCAAACTCAGCCACTGTGCCATGAATGGTCACCACTATGCCATTAAACGCAGCCGCTGTGCCAATTGTCACCACTGTGCCCTTTAATTGTCGCGACTGTGCCCATTGTCGCCACTGTGCCCTTTAATTGTCGCCACTGTGCCCTTTAATTGTCGCCACTGTGCCCATTGATGTCACTGTGCCCTTTAATTGTCGCCACTATGCCCATTCATGATGCTGTGCCCATTGATGTCACTGTGCCCTTTAATTGTCGCCACTGGGCCCATTCATGCCGCTGTGCCAATTGTCCCTACTGTGCCTATTGTCCCCACTGTGCCTATTGTCGCCACTGTGCCCATTGATGTCCTGTGCCCTTCCTCCCCGCTGTGCCTTGTAAAATGCCCTTCCCCCCCCCCCCCCCGCCCGGCACTTACCTTTACTGGAGTCAGCCACCCACGTCCCTCAATGTCTTCTCCCGCCCTCGATGACGCCTCAGCCAATCAGGTGACCGGTAGCCAGAACCGACCAACCTGATTGACTGAGACGCCTGTCAGTCTTATCCAAGGAACGCACCCCCCGTGCGTTCCGAGGTTAAGCTTCCGGGGACCAGAGGGCTGTACTCGGAAAGCCGCTGGCTCTGATAGGCACTTCCGTACAGTCAACCAGCTGCCCTTATTCAGATGGTCGGCGCTCACCGTCCGGCCATCTGAATAGAACAGCGGCAGCCGTGACAATAACATAGATTCGTGCAATGCATGAATCTATGTTATTAGACTCAGTGGCGGTGAGAGCCAGAGGGGGCGGCGCTCCAGCGCCCTCTATGGACGAACCGCCACTGTTGTATAGGTTTAAATTGTGCCTGTAAAATGTATGAGAACTACTGTCTCCCCCCGCTGTTTGTATAGGTTTAAATTGAGCCTGTGAAATGGTATCTCCCATCGAGAGATACCTCCTACAATGTGTGCATGCGCCATGGTTATGTCAGGGGAGCTGATCAGCAAATCAGCTGTGCAGTCCCCGTACAGCGCATGCGCAGTACATCCCTGGTACTTCTTGATAGCGGACATTTCTCGACAGAACACCGGCCATAGATGAAATCTCTTGACAGTCAGTGTTGATGGGGGAATCCCTCCCACAAAGCTACTGGGTTGATAGAATGTAATGTCACCAGCACACCAGGATCTCCAAAAATGGGTCAATAGATTTAAAGGGGTTGTAAAGTAAAAAAAAAATATCCCTAAATACCTTCCTTTACCTTGGTACAGTCCTCCTTCACTTACCTCATCCTTTGATTTTGCTTTTAAATGTCCTTATTTCTTCTGTGAAATCCTCACTTTTTGTTCTTCTGTCTGTGACTCCACACAGTAATGCGAAGCTTTCTCCCTGGTGTGGAGAAAGCCTCTTGAGGGGGGAGGGGGCGAGCAGGAGTGTCAGGACGCCCACTAACACACAGCTCCTTTCTCTATCTGCAAAGTAGAGAGTGTCCTGACTTGCCTGCTCGCCCCCTCCCCCCTCAAGAGGCTTTCTCTACACCAGGGAGGAAGCCTTGCATTACAATGTGTAGTTACAGACAGAAGAACAGGAAGTGAGGATTTCTCAGAAGAAATAAGGACATTTAAGAAAAATGGAAGGATGAGGTAAGTGAAGGAGGACTACACTAAGGTAAAGGAAGCTATTTAGGGAAAAAACATTGTACCTTTACAACCCCTTTAAGAGCACAAGCAACTGTGACATGCCTTGAATGTAACTGGTATGGGAAACAGTTAAATCAATGGGTTTAGTTCCACGTTCAGAAATGTTACCTATATACGCGATATGATATACAGCAAGTCTATCTATTAAAACAGGAAACATCGTCCATATACCTTTAATTTGTTTTCCTCTAGATAAACAAGCTGCAGAAAGAAAGCCAAGTTTTTGTAGTCCGCCAACCCCTGGCACCAGACTGTAAGAACCCTTCAGCAGCCCACACCTCCAGTTATGTGATTTATATGAATATTTATGAAAGTTACTCTTTTAATAACAAAAGAACCCATTGGAATGAAAGAGCCAGCTACACAAAAACCTTCTTTGGAAACCCTTTCAGCTTCACATTGAACAATAGAGGTATTCATGGCACACCAGCAGATACAAAACAAATACACATACATTTTATTTAAAGGGCTGGTCCACCTAGAACCAATTTTTCAAGACTCATTTTTTAGAAGATGCTGGATTTTTTGAACTACTATAGTATTCCCATATTTTCTGGCAAGCTATTGGTGAGATTCCTGTGGTGACCATTATTACAAGGGCATGCTCTTCCTGTTGGAATAATATCACTTATATAATACAATTTTTGGGTACACTGGCAATTGTTTCCCCCCTGGCTATTCATAACATAGGGTGGATTATAGGTGTGTGCAGCCTATTGCATTAGGGTGCATAGCTCAAACACACATGGATCGGTGTGTGTGCGTGCGTGTGTGCGTGCGTGCATGTATGTGTGTGTATATATATATATATATATATATATATATATATATATATATATATTTTAGGACTGTGACTGATTAAAATGTTTGTGTTCGATAATGTTTTTTTTTTTTTTAAATCGATTAATCTACTAATTTCGATTAATTAACGCACATACAGATACAACTACTTTTAGCTGATCTCCTTGCATTGCAACTCTGCATTAGTCAGTGGTAAGTGTGGTGGGGGCAGCATGGGGGCAGATGTATATATTCTTGCAGTATGGGGGCAGATGTGTATATTACAGCATCTACCCCCATCATGGGCGTCCGCTCCATAGGGCAAGGGGGGTCGTTTGCCCCTCCCTGAAATTGCCAGGGAGAGCCAGGAGCAGGGCCGAACTGGCCCTGGGGACGATTTAAGGGGTGACTGCAGCGCTCCCCTCCCCTTTAGTTGTCCCTTATTAAGAGTGCCTGTCCCTCTTCTGGAATCAAATCTATTCGTCCCTCATTCCAAAAGGTTCCTATTTTAGACCTGAAATAAATATACTGTCAATATAGTGTAGTGTTTCAGTCAAGGGAAAGCTGTGTAATGTAAAGGGGTCCAGAGGTGCAGGGTGCTGTGTAATGTAAAGGGGTCCAGAGCTGTGGGGTGCTGTGTAATGTAAAGGGGTCCAGAGATGCAGGGTGCTGTGTAATGTAAATGAAGTCCAGAGGTGCAGGGTGCTGTGTAATGTAAAGGGGTCCAGAGGTGCAGGGTGCTGTGTAATGTAAAGGGGGCCAGAGGTGCAGGGTGCTGTGTAATGTAAAGGAGTCCAGAGAGGGGGTACACAGTAGTGACAAAGAGATATTAAAAGATGCAGGGGGCACAGTCGGGTGTTTTTACATTTTAACGTGGGGGGGGGGGGCACGTTTTTAACCCCCTGCTAGCGGTCAAAGAAAGGGTTAAATGCAACTGTGTATCACTGCTTCCGAAGCGCCCCCCCCCCCTGAAAAAATTTTAGCGGACGCCCATGACCCCCATGCTGTAATATACACATCTGCCCCCATGCTTTAATATACACATCTGCCTCCCACACTGCAAGAATATACACATCTGCCCCATGTGTACATTACAGCAGTGTTTCCCAACTCCAGTCCTCAAGGCACACCAACAGGTCATGTTTTCAGGATTTCCCTCAATTGAAACAGCTGTGGTAATTACTAAGGCAGTGAAACTGATCGAATCACCTGTGCAAAATAATGGAAATCCTGAAAACATGACCTGTTGGTGTGCCTTGAGGACTGGAGTTGGGAAACACTGCATTACAGCATGGTGGCAGATGTGTATATTCTTGCAGTATGGGGGCAGATGTGTATATTACAGCATCTGCCCCCATGCTTTAATATACACATCTGCCAAATGCTTTTATATACACATCTGCCCCCATGCTTTACTATACACATCTACCCCCATGCTTTAATAACATCTGCCCCCAAGCTTTAATATACAGGATGGTTGTCCTCTCTTACCTACATCAGGCAGGCAGACCCGTCCGCAGAGAAGCTGATGGACACGTGCTAGGGAAGATGATACAAGCAGGCGGGCGGGTGATGATGACGTCAGCTTGGCTGCCGCCGGGTGGACCAAGATGGCCGTGGCACCGGAGCTAGGCCGAAGACCTCGGAGCTCACTCCGTGCATCGTCGATCAAAAAAAATTTTAGTCGATCAAACAAATTAACGATTAATCGAACAATTAATCGTTAATTTCCGCAGCCCTAATTTATATATATATACAGGGCTTTTTTTCTGGGGGAACTTGGGGGAACTCAGTTCCACCACCTCTGGCTCAGACCCTTTGGCGCCTGCTCACCACAATCACTTCTAAACACAGAAGTCCGGTTTCTGTGTTTACAAGTGATAGCTCTGCATTCTGTGTGTAACCCCCTGAACTCTGCACTCTGTATGTAATGCAATCCTGCACCTATTTTCTGAGAAAAAAAGCTCTGTGTATATATATATATACAGGCATAACCCACTTTTAAGTACACAATGGAGTTTATTTACTAAAGCTGGAAAGTGTAAAATCAGGCTCACTTCTGCATAGAAACCAATAAGCTTTTAACCCCAGCTTGTTCAATTAAGCTTTGGTAATAAAACCTGGAAGCTCATTGGTTTCTATGCAGAAGTGAGCCTGATTTTGGACTTTCCAGTTTTAGTAAATAAACCCCATTGTGTACATAAAAGTCGGGTATGCCTGTGTTTATATGTGTGTATATATGTAGCGCCCCCTTGCTTCCAGCATGGGCACTACGCTAAAAACTAGTTGACTGGGAGAATTACTTTGCTTCCCGGTCGTGATTTGTTCAGGTTAATGGCCTGTGTCATTCTGGAAAGGTCCACTGGCTCGGACTGCATTCTGGGGATGTTAATATCATCTTTGGCCGGCAGTGGGAGCCAGAGGGATTTCTGGAGGATGGAGTCTTCCCCAGCAGCCAATTGGAGGTTTTTTTTTCCCGCTGGGCATGCTGGGGAGGGGTATATCTGTGATGGAGGTCATGTGTTCGGGGTTCTCTTTTCTTCTCCTGCGCAGGGTCCCGGAGTCGGGGTGCGGCACCCACCTTCAGGGTGTGCGCATTCATGGACCCTGCCGGCGTGGCCCACCTGGCCAAGCTTCCAGGCTGGGATGCAACTAAAAGGACCTCAGTGACTTACTGGGTTCCCAATGCCGTAGAGAAAATCTGCCGCCCGGGCCATAGACAGGTATGCTCTGCTGTCACCCGGTTATCTATGCTGAGATAACTGTTGGGAGGATTTGCTCTGTTCGGACATTGAACAAATTATCTTTACTACACTGGCCTGTGGCAGAGGCCTAGAGCGGGTCAGTGAGAGACACCTGTTCCTCCCAATCAGCATTTAAAGTGGCGACGCGTGCAAAATTTTATCTTTCAAGGGCTGATTTTGCTGTACACATATCCAGGCCTGACATTGAGAATCTCTATCTCCTCATCAACCTATTCTCCTTTCACCGAGTTGATGTTTGGCTATGTTGGCCTGGAATTAAAGCATTGAGAAAATCTTTATTGACTGTGTGGACACTCAATTATTACTTAGTGGCTTCTGGTGCACCCCTAGACCAAGCAAGGGTAACTTAATCTGCCGATCCCATATTAATCCAGCGGCCCTTTTCGGGGGTGACGCTACACACATATATATATATATATATATATATACACACAGTATATATAGGGCAATGGACAATGTCGGTAGGGCAGAGGTTGGTGTCGGTAGTTTATTTTTATTATTTTTTTGTTAATACTTTTTTACAATTTAATTGTTTATTATCCGTTACACAATTTTTTTTTGCAATAATTCTTTATTATTTATAGAGACGCTATCTACGCCACCACAAGTTATTTTTAACTGCAGCTTTTATGCTTTATATGCACTGTGTATCTTATGTTGTGCACAGTGACTGAATAAAACACCTTCTAAAAGTTTTTTTACATTATTAAAAACCCCCCCTTTTTTATTTATTTTAGGAATCTGTTCGGTAGACAAGAGGTTTTGATCCAGTGATCTGGAGGAGCTGTTGGAGATATTCCTTATACCACTGGTTCCCCTTGGTGCCAGGAGCTGACAGTTTCTTATACTTGTTTGACCTTCCACAACAGAAGGTCCAACGTGTGGGGTAAGAGTACAGCCTTAGACCCCTTTCACACTGGGGTGGTTTTCAGGCGCCATTGCGCTAAAAATAGGGCTTTCACACTGGAACGGTGCGCTAGCAGGACCACTCCAAAAGTCATGCTAGCCGCATCTTTGGAGCGGTGAAGGAGCGGGGTGTTTACTGCCCCTACCCATTAAAAAAAAAAATGGGAAACCGCAGCTAAACGGCTGGTAATGCGCCACTGCAGAAGCGCATTGTGGGCGGTATTAACCCTTTTTCGACCACTAGCGGGGGGTAAAACAACACCGCTAGTAGCCAAATATCACCGCAATCCCAGCGGTAAAGCGGCGATTTACCGCCACCGCACCTCCCGCCCCAGTGTGAAAGGGGCCTTACCTTACTTTATGTTGGTTGATTCACCTGGTTAAAGATCCCATTTGAAGTTCACAGCACCCAACACTTTATTCAGCATATGTTTCAAGGAATTGGACTTATTAATTTATGTTGCTGACATTTTTTTGTTGGACTTTACCATCCATCCACATTTATATTATGTTTACTTAGCGCAACTTACTTTGTATTCTACATTATGGAGTATTGTTCGTAAAATTTTGAGGAAAATAATGAATTTATTCAAATTTTGGAATAAGGCTGTAACATAACAAAATGTGGAAAAAGTGAAGCGCTGTGAATACTTTACGGATGCACTGTATGCTGTAGTATATTAACATTTTTTTGTTCTTGAATTTTAATTATCCTTTAAATACAAGTTGTAAGGCAGCTGTAAAACACTGTGCCAGGTCTCATTTAATTATCTATTATATCAATTCCTAAAGCTGGGCTGAGCTTTCTCAGTTTAACGACTTGAGGCCCGCGCTATAGCCGAATGACGGCTACAGCGCGGACCTGAATATCCAAGCCGCCGTCAATTGACGGCCGCCCCTTTGAGCGTTTCCAGCGCACGCTCCAGAGCGCGCAGCGGGGAAGCTCTAAGTCGGCCGTGGCAGTATAAATGTGAATGGCGCCAAAAATGTGTCAAAAGTGTCCGATGTGACCGCCATAACGTCGCAGTCCCAATAAAAAGTGCAGATCGCCATTTCTAGTAAAAATAAATAAAATTAAAATAATTCTGTCCCCTATTTTGTAGGCGCTATAACTGTGCCAGGTCTCACTTAACCACTTAAGACCCGGACCAAAATGCAGGTAAAGGACCTTGCCCCTTTTTGTGATTCGGCACTGCGTCGTTTTAACTGACAATTGCGCGGTCGTGCGACGTGGCTCCCAAACAAAATTGGCGTCCTTTTTTCCCCACAAATAGAGCTTTCTTTTGGTGGTATTTGATCACCTCTGCGGTTTTTATTTTTTGCGCTATAAACAAAAATAGAGCGACAATTTAAAAAAAAATGCAATATTTTTTACTTTTTGCTATAATTAATATCCCCCAAAAATATATAAAAAAACTATTTTTTTCCTCAGTTTAGGCCGATACGTATTCTTCTACCTATTTTTGGTAAAAAAAATCGCAATAAGCGTTTATCGGTTGGTTTTCGCAAAATGTATAGCGTTTACAAAATAAGGGATAGTTTTATTGCATTTTTATTAATTTTTTTTTTTTTTACTACTAATAGCGGCGATTAGCGATTTTTTTCGTGACTGCGACATTATGGCGGACACTTCGGACAATTTTGACACATTTTTGGGACAATTGTCATTTTCACAGCAAAAAATGCATTTAAATTGCATTGTTTACTGTGGAAATGACAGTTACAGTTTGGGAGTTAACCACAGGGGGCGCTGTGACTTTGAGTGTTCCCTGTGTGTGTGTTTACAACTGTAGGGGGGTATGGCTGTAGGTGTGACGTCATCGATCGCGTCCCCCTATAACTGGGATGACGCGATTGATGCTGCGGCCACAGAGAAGCACGGGGAAGCCGTGTTTACTCACGGCTCTCCCCGTTCTTCAGCTCCAGGGACGGATCACCGCACTGCAGCGGCGATCGGGTCCGCGAGTCCCGCGGTCCCGGTCCTGGAGCTTCAGACCGGGTCACGGGAGCGCGCCCGTGACCCACAGCTGGGTACTAACACCAACGTATATATACGTTGATGTGCCCAGCCGTGCCATTCTGCCGATGTATATGTGCAGTAGGCGGTCCTTAAGTGGTTAATTATGTATTATGTCAATTCCTAAAGCTAGGCTGAGCTTTGTCAGTTTAAAGCGGAGGTTCACCCTAATTTTCGACTTTATCGCAATAAAACAGCAAGGCATTAAAAATAACAAATCCTTTTTTTTTTTCTTTATCCTTACCCCGTTTCTGGTTGCGTTTCTTCCCTGTCAATCAAAATCCACCGCGGGGGAGTGGGCGTGTATCTCAATTCTCCCTCGACGTCGCTATGTCTCCTGGGACTCAGTCCTGACAATCCCAGGAGACGCGCTCTGCTCAAATCGCGCGAGATCTCGCCGGTCACGTGACGCGGCAAGCGGGCCTTGGAAAGGTAGAAGCCTGCACAATGGGGCGTGAGCTTATTACGCCGGCTGTTGTTATGTCAACAGTGTAGTGTTGACGGCGACGCTCGCCATCAACACTGCACATGCGCAGGATCGAGCGGTGAATGCTGGGAGGCCAGCATTCACCGTATCCCGGAAGAATACCATGTGGGCTTCACAGTGCCCGGAGTTAATATGGAAAAGTCTGTCGGATTGTTTTATAAAATATCGTTTGCTCCGTTACCGCGATGACGCCGGCTAAAGGAGTGGGACACCCGGGCTGTGATGTAGTAAAGGTATGACTAGACGAATAATGCAAAAAAAAAAAATGATATCCCGTGGAACCCCCGCTTTAACCACTTGAGGGCCGCGCTATAGCCGAATGACGGATACAGCGCGGACCTGAATATCCAAGCTGCCGTCAATTGACGGCCACCCCTTTGGGCGTTCCCAGCGCGCGCTCCAGAGCACGCAGCGGGGAAGCTCTGTGTTGGCCGTGTCCCTATAACTTTTGCGCAAACCAGTCGCTTATTGCGATTTTTTTTTTTTTTACCAAAAATATGTAGAAGAATACGTATCGGCCTAAACTGAGAAAAACAAATGTGTTTTTTTTTTAAATTGTCTATTTATTATAGCAACAAGTAAAAAATATTGTATTTTTTTCAAAATTGACGCTTTTTTTGCTTATAGTGCAAAAAATAAAAATCGCACAGGCGATCAAATACCACCAAAAGAAAGCTCTACTTGTGGGAAAAAAAAGGACGTCAATTTTGTTTGGGAGCCACGTCGCACGACCGCGCACTTGTCAGTTAAAGCGATGCAGTGCCGGAAGCTGAAATTTCACCTGGGCAGGGGGGGGGTATATGTGCCCAGTAAGCAAGTGGTTACAGCCATGGTTATTTCTTGTATGAAGTATTCATTGTTTGCAGATTAGTGAAGAGTGACAAGCCATAGAGAATATAGAGGAGAAGCACCAATAAAACAATAGACAGGGAGGGTTTGTACAGTACATACAGTGCGTTCTTTGCACAGAAGTGCCGGCTATCACTGTTCTGTACGCCACAAAAGATTCTTTTGAAAAGTAAATTTACAAGATTTAGAAAGGGAAACTTTCTAGGCAGCCATTGGGCGTTCTCTGGGAGTGAACATTTGCTGAATAACCAATACAGATAACTGCATAGACAAGTGTATGATGTACTTTGTGTTAAATGTATTCTTTTGCCTAGTAGTTGTGTGGTAGAGCACTCTGACCAATTATAGATAGATTTATTACATTTCTTTGCTCTACAGCACTAGTCCCCCAAACTGTGGCCCTTGCTTGTCTTTCTCTGATACACGTCCTCCAACTAATGTGAGGCACTCTCATTCCTTCCACTTAAACCAACAATGAGCCACCATTCCTTCCACTTACACCAACAATGAGCCACCATTCCTTCCACTGACACCAACAATGAGCCACCATTCCTTTCCACTTACACCAACAATGAGCCACCATTCCTTTCCACTTACACCAACAATGAGCCACCATTCCTTCCACTGACATCAACAATGAGCCACCATTCCTTTCCACTTACACCAACAATGAACCACCATTCCTTCCACTAACACCAACAATGAGCCACCATTAATTTCCAGTTACACCAATAATGAACCACCATTCCTTCCACTGACATCAACAATGAGCCACCATTCCTTCCCACTGACACCAACAATAAACCACCATTCCTTCCACTGACACCAACAATGCAGCACTATCCCTTCTACTGATGCCCTCACTGGGACACTATTTCTTCCATTGATACCAACAATGGTGCACTATTCTTTCCACTGATACCAGCAATGGTGCACTATTTCTTCCACTGACACCAACAATTGGGCACTATTCCTTCCATTGACACCAAAGATGAAGCACTATTTTTTCCACTGACACAACAATGAGGTACTCACTATTCCTCCCACTTACACCAACAATGGGGCACTATCCCTTCTGTTGATGCCAACACTGGGATGCTATTCTTTCCATTGACACCAACAATGGCACAGTATTTTTGACATTGACACCAACAATGGTGCACCATTCTTTCCACTGATACCAGCAATGGTGCACTATTCCTTCAACTGACACCAACAAGGGGGCACTATTCCTTCCACTGACATCAAAGATGAAGCTCTATTTTTTCCACTGACACAACAATGGGACACTATTCCTTCTACTGAGGCCATCACTGGGACACTATTCCTTCCAATGACACCAACAACTGAACTGGGACTTGACGCAAGGGGTATCAAATTATTTAAAAGTTTACATTTTCATGAAACGTAGCCTATCTTTCTCAAAGGGGCAAAAAGACGAAAAGATGGAAGAGTGAGAGGAGAAAAAAGGAGGGAGTAAGAAAATAAAAATAAATATGAAATATCGGTTTTAAAAAAGAAAAATGGAAATAAAATTATCCCAAAACCACATTGTTTATTTATTTTTTCTCAAAATGGGATGGAAAAATCAGTCACAGGCATGTAGCTTGTAAGTATGGAGTCTTGGCGACAGACATGGAATTATCTCAGCAAAATAAATTACCTGTATGTATAAAGGGCTCTATTTTAATATCCTAAACTTACGGTACTTCAAGTAATCCCGTTGCTCAAAAGATCTCTAGTTACACTTGTCCAGCTCACCTTATGAAGCTGAAGCTATTATTAGCAAACAATTTGTCTTTCTCTATGCACAGAGCTCTGGTGTTTATATGCAGAGATACTTCAACTTGGTACATCAAATGAACCTTACAGGTCCTGTCCAGTGAGCGCGCGACAAGTGTAGCGTGATAACATCTTTTTCATGAAAGTTGTTAAAGCCACTTTCGTTTTGTTTGACTTTCTGTGTCTGGTGGAGTCATTTCTGAAAGGTTCATATGAAAGTAACTTTTGTCACTCTTTTCATATTTTTGGAAACTCGGATAATCCGTTCCACAGCCTCTGCTTGTCCATGCAGTACCGCATGTGGCCAGAGGTGTGGGGGCGCCGGAAACACTCTGAAACCCTCTACGAGCGTCACCAGCTCCCCAGCACCTCTGGCCAAAGGCGGTACTGCACAACCCAGAGGCTTGAATCCTGCTAGTCTTGCGAGACAATGCTCACAAAGCGAGTCAGGGTTTCCCTTTTTTTAAAACAGCTCGTATTGCGAAACGCTTGTAAACCGCTTTACTCAAAATCAGAGGTTCCACTGTAGCTCAAAATTAATAGGATCTAGAAACATTTAGACGAAAAAAAAAAAAAGGCAAATAAAGCACATGGACCAGATGGCATGTGTCCTTAAAGAGTTGAGCACTGTTATTTCAAAGCCTATAATTCAGCTCTCCGGTGTCTGCAGGGCAATGTAGTGGGCAGCTCTTGGCGGCTGGTAATTGTGTCTAGAATCAATGTATTGAGCGGATAATATGGTAGGGGCCTGGAGCTGCAGCTGAGGCCCTGAGGTTACTCAATGTCAGTATCTTCTCACAGAACCCCAGATGGAAGCACGCTAAATACCAGGATCTCCAGTAGATTTGGCAGAGCGTGGTTGCTGTAGTAAATCTGGGGCTAAATGGAGCCAAGACAGGACTGTACAGTAAAACATTGTAATCTCCAGCAGTAAATAAGCAATGTGGCAGAGTGGTCCAGGGAAGGAGAGGACTAGGATACCAGGAGAGCCAGTCAGACACCCCTAGGACAAAGGCTGCATTGATGTGTAGGTATCCAAGCTAGTTTCTCCCTTGTTTCTCTCATACAAGTGATATGACGTACATGAGTGTTATTTTTGGAACTTGGTCTATACAATGACAACATAGTCACGTGCATTACAACTGTATCCTTACATGGCTGTGAAATCTGCACTGTCCCTAGGAATTATAAGATGTGGATGGAATATCCAAGGTCATTAAAAAACTCTAAAAGCTGCATTTACTCAGCCTAACAGCAATAAATAGAGAATAAATGCAACCATATTGCAAAAAGGGGCAGCACAGTGGTGTAGTGGTTAGCACTTTCACATAGCAGCAAAAAGGCAATTGGTTCGAATCCAAAAGGACAACACTACTTGCCTGGAGTTTACCTGCATGGGTTTCTTCCCCCACGCCAAAGACGTGCTTGGAGGTTAATTGGATCTTGTCTAAATTGGCCCTAGTATGCGAGTTAGGGACCTTAGGATTGTAAACTCAGGGACTGACATTAACGTACAATGTATATATTAAAGTGCTTCTTAAATTGATGGCGCTATATAAAGAAGAGCAAAATTGTGCATTTGTTTTATTTGAGCCTGCAAAGCATTGCAATCATCATGAGCACAAGTGCAGTAGGGTCACCAGACTCGCCACATTAGCGCTCTGTTGAGAACCTACAGTACCACTGCCATGGTGGAGTTTTGACGCTAGACGAAACCTAATTTTGCCGCCCCCCTTTACCCTGCCAATGTATACCCTGCCTTTTTATTGAAACGCCCATCAATGCAGCCTCACCAGCGCCCATCAAATGCAGCCTATAAAACATGCTAAATTCAAATTTGACAGAAGCCAGGGAGAAGAACCCAGATTCTGTAAGTGGAATGGGGGGGGATAGCAGCTTTTATGAGTTTGGTGGCCTATGAAAGCTACCTCACTTCTATTAACCCCAGCCACACTTGAAGATTATAGAGGCAGGGGTGGAATAGATGGAGGAAAATTTTAAGGAAACTAGAACCCAGCACTTTAATATTAAGGCCCCATACACACCATTCAATTTTCTGCATATTTACCAAAACCATGTAGTACAAGGGCCTGCCTGATTGCATACAAATTGTAACTCGGGTATAAGGTTTTTTCCCCCCTAAATAGCTTCCTTTACCTTGGTGCAGACCACCTTCACCTACCTCATCCTTCAATTTTGCTTTTAAATGTCCTTATTTCTTCTGAGAAATCCTCACTTCCTGTTCTTCCGTCTGTAACTCCACACAGTAATGCAAGGCTTTCTCCCTGGTGTGGAGTGTTGTGCTCACCCCCTCCCTTGGACTACCGGAGAGTCAGGACGCCCACCAACACAGCTCCTTTCTCTCTCTGCAACGTAAATAGCATCCTAACTCTCCTGTAGTCCAAGGGAGGGGGTGAGCATGACACTCTACACCAGGGAGAAAGCCTTGCATTACTGTGTGGAGTTACAGACAGAAGAACAGGAAGTGAGGATTTCTCAGAAGAAAGAAGGACATTTAAAAGCAAAATGAAAGGATGAGGTGAGTGAAGGAGGACTGCACTGAGGTAAAGGAAGCTATTTAGGGAAAAAAAAAAAAAAAAAAAATTGTACCTTTACAACCCCTTTAAAGCCGAGTTTCACTCAAGAATGGAACTTCCACTTTAACTGCTGGTGACCCCCTGACATGCCACGTTTGGCATGTCATTTTTTTTTTTTGAGGGGGAGCAGGTACCCAGTTTTTACAGGAACCCAGCTCCCACTTCATCCCCTGGTGCCGGAAGGAAGTTCACCTCTCTACCCCTCCCTCCAATCTTCTGGGACACGTCACAGGTCCCAGAAGATTGCCGGGGCATTCACATGCACAGTACGCTCACAGTTAATATTCTATGCTCACACATATAAAGTAAGCTCCATCTTGATGCAACCTAAATTCTTGCAACTTTTGATTATATGGGTTACATAAACAAAATTATAATCTATAGATTGCAAAAGCACACCAATCTACCACATTCTCATAAACTTTAATGTGTAAAATCAAAAGTTGCTCTCACATAGAGAAGATGTATCAATGCCTTGTTAGTCAGAGAAAACCCACCCATGCCAATACCGTAGCAAGCAGAACTGCAAGGTGGAGCAATCCTAGGGGGAACTGGAGTAGATGGATGTTTAGCTCATCCAAAGTTGACACAAGGAATGCTTTTCCCACCAGAGCCATAGCATCTGAGAGAATGCAGACTGTTAAACCCTGATGACTTGCTGTCAGCGACCATCACCTAAGCCAGTGGTCTCCAAACTGCATCCTGTGGCCATTTGCTTGTCTATCTTGGGGCACTGTGCCATCCACTCGTCTTCAAGTCGTACAAAATACGGCCACCAGACTTGTGACTGGGAAAAAACCCTGGGAATCAATCTCACCCTCGTTGAGATCCCTTCACTGGCTACCAGTCAAAGACAGAATCACCTTTAAAGCACTCTGTCTAACGCATAGATGTATCCATGGGAATGCTCCCCATTATCTATGCGAAAAATTAAAAATTTACAATCCCAATCGTATTCTACGATCCAATAACCAAAATCGGCTTCAGATACCGAAAGCCAGATACAAGTCCAAAGGAGACAGGAGATTCGCTGTCCAAGGTCCCAGACTATGGAACGCCTTACCAGCCAGCATTCGACTGGAGGAGAACTACCTGGTCTTCAGGCGAAAGATCAAGACGCATCTCTTTTGATCTCAAAGGAGAAAGGAACAACAAGCGCCCAGAGGCGATTTATTTTGCATGTGCTGCGCTATACAAGTTCTTCATTCATTCATTCATTCATCCACTGACACCAATAACGGGGGAACCATTCCTCCCACAGACACCAATAACGGGGGAACCATTCCTCCCACAGACACCAATAACGGGGGAACCATTCCTCCCACAGACACCAATAACGGGGGAACCATCCTCCCACAGACACCAATAACGGGGGAACCATTCCTCCCACAGACACCAATAACGGGGGAACCATTCCTCCCACAGACACCAATAACGGGGGAACCATTCCTCCCCCACAGACACCAATAACGGGGGAACCATTCCTCCCACAGACACCAATAACGGGGAACCATTCCTCCCACAGACACCAATAACGGGGGAACCATTCCTCCCACAGACACCAATAACGGGGGAACCATTCCTCCCACAGACACCAATAACGGGGGAACCATTCCTCCCACAGACACCAATAACGGGGGAACCATTCCTCCCACAGACACCAATAACGGGGGAACCATTCCTCCCACAGACACCAATAACGGGGGAACCATTCCTCCCACAGACACCAATAACGGGGGAACCATTCCTCCCACAGACACCAATAACGGGGAACCATTCCTCCCACAGACACCAATAACGGGGGAACCATTCCTCCCACAGACACCAATAACGGGGGAACCATTCCTCCCACAGACACCAATAACGGGGGAACCATTCCTCCCACAGACACCAATAACGGGGAACCATTCCTCCCACAGACACCAATAACGGGGAACCATTCCTCCCACAGACACCAATATCGGGGAACCATTCCTCCCAGACACCAATAATGGGGGAACCATTCCTACTTCGAATGCCAACTATTCCTTCCTCTAATACCAATGATGGGACACCATTTACTCTCACTGACACCAATGATGGGGCAACATCCCTACTTTAAATACCAACAATGTGGCACTAGTCCTCCCACTAAACCAATAATGGGGCACTGTTTATGCTCATGGACACCAGGGCGTTTTTTTTTTAAGCTTCCAGGACAGTAAACTGGCCCTTTGTTCAGAAAGTTTGGAGACCCCTGACCTAAGCAATGCATTTGTAGCCCCCAAAACTTGCTTGCAGGTGAAATACCAAAGTAAAATCACAAGGATTCACATCTTCAATAATGTATTCAACAATATAACAGATGTAATGGTAAACTGTGGAGAAAGTAAGTGAATCTCAGAAGCTGGCATTGTTCCCCTTCAGCAGAAATGGCTTCTTAGGAGGCATTTTTCTTAGTCTAAAAAAATATATTTTTTTAACACTTCTACAAGCAAAATTCCTTAGTTGAAATATATTTATGGCTTTATTTCAATAGAACAATTCATTATGGCATTTCAATAGAACCCATATAAGGGCTTTGATTAGTCAATTTCTTTTTTTTTTTTAACCATTCTATGGTAGATTAAAGTGCTTCAGATCATTACATTATAAAGATGCATACCTCACCTTCGGACAGATGGTCTCATTTATCACATTTTAGGATGATGCAGAATTCATAGTGGACTTGACAAATGCAAGTTGCCCAGGCCCTGAAGCAGCAAAGCAATCCTAAACCGCATGTTTACCATTATGCTTCACAGTAGGTATGAAGTCCTTCTCTGCTGTGTGAGACTTGTGATGAAAGTATACTATTACTGCACCCAAACTACTCTGATTTATCATTCAGCACACTGTTTAAAAAATAAAATATCATTCAGTTCATAATTGTAGATGTATGCACTTTGACGACAAATCGCTGCATATCCTGCAGTGACTTTGCTGGGACAGCCAGTACTGGACAAATTAGCAGTCATCTGAAATCTATGCCACCATTTTCCTCACAGGGGGCTGATTGGTTGAAATATTTTCTCTTTTTTTAATATGCCTTGTCAAAATAAGATATCCATGAAGATTTTGCTGGGGAGTCTACTAGAGCGCTTTTGATCTTGACATGAACACCAGATCCTAGATATCTGATGTTAAAATAAGACATGTTGCACAGTTGGATACACCCCAAAAAAAATAACGTTTGTCGCGCCCCCCCCCCCCCCCATATAACAAATCGTAATTTTTGTTACGTGAATGCATTGACCATAGTCATTTTATGTGTCATGTGTATAACCTTCATCTGCAGACACCGTTTAACTACTTTTAAACACCCGGAAAAATTGGCTGCGCAAGGACCAGAGCATTTTGTGCAACGATTAAACCGACAATTGGGTGGTCGTGCTATATTTTACCCAAACTAAATTGATGTCCGTTTTCCCCCACAAAGAGAGCTTTCTTTTAGTGGTATTTGATCACCTCTGTGGTTTTTATTTTTTAAAGTTTTATAAAACAAAAAGAGCGATAACTTTGAAAAAAAACAACAACATTTTGTACTTTTTGATGTAATAAATGAGTCCAATTTTTTTTTTTAAAAGCGTATATTGGTTTGTGCAAAAGTTTTAGCGCCTACACAATAGGGAATAGATTTATGCCTTTTTTTTACACTAGTAATGATCTGCAATTCTTCTAGGGACTGCGATATTGCAGCAGACAGTGTCATTTATACAGCAATCAGTGCTATAAGAATGCACCGATTACTGTAGGCTTACTGTATAAATGACACTGTAGGGAAGGGGTTAACATTAGGGGGTGATCAAGGGGGTTAACTGTGTTGCCCAATGTGCATTGGCTCCAGGGACACGCTTTGTGCGTGCACGCCGCCGGCGGCGTCCTAAAGAGCCGATGTTGAAAAATGAATTTCCATTGAGTGTTATTGGTTCTTCACATGGCTGTTTAGGAACCATTTATCTAATAAAAAATAAAACTGGACAGCAGTCTACTTAGGAATCTGAAAAAAAGCTGAAGGGGACCAAACAGGTAATCTTTCGTTGGCTGCTGCAAGCTTTTTTTTGGGGTGAAAAGCATTAGTGGGGGATGTCTCAAGTGCATGGACTATTTTTGTCTTTAAAGGGGTTGTAAAGGTAAAATAATGTTTTACCCTAAATAGCTTCCTTTACCTTAGTGCAGTCCTCCTTCACTTACCTCATCCTTCCATTTTGCTTTTAAATGTCCTTATTTCTTCTGAGAAATCCTCACTTCATGTTCTACTGTCTGTAACTCCACACAATAATGCAAGGCTTTCTCCCTGGTGTGGAGAAAGCCTCTTGGGGGGGGGGGGGGGGGGGGGGGGGGGAGGGGAGAGCAGGAGTATCAGGACGCCCACTAACACACAGCTCCTTTATCTGCAAAGTAGAGTGTCCTAACCCTCCTGCTCGGCCCCTCACCTCTCCACACCAGAAAGAAAGCTTTGCATTACCGTGTGTAGTTACAGACATAAGAACAGGAAGTGAGGATTTCTCAGAAGAAATAAGGACATTTAAAAGTAAAATGGAAGGATGAAGTAAGTGAAGGAGGCCTGCACTAAGGTAAAGGAAGCTATTTAGGGGAAATGAAATAAAAATTCCTTTACAACCCCTATATAAAATTATTCTATGCAACGTTATTAAAGTGCACCGAGTTCCTTCTGAGTGGGTTGGCACACAGACAGCGCCCTGAATTACCTGCACCCGATGCAGAGGGTAAAGCAGGCATGATCTGTCCCGAGAGCAGAAGTTTCCTTATATGTACAGACTGGTTATTGCAACAATGTAGCCTCACTTTTAAAGGGTGAAAGCATAAGTGTCAGGTTGTAAAAAGTCCCCATCCTTTATGTCCTGTCTGACTTAAATGCCTTTTATTAGCATTCAAAAACAGTCATATACTGCTATTAGCAGTATATGAAAGCTAAAGGAATGGTTTGTTAAACAGTTTTACCCTACTCTGCATCCAGAATCCACTTACAGACCATCCCATGTCCTTTTTCTCCTCCGCATGTACTCCATCTTCAGTTCTATATCTGTATCCCCCATATCATGTCCTACTCTTACAATCTTATCTCCTCCATACCATGTCCTCTTCCTCCTCCAGTTCCATCTCACATTCTCCTCTGGAAGTGCCATCTCCCCATCGCATGTCCTCCTCTTACAATCTCATCTTCCCCATCCCATTCCCCCTCATCCATCCCATGTCCTCCTCCAGTCCCATATCCTCCAGTCAGGAAGTAAACTGTGTTGCACATATGTTAAATTTGCAATATACACAGTGATTAGATGTTAGAAGTATCATTTAGATTTATAGTTTACATTTGTTGGCACATGTGCGTATATTAACATTGAGGATAGTTGAGGTTGCTATGCGGACCAGCGCTTCTTATAAAATACAATCCTATATTGATTTGGCACTGTTATTTGACATATTAGTGAACTGTGTCAGTTTTTGTATTTTTTTTTTTTTTCTTAACGGCCAGGGCAGAAAGAAGTGATAAATTAGCAAAAATTTACAGATTTGCATGGAAGATTGCTGAATTTGACCAAATCTATAAGAGCCACAGTTCTTCCATGAGGCAATCACAGTGATGTCACCCAGACTTGATATTAGGGATTCTGTATCCTTGCTGGAATATTTGTGCAGCACTCTGTAGTGATCGGCTCACAGATTATAATCATAGCAAATTGTGAGATATCAAAGTAATCCAGCCACTACCTGTAACAAAGTCCCACTTGGCACATGCGTGTACAGACACAGACACTTCCCAGCATCTGCAGGGGGAGGAGCCAGGACATGGATGCAGAGAAGGGGTAGAAGGGAGCCTGTCATTTTTATGCGGATGACTGGAGGGGGCGTGTCAGGGACAGAAGTGCTTTTCCTGACAATCACCTCCGATTCCTCCCCAGCACTCCGTTCCCCATCTCCTCCATCTGCTGCCTGGATGAGCTCCATGGCATGTGAGCAATCTCTGTCTCATCCAATCTTCTCCTCCCGTCACTCCCCTGATCGCCTCAGTGTCTGCAGCTCTACCACTTGTGATGGAGATCAAGCACTGGGGGGTGTGGCAGGCGGAGAAGATCAGATTAGGCCAGCTGAGGGCCCCCACCTAGTTTCAGTCTTGTTTCTGTGCACCAGGAGCGCTCTCATGGCCTTGAGACCCTCTACTTTTCAGCCACTCCGCCACACTTCCTGGTTGACGGGGAAACGCCACAGACGCCACTGATTAGATGCTTCGGGATGCACTTCTGCTGTGATTGGTGGAGGCTTAGTGGAAAACAGTAGCTACTGTGGCTGTCAATCATCCAGCCTTGAAGCAGCGGGTGGAAATACCTCTGGGGGCCGATCTACTCGAGACATCCGGGCCCCTTACATGATTGTGGGTTGTACCCCCCTGATGGCAGCCCTGGGGACAAGTAAGCTTCCATAAGAACCTTAGAGCCTCACAACAAGCTCACATTTTTATTAGAACAGAATGCAAAGTAAATAACAGCACACTTCCATCCCTGATGGGATGTAGAATAGTGCAACTTTACCCAACTAAACAATATTCAGTTTTCCCAAGGCACCGAGTTTAATAACTCATTTATTTTCCACTTTATTTATCCTTTGTCACATTTTACTGCTGCTGATCTCCTGCACTCTGTGCAACCCCTTCCTGTCCACATGAACTCCAGTGATGGCTGCATGTCATTTCTCAGGGTGGATTTCCTGACGGTGACAACAGTGAACCAGATCAGCAATATGCATTGAAAACAGCCATTTATCTCCATCAGAATCCCATGCAAGACCACAATTGGGAGACAGGGACAGAGAATTGTGACCTTACAACAGGAAGCATCTGAACAAGGACCTTAAGGCAGGATCACCAGGTATTAATTTAATAAAAGGTGCAAATTTAAAATTACATTATCATGTTAACATTTATATGAGATTTTAGAGATTGGTTTACATTTACTTTAAGGCCTCATTCATATGGGTGGCTAAAGGGCAGTTAAAAAAACAAAACAAAAAAACACAACAACGAATGAAGCCACACTGCAAAGCAAGCCAAACACTTTCCTGGTTTCTGGTGCAGTATTACATCAAAGGGGTTGTAAAGGTAAATTGTATTTTTCCTAAATAGCTTCCTTTACCTTAGTGCAGTCCTCCTTCCCTTACCTCATCCTTCCATTTTGCTTTTAAATGTCCTCATTTCTTCTGAGAAATCCTCACAGACAGGAAGTAACTCCACGCAGTAATGCAAGGCTTTCTCCCTGGTGTGGAGTGTCGTGCTCGCCCCCTCCCTTGGACTACGGGAGAGTCAGGACTCCCACTAACACACAGCTCCTTTCTCTGCTATGTATAGAGCGTCCTGCCTTGCATTACTGTGTGGAGTTACAGACAGAAGAACAGGAAGTGAGGATTTCTCAGAAGAAATAAGGACATTTAAAAGCAAAATGGAAGGATGAGGTAAGTGAAGGAGGGCTGCACTAAGGTAAAGGTAGCCATTTAGGAAAACAAAAAAATTGTACCTTTACAACCCCTTTAAGATAAAAAGAAAAAGCACAGGCATCCAGCAGGTGACAGTATCACCTCTTGAATATCACCTCTTGAATGCCTGGCAGGCACTGCTCTATCATCCTCTGGAAAACCATCCACCACAGAACACTATTCAAAAGGGAAGTTAGCGAGTGCCACAGGTGTGAATGAGCCCCAAAAGTGGAAATTCTCTGATGTGGAGAAGATTCCAAACATTAAGCACCACACATGGATCACAACCCACTAGTTGGGCACTGGAACCGATTTTCTCTCTGAACAATGTTCCATTAACCAATTCCATGTTAAGTAAGTAATTTATTTCCAAGGATCAGAAAAAAATGGTTGCATTGTCTACATTGTAAAAACTATAGTAACCTGCTATACATTTTGCCGGTTAACACTGTAGCTAACATCTAGGTGGGAAGAGAGAGAGAGGAAAAGCATTGCTTTAAGATATATTGCATACAATGTGAAATCAACATGGAAAATGAAGACTGGAGAAAAAAAAAAAAAAAAAGAAAGAAAAGGAAAAAAAAAAAAAGGGAGGTGTATTATTACAAAGATCCAGGAAACAGAATTTTAACCACAATATTTTCTCTGTGAAAAATACAACTATTCGTGAGATAAAATGTACAATTGATTTTCTTTAAAGAAAAAAAAAAACACAGTATAAAGGAAAATAGTTTTCTTCAAAACAGGGAAAATAGTCAACGTCATTTTTTTTTATCCATTATAATATAATTTGACACAAAAAGCAGTCAAAGGATTGCACCAACTCCGCGTTCAGTCTCCTGAACAAAAAGACAACTCATAAAAGGAGTCCGTAAAGCATAAGGATTTTTCTTCTTCTTCTACGATTTAATCACGGTGGCTATTTTTATTCTTTTTTTTTTTTATGTGATGCATCGCAAAACTCTGTTTTACAAAATGTACAATATCCTATGTGTGTGGCGGGCTGTAAATAAAATTAAAAAAAGCAGATATTGTTCTTGTACCTCCATCTTAAACCATTTTTGTTTTAAGCGGGTTTGTGAAAAAGTTGGATAAGGTAAAGAAGTGAATTTTTACAGAGGCGGGAGGAACAAAAAAATTGTAGTAAAGCAGTTTTAAAGTGTTAACGCTATAGGAATAAAGTCATTCTATAATTTAGTGCATGCTTTTTATAATTTTTTTGCCATGGAAAAAAAGCATTACCCAATAGTTTACAAAAAAATAAAAACGTGCCATTTCTGTCACCCAGGCGTCTAATGGGATTTTAGTTAGCCAGTGAAATATCCCTGGATTTGGGAGACAAAGCGGCACATTCATTGACAGTCTACAGCAATGTAAATATAGGACTTCCCAGTCCTTTGTCTCCTCTTGCAGTATGTTAGTGCTGTTGCGTGGTATACACTGAAAAGGAAGGCAGGACAGCCTTAGGAAAGGAGGGGGGGAAAAAAAAAAAAGGGAAAGAAAGGGTCGGGCTTTAGGAACATGTCTGCTGCACCCGGGTCAAGAGTTCACCAAATTTTTCGAAGAGCTCCTCCACCCACTTCATTTTTTTCAGACAGTGGTTAACAAGTTGCACTTGTTGTAGGTCCCGGTTTGATTTTTGAACAGAGGTAACCTGGGAAAAAAGAAAAAAAGAAAAAAAAAAGGTCAGACCATCATAATCGCATACTACAAAAAAAAAAAAAGAAAGAAAAAGTAGAGGTTGAGCCCAAAAAAAAGCCCATACACGATCAGATTTTCCGACGAGAATTGTGTGATGGCAGGCTGTTTGTACAGTCTATCGAACAATTGTCAGATTTTGACAACCAACGTGGAATAGCATGCTTTAAAAAATTTCCGACAACAAATGTGTGGCTCAGAAGCAATGCTAGCCATAAAACATTAGCAGAAGTTGCCCAAAGGGTGGCACTAATGATCTGAAAAACCACGCGGTATCATGTTTGTTGGCCAACAATTCTTTGCTGTTTGTATGCAATACAAGTTCACCACCAATGCCCTTTGGACAAAAGTCTGAGGCTTTGTCCGCGGAAAATCTGATCGTGTGTACGAAGCTCAACTCCAGCTGTGGATGCTGTGTGGAAGAGACTAACTGACAACAGCTAGGTATAAGCCTAGGAAGTGATGTCACCGATAGATTTATCATGGGACTTCTGTTGTCGGCTGCCTCTTCTACACACTCCCACACACAGAAGCCACTGCTGATAGCTCAGAGTTGGACTTCAGAAAAAGTGTAGATATATATCTGGTCCTCAACCCGAACCCATTTTGCAATTTGGCACTGCGTTGCTTTCACCGACAACTGTGCGGTCGTGCGACATGGCTCAGAAACAAAATTAACTTTTTCCCCCCACAAATAGAGCTTTCTTTTGGTGGTATTTGATCACCTCTGCGGTTTGTATGTTTTGCTCTATAAACACACACACACACACACACACACACACACCTTCTTTACAGGGCTAGATAGGTTAGTCTTAGAATGCAGCTGCCAGTAGATTGTTCGCTCTAAGCTGAACTTCTACTTAAAGCATTGTAAATGCAACAGTGCCCTCTAGAGTTCAAGCGTCAACTTGCAATCAGTCATACACTTAAGTGATCAACACATTCGCCAAAAAAGAATACAATGTATATATTACTGTAGTCATTTCTAACATGGCAGGGTCAAAAAACGTGGGACTAAGCCAGCTTGGTTTCTTAAGGTTATAGCTCCAGGATTGTCAATAGTTTGTTCTTGGTCTGGAATAAGTTCTGTACCCATTAAGGGTCCTCAAAATTCACTCCTCTATTCTTAAGCCTCATATACATGATCGGACTTCAAACAAACTTTTCCGTGTATTTTTGATCGAAGGACGTTGGCCGTGAACTTGGTATGCATACACACGGCAGGACTTTCAGCCAACAAACATGAACGTAGTGACGTAATTGACGTACTACGTGGTTTTTCTGCTCTTCAGTGCCACCCTTTTGGCAACTTCTGCTATTGCGGGTTGATCTTTTGCATTGGTTCTGAGCATGCGAGTTTGTACTTTGGACTTAAGTCCGATGGACTTCTGTACAAACGATCGGACTTTGCACCATCTGACTTTGACTGCCGAAAAGTTTGTCTGTTCGCAGAGCGAACATTTGTCTGATGAAAACCGAAAAATTTTGTCCGATGGAGCGTACACAGGGTTGGATTTTCTGAAAAACCTGGTCATTTTAAAGTTTGTTGTCAAAAAGTCTGATCGTGTGTATGGGCCTTTAGACTAATCATTCTCAGGTCTACTTTCCCTTCTCTCGTGTCTTAATATATGTCTGAAATGTGCAGTTGAAATCCTTTATCACACATCACTGCATAAGATTTCAGAATTTGAATAAATAATATAAACGATTATATTATAACACAAAATCAGGAAATAAATTATTTCTGCCTATTAAGTCATGTTAATGAAGTAAATTTCTAATTTTGTCCTCATAGTTACATAGTAGCTGAGGTTGAAAAAGAAAAAAAGACACAAGTCCAACCTATGTCCTCATGCTAGTCTTATTTTGGATACTACAATACCCTCCATCCAACCAGAATAGTTTAATATACATCATTTCTGGTAGCCGAAAAGGCTTGTGTTGCTGAAAAGCAATCTCCACAAACAACTCAGCAACTTACTGGTTTTGACCGACACAGTTAAATGTATATATCTTTATTTAAAGGAGAAGTATGGCCAAAGCTATTTTGGCTGTACTAATCTCCTATGGATTATAGGAGTACAGTTTGTTCTGCACTCCTGTGATCTGTTTTCAGCAGACAACAGGCTAAAGCCTGCTGTTGGCTGATGTCACAGAGCCGGCCCAGGCTCTGAAAGAATCCAGACCATATGGGCGTATCTGCCCAGAAGCCAGGACCAGCACCTCAGCAATCCACCGAGAGGCTCAGCCAGCCCCTCCCATCCACAGCCCAGTGCTATAGTGAGTGCTGGAGGGGCAGAGCAGAGAGCCGGTGACAGTCACGGCTCCTTGCTCATTGAGGCAAGGGAGAACTGAGCTACCAGCAGTGTTTGAGCGCTCAGTTCTCATTAAAGAGCTGGCAGGGAACAGGTGCAACATCGGATTGATGCTGCACCCACCTAGATGAGTATAAACTTTAGTTTTTTTAATCCCTGAACTTGTCTTCACCCCCAACAGTTGCTTATCCTTTGCAAGCTGAAGATCGCTATTCAGTTACTGAAACACTGTTAGAGGAGCAAATATGGTAGCCAATAAAAGCAAGGTCTGTGTATAGTCAGGCTAGGATCTACCCCGGACAGTATGCTAAGTGCTTACGTCAACAGGCTTTTGTTCATGTCAGACTGGCTTTGTATTCCTATACAAGTCTATGCAAAGCAATAGGCAGTCAACTGCAGTTCAAATCCACCAATCGATAAATTCTAAAAGATCCAAAAGTGTCTCAAATTGAGGTAAAAATTAAGCCATCAAAAGATGCCCAAGGCCTGTCGACAGTCCAAGAGTGACAAACACCAAAGCCATTTGCCCATTTAGCTGTTCAGATTCAACTGTATGGACATTTTTTTATTTTATTTATTTCATCACACTGCAAAATCTGTTTAAAGTGCTTTTGAGACTCAGCCCAACTGACAAACCATATACTGGACCTCCCCCATTTAATTACAGACACCTACCAGACTTTGGTTACCATAAACTCCCGCTAAAAATGTGTTTGTTCCTTTTTTAGAGTTCTACTAAATTCTATGGGTACGACAGGAGCTTTATTTCTATACATTTTTTGCACCTAGAAAAAGAAAAAAAAATTCAAACAAACAGTACTTACCTCATCTTTGCATACAACATATATGTGGTACTTGTAATGGTGGAGTGCATGATAAAGTAAATACAGCTGGGATTTTTCTGGCTCTATGGTGTACTCCTAGTATTAAAAAAAAGAAAGAAAAAAAAAAAAAGACAAAACATGTCATGAAACAGTCACTAAACCCAAGTGTTGATACTTAAAGTGGCTGTAAACTCTCTCTAAAAAAAAAAAAACACAAAAGGCATAATGAGCACATGCATCGCATACTTGTTCATTATGAAATACTTACCTTAGATCGAAGCTGTTGCAGCAGTCCCATACACCAGTGGTCATCAACCCTGTCCTCAGGGCCCACTAACAGGCCAGGTTTTATGTATTACCTTGGGAAGATGAAGACTAGAATACTGCAATCACTGAGCAGATACAGGAGCGCACTCGGCACACAATTTGTACAGTGCCACTGCCCGCACTGACTACTATGCCACAAGTGTACTGCTCTGGTGGCCATGGCTGCCTGTGTGTGTGTCAGAACTGCGCCCCCCTCCTGTACGAAATGGTACCGTCATTATCGGCAATTTTTTAGTCGTTTCGTCATTTCCCCAAAACAGCCATTTTCGCCCGATATATATCGGTGCATCCCGATAATGCAGAGTTGTGAAATGCTTGGAGACCGAGTGTCTGCCATCATTGAGGTCACTTCCAGTTTGTCCTCTGGCATTGCTTCCGGCCAATGGAACGCATGCCAGCTTGGAGTGAGCTGGCTGGGAAATATACTGTGGCTGTATATGTTGATACTGATGTCAGCACCATAACAATGTAAGTGTGCATTTGTTCTTTCATGTACTGAAGAAATTTGATTAAATGACTCCACTAGAATACCCTTTATCACTTTTTGAGTCCCTTTGCTAATACTATATGGAAAGAGGTATCTGGAGGGCCAGGGTTGGTTTAAAGGAACACTAAAGGTTTGTTTTTTATTAACTAAATTGATTGCTGTAAGCTAGAGCATTAAAATATCATGTATCTCGTTTTTCAATTTGCCCTCCAAATTAGAGTAATCCAGGTTTGAAAATGCCATTTCCGGTCTCTCTCCTCTTCTTGCTTTCCACCAGCATCTGAGCCGTTTTGCATGGTGGAAAGCAGAACGTGCTCGCCCCTCCCTATGACTACAGCCCTGCGTAAAGACTATCATTCACAGGCACAGAGGCAGGACATAAGTGGGCGTCAGCTGGGGAGGCGGGAATGTGTGTGTAGACTGGGAAGAAATGTATGGGTATAGGGGGGGAGGGGGGATGCGGGAAGGGGTGTATACTAGGGGCGGAGTGTGACTGTTTGTTCACGCACGAGAACTTTGCTCAATCTCGTCCGCCATTTTGAAAAAAGGCTCTGCGCATGTGCAACGCTGCCAAGCCTAATGGGAACTGTAGTTCCCATTAGGCCGTGAAGCAGCAATAATTCACGCGCACTGCAAACCAGGAAGTGACGGAGGCGTATAAACCAGCTCGATTTTAACAGTAGTTATAATGGCAATCATTACTTTTTAGTTTATCAGCTACTGTCAGGCTTTAATTTAAGTGGAAAATATTTTTGTCTTTACAACCCCTTTAACCTTTTACAATACGACAAGATTTTCCTGTTCCAGTTTTTGGTTGGAGAAATAGAAGCTAATACCTGAAGACTAGTTTTATATTGATGGTTGGCATTTGCATTTTATACACATTTGGTGGAGCACTATAAAAAGGAGACTAATAAGTGGTGCACATCTTTCATCACAGTGATTGGAGTTTTTCAGGAAGTTCTGATTTACATTAATGGGACTTATACAACACCTTTTATTTTTCACCCTTTTTTATGTACAGGTGAACCTAAGGTTCACCATTAAGAATATAGTAGTGCCTTACTTGTTATTTTTCACTGTTTTGAGAGTGGGTCCACCACTTAAAGGGGCCGCTGCACTTTATGTCAAATAAGGATATTGTTGGTGCCACACTAATTTTTTCTATGATTTAGCTTCATACTTTGTAAAGTTAGTAAATAAGCTAAAAGAAGCCTCTAAATTGTCTTGCATGTCAGGGAACAAGCATTTTTTTAAAGAACACTCAGTATAAAAACTAAAAAATCATAAATGTATTAGTTAATTTTTAAGTTGTATCATTTACTAGTTTTGCATTGGAAGTGTGACATATCACCCCTCCATTACTCAATGACCAGCTATATCAAAATAAAAATATATAAATGTAAAAAATGTATAATTAAAATATAACTAAAGGCAAAAGCTTTTTGTTTTTGTTTTGGATGGAGTGGAAAAGGATTAGAACACCAATTAGGCATGTGGCCGCAAAATGGAGATTCACCCTCACTATTTGTCCCGTTTACCATCATTAAAATTTTGAGTTTCCCCAAAAAAGTAATAGAAGGGAAATCTTCCAATAGGGAAACCAGTTCTGGTGACCTGGGGAGGTCTATAGGATTCCCTTAATTTGCAGGGATTTCCGAAAACTTAAATGAATGGCCAGTCTGTTATTCTTAAAATGTCTGGCAAGTAGGTAGAAGTAATTAAAGGACATCATACCTTCAAATGTCTGACATCAGTAAAGTTTGATGATGACCATTAGTATAGAGGTCAGCCTTCTATATTGATAACATGACTAGAGATGACCTGTGCCAGGAGAAGCCAGGTGCACTTGAGCTGCAGATAGTATGCAGCTCACAAATGTCATCTCTTTGGCTTAAGGCATTATAAGATTAACTGGGCTTGTAGTGGACACAACTCTATATTTTTCTGTGGGATTCTTATGCCGCGTACACACGATCATTTTTTGTGATGAAAAAAAACGACGTTTTCTGTGAAGTAAAAAACGACATTTTCTGTGAAGTAAAAAACGACGTTTTTGAAACGTCACTTTTCAAAGACGATGTTGCATACACACCATCGTTCTTTCACAAAAAGCGAGGTTACGTTCACCACTCTTTTCCATTGAAGCTCGCTTCATAACTAGCTTCTGAGCATGCGCGGGTTTAAAAACGTCGTTTTAAACGACGTTTTTGCTACACACGGTGACTTTTTGTGAAACAAAAAACGACGTTTTGAAAAACGACACAAAAAATTCAAGCATGTTGGAATTTTTTTTGGGTCGTTTTTTTAAGACAAAAAACGACGTTTTGCCCACACACGATCAAATTAAATGACGTTTTAAAAAACAAAGTTTTTTTTTTCATCGCAAAAAACGACCGTGTGTACGCGGCATTAGGAGTTTTCTTTAGGTAACCAGGCAAAACCACAGTTTCAACTGAAGGCCAAAGCAAATCCACAATTTTTACCTGTGACTGCCTTGGAGTTTTCATTGGCCGCATAGTCTTCTTATTGTACCACTTGCCATACACTTTTATTTTAAACACAGGCGTCACTCCTGATTTTGTTTTCACTTCACGATTAATGGTAGTTATATCTGGGTAGTTTTCCACAGCATTCTATAAAGAGAATAAGGGAAAGGAACAAGAAAAAATATATACGTTAATTAACGTCACATTAATATAGTTTCCCAAATTTTGCCCAAAAAAAAAAAAAAAAAAGTACTGATCAAATTTAACAATACATTTGATAACAGAACAATGCATAAGCTTTAAAAGTGAATAAAAGAGGACAATTAAGAAACAGAAATGCACTCACAAAAAGGTACGCATGTGTAGGGCATGACAAAGGTGACTTGGGAACCAAGGGGCAGTCAGCGAACCACCAGCCTTGGCCATCAACTGGAGATAAAGCGAGCTGAAGATGGAGGAAGCCGCTGTCTCTGCAATCGGTGTTCAACCCAGGACTGGAATTGCCTTACACTGTACACGTGTTGTAGTCATGGGACACGTTTCGAAGCCAGGTGGCTTCTTCAAACGCTTGTATGGTGGGCTATCCTCCCAGTGACAGCGGCTTACTTCAGCACGCTTCAACCCCAGCCGGTGGCCAAGGCTGATGGCACAAGAGCAATGAACGAACCTTCTCAAAAGCTGACCCAAAAAAATTAGTTAAGTTTACACACAGTGCTTGAGATGTAAAAAAGTAAAATAAAAAACATTTGACAAAAATAATTTCAGAACTTTTTCCACTTTTAATGTGACCTATAAACTGAAATCTTTTAGCTAGAGGGAAGGAAAAATAAACTAAAACATGGTCCCATTAAGTCTGTAAACTAATACTTTGTTGAAGCACCTTTTGATTTTATTACAGCACTTAGTCTTTTTGGGTAGGAGTCTATCAGCATGGCACATCTTGACCTGGCAATATTTGCCCACTCTTTGCAAAAAAAACACTCCAAATTTGTCAGATTGCGAGGGCATCTCCTGTGCACAGCCCTCTTCAGATCAGCCCATAGATTTTCAATGGGATTCAGGTCTGGGCTTTGGCTGGGCCATTCCAAAACGTTAATCCTCTTCTGGTGAAGCCATTCCTTTGTTGATTTGGATGTATGCTTTGGGTCGTTGTCATGCTGAAAGATGAAGTTCCTCTTCATGTTCAGCTTTCTAACAGAAGTCTGAAGGTTTTGTGCCAATTCTGACTAGTATTTGGAACTGTTCATAATTACCTTGACTAAGGCCCCTGGCCCAGCTGAAGAAAAACAGCCCCAAAGCACGACGCTGCCATCACCATGCTTCACTGTGGGTATGGTGCTCTTTTGGTGATGTGCAGTGTCATTTTTGCGCCAAACATATCTTTTGGAATTATGGCCAAAAAGTTCAACCTTGGTTTCATCAGACCAGAACACATTTCCCCACATGCTTTTGGGAGACTTTAGATGTGTTTACGCAAAATGTAGCCAGGCTTTGATGTTTTTCAACATGAGAAAGGGCTTCAGTCTTGCCACTCTACCCCATAGCCCAGACATATGAAGAATACAGGAGATTGTTGTCATATGTACCATACAGCCAGTACTTGCCATATATTCCTGCAGCTCCTTTAATGCTGCTGTAGGCCTCTTGGCAGCCTCCCTAACCAGTTTTCTTCTCATCTTTTTAATACATTTTTGAGGGACGTTTAGTTCTTGGTAATGTCACCGTTGTGCCATATTTACTCTACTTGGTGACGACTGTCTTCACTGTGTTTTCCTAGGTATGTCTAATGCCTTGGACAAAAAAAAAAAAAAAAAAAAAATTGTACCCTTCTTCTGACTGATACTTTTTTACTTTTTCACAATAAGTTCCCTCTAATGCTCTGGAAGCTCTCTGCAGACCATGGCTTTAGCTGTAGAAAGCGACTAAGAAAATGTCAGGAAAGACCTACTAGAACAGCTGAACTTTAGGGTTAATCAGAGGCACTTTAAAATTAGGAGTCAGTACACACCTGCCATCATTTTACACAAGTCTGGATGTGATTGCTTATATCTCAACACAGCTACATCACCAGTTATAAGAGGGTGTGCACACTTATGTAACCATATTATTTTATTGTTTTCTACCCCCCCTAAAAGATTCCAGTTTGTTTTTGAATTGAGTTGTACAGTTTATAGATCACATAAAAAAAAAAATTATATACAGTGGATAGAGATAGATATATACACATACACACAATAATATATATATATATATATATATATATATATATATATATATATATATATATATCCATCTCTATCTTCACTAATAGTCACGCCTCTCGTGCCCGTTTAACTTCAAGGAGAGGTGTCACGGTGGGCTACCAATTAAGAATAAAAGGGTGGGGGCGGAGACATGATCTCCAATGCAAAAAGTTTACTGAATATTTCTCTCCACACAATACGTGAATACAGCAGCAACTGTACAATTTTGAGCATACCATGCTCTTAAATGTAAAGGGTATAATCTGCACTAGGAACCAAATTAATTAGCAGCTGTGCACTATAACCCAGACACAGATAATATATGTAAAAAAAGAAAAAAATAAGATTTTTTGGGTACACCATTACACGACCGCGCAATCAATTAAAGCGACGCAGTGCCATATACCACAAAATGGCCTGGTCATTGAGGAAAATCTGGTCCTTAACCGAAAACCATTTTGCAATTTGGCACTGCGTTGCTTTCACCGACAATTGTGCGGTCGTGCGACATGGCTCAGAAACAAAATTGAAGTTTTCCCCCCACAAATAGAGCTTTCTTTTGGTGGTATTTGATCACCTCTGCGTTTTTTATGTTTTGCTCTATAAAAAAAAAACACACACACACACACACACACACACGTCCTTTTTGCCTGCCTGTGCCATGCAGCAGACATATCTGCATGTGGCGGGCGGTCAAGTGGTTAAAATGCATTATAAAAAAAAGAAAAAAGGATGTTATTCTCTAAAGCTGACCTATCACAACCCTTGAAGCCTTGAAATACATTTTCAAGACCTGGGGAACCCCTGCTAAAATCTATTTATCTGAGGTCAAGTAGACTGGTACTATCAAGTAGAGCGAAAACCAGGATTATGCAGACACCATCAGATGAAAGGTCAATCAGCCACAGCAACTTCTGGAGGAACTCCAGAGCTCCATGAAACCATGGTTGAGAATGGCTGCGGTACAATTACAATAGGACTTGAGCCATTCTACACTATTGTATGATATTAATGAATGCAAGCGTTACCCATACCTTCATTGGCGGTTCCAGCTGCAGCTTTGTAACCACTCTTCTCTTATGTTCAGTTAGCATGCCTTCTATCTTTCTCATATGTGGAAGAAGCACTTCGTCTGAAAGCAAAACACAACAGCATTGCAGAATTACATTTATAAAAAAACTTGAACTATATTGATGAATTACATATAAAAGATTAAGGTAAGGCAATTCTACAAGCAGATGTTGGAAGTGAAAGTCGTACTATGCTCTGCCTGCAGCACATTAATCATCTCTGTACAATGATAAAACTTTTAGATAATATAACTGTCAGTTAAAGCAACATGGTGGCCGTCATCAATTCTAACCTCAACACTTCAGAGTTATATTAAATAAGTCAAATTCAGCCAAACATACATACTGTATTTGCTGGCGTATAAGACTACCTTTTACACTTAAAAAAAATGGTCAAAAAGCAGGGGTCGTCTTATACGCCGGGTCAGCTGCTCGGATGCCTGCTGGATGTGCATTAATACTGTATGTAGCTTAGGCTACATACAGTATATAGCGATTAGCCAATCCCAGTGAGCGATGTATTCAAATGAATACAGAGCCTGCTCGGATTGGAGTAACAACCTCTGCCAATCCGAGTGCCTACATACAGTAGCCTGATCGGATAGTCTTTGAGAGTCAGAGAGGCGTGGGCTGATGATGTTACAGCCTCTGCCAATCCAAGCAGGCTTTGTATTAATTAGTAGAATACATTGCTCGCCTTGAAAGAAATATGAAGCATCGGAATAGGGTTCGTCTTATACGGTGAATATAGGCAAAAAATCTTGAAAAAAAAACTGTAAAATTAGGGGTCGTCTTATACGCCCGGTCGCCTTATACGCCGGCAAATACGGTATGTATATTCACACTGTAAACATGCAAACAAATAGAGTACTTAAATTCTCTTGTATCGGCTAAAATGTGTTCAAGTCCTTAAAGTGTATGTAAACCCTACTGAAGTTGACGCCCTCTGATGACACGCATTTAGGGGCGGAGCCTGCGAAGTGAAGTCACATCGAGGCCATCTCGAGACTTGTCTATCTGTATGCTGTTCCAGCTAGCACGGCTCAAAGTGCCATACTTGTGAGTGCACCTGCCGCTTTTTTACATGAATAAATTATCTTAGACAGAGAGAGACACACTTGATTTTGCCTTCTTTTTTGCATATTACATCCTGTCAGGTAAGGCGACTGAGATTCTGTGGAACCTTCAGAAGGTATCTGGGATAAAAGGCGTTCAAGCATCAACACCAGGCCAGTTATCGTTATTATCCCCAGATGGGAACACTCCTGATTTTGACTCATGTGAGAGGAGCAGCCTGTGATATTGACGGAGGCAAGCACAAGCATTTTTTGAATATTTGCACCTTGGGCGAATTTATATTTCTGGATCCACTTCAGTCAGATAGAGAGATATAGACACACACACACACACACACACACACACATATATATATATTATATATATATATACACATATATACACACACACACATACGTCCGGGCGAGCAGCGGCTGCGTGCCTCCAGTGGCGCGCGTGCCCCTAGTGGCCACAGGGCGAAGCGACTTAACATAAAGGTTTCGCCCAGCCAAGCCATGCTGCTGCAGTAAAACTACGGCAGCTGGTCGGCAAGTGGTTAAAGAGGAAGTAAACCCTGATGAGTTTTACTTCCTCTTCTACTTTTACTTCCTTATTCTAGGCTTACCTATAGGTAGAAGTAGTCCACCAGGGTTTACAACCACTTGTCAAATTATCACATATTCAAGCGTGTTTCCTACTAACCCCAAACCCAATTATTTACTTTGACGTTTAGAGATCTTAAATTTTTTTATCTCCCATAGCGTTGACAAAAGTATAAAATAGAATGCATGTCATACCATTGTCTTTTTCCAGATTCTGGACTGTCTCTGCATCTAGCGCAACTCCTATAAGCAGCTCAACGTATCCCTTGAAGGTTTCCTTCATTGCTCTTGTGTTCAAAAATCGAGTTATGATTGGAGGTGGTGGAGGCTCAAACTCTGAAACACAAAGTGAATGGAAGTCAATGTTAGGACACAATTTGAGAGATTCAAGTACTCAGCACTGCTCCCAGACTTATACATTCACTGAAAGAGCACCTTGGTGCCCAGCCCCCCACCTTCTTCGTCACTCTGCATGTCTGGAGAGGAATCCGACTGTGAAGAGGAGAACTCCTCCTTCCACTGCTTCCTCTTCTTTGGTGGCGGTTCAGCCTTTGTCTTTGGCTGTTTGGCTTTTGGTTTTGCAGTAACAACTTTTGGAGGTGTGGTTTTCGGTGAAGGAGTGTCTGTTGCTGCTTTGTTGGCTGTGCTGACCTTACTGTGAGACGTTCGGCTGCAGAGAAATTACAAAAAGAAAGGGTTACTATATGTACATTAGAGTGTCTATCTATATTCAAAGCCAGCTTCTTCTAGGCCACAATTTGGTACTCTGGAAAAGCCCACAGGAATGTCAGCATATAAAATATATAGACCGATTTCTTACAGTGGTTGTTAACCCACTCATACAAATGTATAGAATCCTGCTGGTTCCCAAATGGCAAAAGCTCCCGCTCTCTTTTTTTTAATAAAAAAGCTTTTTACTGGATTTCAGAGCGGTTCCTTGCTATCACGTCACCAGCCGTCTCCTCTGCCCGGCTGACAGATGCAGAGGGCGGGGCCGAGATTCCCCTACTGACGTCTGCCGTGAGGCAGAGGGGAGAGAGAGACGGCCAGTCACGTGACTGCAGGGAGCCTCTCTGAAATACAGTAAAGGAGGCATTTTTTTATAAAACAGACAGGAGCTCCTGTCATTAGGGAACCAGATGGATTATGTACATTTTAAACAGTTATGAGAGCAAAAGGGGCAAAACACAGACGCGCATACCGTGTTTCCCCAAAAATAAGACACCATCTTATTATTATTTTTCCTCCAGAAAACACACTATGTCTTATTTTTAGGGGATGTCTTATTTTTATTACCGGCAAGTATGGTACAACAATCTACATTTATTCAAATACAGTTAAGTCGTCTTCTTTTTGCTGAAGCTTTTCCCCCTATCCCCTGGTGTTTGTGTGGGGTGAGAGACTGTTGCTGGTCAGTGCTGCGGAGCAACTTTACTTCTTCCCCCGAGGACAGAGCGTCCTGCTCCTTGCTTCACTGAGGAGACTTTTTACTTTCACTTTCAACGGGACCCGACCTTATTGATGGGGCTGCCAACACGTCTCCGGTCACCTAGAAATACCGTAGCAGCCATCACAATGGAGCAGATAAGAAAGGCTGCGCGACTTCTTTACAGCTCCGCACTAGTACACTTACGGTACATATGTCCATCACGTCTTGTTTGCCGCTACGCATAGTCACGCCCATCACGGTCTTATTTTCGGGGGTATGGCTTATATTTCGGAAATGCTTAGAAATCCGGCTACGGCTTATTTTAGGAGTAAGTCTTATTTTGTGGGAAAAATGGTAGCAGGACAGGAGACCTGCAGCTGATGGAGGCATGTGAACTGACCATGGTGTCAGGGCTCAGCAGACCTGATGAACCCTGGTCAGGTTTACAAAGGAAAGGGCAGAAACTGGTAGGATCAGCAATTTTCAGATTTCAGCGCTGTCACACTTTGAATGACAATTGCGCGGTCCTGCAACACTGCACCCAAACTAGATTTTTATAATTTTCTTCCCACAAATAGAGCTTTCTTTTGGTGGTATTTGATCACTTCTGGGGTGTTGACTTTTGCTAAACAAACAAAAAATAAACACACACATTGACACAGGCTTCTTACCACGATTCGGAGATGCGGCGTGTCAGACCGACACGCCGCGCTCGGCACACGCTTGTGGACGTCATATGATGCCCAGTGAGGATAACAGAACCACTTCCCAGCCGTCATTCTCCATATGGGCAGGAAGTGGTTAAAGGTGCAGGATTCATTTGGGGGGGGGGGGGGGGTTAAATGCTTTAACAGTCCAATGATAACTGAATGTTTAAAAGCCCTACTCCGGCAGAATAAAATGCACAAACGCAGCTTGGCATTCATTAACAAACTAAAGCAGCCCAAATAACTAGAAGGGCAGGATTGGGAGCCAATCAGGTGTGTTATGTGCAAATGTACTATGAAGGAACAGGCTGATTATCAGCAGGCAGCAAAGTGAGAAGCGGGCGAGTCTGCAGTACTTTCACTGGGAGAGAGAAGACTCTGGGGATGACTTGCTAAAACTGGAGTGTGCAAAATTTGGTTTAGCTCCGCATAGAGACCAATCGGTTTCTACTTTTGTTTTCATCAAAGCTTAATTGAACAAGCTAAAGTTGGAAGCTGCAGCACATTTTGCACTCTCCAATTTTAGTAAATCAACCCCTGTATATCTTGCTACAGTTAACAAAAATAAGAGAAAGTGGCGTCATCCACCAGTTTGTGTTAAGGGGCTTTGCACATCTCAGGACAGCAATGGCGATGACAAATCTATTTTTATGGGTATCTGATCTGTGTATTTAGCCATTTGCTTTGGGTTCAGCTTTAAATGTGTTGGCTGAAGTCTTATATTTAGATAAAAATTGACACGATAGAGAACTAGGCCACACTTCCCAAATGAGTACTCTTGATTCTTAAAATATATAAACGATTATTATATAAATCTGTGCAATTCATGACATTTTGAGAGATATTTACTAAAACTGGTGCATTTAGGCTCCTTACACACAGAGCGGTCCGTTTTTCGGTCCGCTCCGTGTGTCCGTCAGCTCAGCGGGGGGTCTCCGCTCAGCTGTCGGCGGACAGGGCGGTCCCCGCACACTGTGCAGGGACCGCCCTGTCTCTCCTCTGCTCTCCTTTATGGGGAGTCGGATGGAAACGGACCGTCTGTCCGTTTGCATCCGATCCGTTTGGCCGGACGGAAGAAAAATAGGACATTCTTCCGTCTGCAAAAACGGATGCGGATCTGGCGGACGTTAGCGGATGCATCATCCGCTAACGGATCCGCTCCCATAGGGGCCCATTACAAGTCCGTAAACTGACAACCAACTTGTAATGAGCGGACGAACGGTCCGCTAGTGTGAAAGGACCCTTAGAAGCCGATTGGCCACGATGCACAGTCTAACTTCAGTTTGTTAAATTTTTGACTAAAACCTGAATGGTTTCTATGCAGAAGTTTAAGTAATATCCCCCCCCCCCCCCCCGTGTGTTACCCGCCAAGTTTCATTCTCTACATCTGAAGGCCATAAGTTATAAAATGTGCAGCCTTTATAAAAGTACAACCCCCAGCAACAGAAATAAAAATAAAAATCCGTGTCCTGCTAATGCAGTGGAAGAAACATTTCACTGAAGTCAATTCAACTTCTTATTAAGCTATAATTTATTACACTTCCAGTGTCATATGCAAGACTGTTCAACATGCTTCTGTGCAACCTCCCTTGTATACTCAAATAGCCATGCTGTGGCTACAACATTCTTAGAGAGAAGGGGATGAACTAGAGACCCACCCCGTTCAGCATATAATGGTGTTTGTACAGAGTCAATTTAAAATGCACATTAAAGTATGCATGTTCAATAAAAGAAAACATGAGACAGATCTCAAACAGAATCTAGTGACTATATTCATATTCTTCGTATGTAAATGCATGAAGAGAAATTACATATACCTTGGAGCGGGTGTTGCCTTTGCTTTGGGTTTCCGGGAGCATACCCTCACATACTCCTTTTTGTTTGCATTCTCCACAAACTTCACATATACTCTCTTATATTTTGTTTTGGCATCTCCAAAGTAACCAAGGTACTAAATAATTGAGAAACAAAGTAACATAAGTAAAGCAGTTTATAAAGATTCACTAGAAAAGATTTCAACTATTCAGCACAGCCAAATTATCTGTCAGATACCGACACTTTGGCAATTCAGGGCAAACCCAGTTGCTTTTTTTTTCTTTTTTTTTTTTAACGAAAAACATAATCTCCCTGCGGAAGTATTCCAGTTTGTCCAAGCACCGGTGGAGATGCTTCAATGGGGGGGGGGGGGGGGCATTACGGCACCTGGCCAGACAGTGTTCGGGTCTGAGAATTAATGGCTCAGGCCTGAGCACTGTCACATAGAGATCATGTGTTCTCCCATAACCAAGTTCCTCTATTCGAGACAGTGGCAGTGCGTCCATAGATTTGATCTGATCACTTTGCAAATTACAACATTATAGTCTAAATAATCAATACAATTTAGTTAAGGAAAACAAGAAATCAGAGTAATACAATTTGGTTGGGGAAGGTTGAAGATATAGATTGGATACAATCAAGTAACACATGAGAGCTACGATGGCGCCGGTCTGTACTAGACATAAAAACGTACACTGTTTGTGGCAGCGAAGGTCCTCTGTTCATCTCTAATTTCAGGGATAAATTTCTGCAGCAGGGCCTTTTGGACTTTCCAAATAGCCGGAGGTTCCTTGCCAGTAAGCAATGCTTCCTGAAATCACAGAAAGAGGAGAGACGAGACTTACAGCTCCAACATGTCCAAAATTTAGCCCAAAAGGTATTTATTTGAAATTTGGTGGTATAACCCATCTCATTGGATAGTACAGACATAAAAAAATGCAATTTAGCTCTGTTGCCTCCTTGGACTACAGGAAAGTCAGGACGCTCTCTACATTGGAGATAAAGGAGCTGCGTGTTAGTGGGCATCCTGACTCTCCTGTAGTCCAAGGGAGGGGGGCGAGCACGACACTCATCAGGGAGAAAGCCTTGCATTACTGTGTGTGGTTACAGACAGAAGAAGAACAGGAAGTGAGGATTTCTCAGAAAAAAAAAAAAAAAAGTACATTTAAAAGCAAAATCAAAAGGATGAGGTAAGTGAAGGAGGTAAAAGCTATTTAGGAAAACCAAAAAATTGTATCTTTACCCCTTTAAAGTGTTTGTTACAGACCAGGTAAAAAAAAAAAAAAATGAAATGTATAACCTATAAATATCTGCTTACAGCAGCCAGTATTTTCATTACAGAATTCTTCTGCTTCTATAACAGCGGTTCTATGGTCACTATAGGTAACACGCTCCTATCAAATTATTAACCACTTCAATACCAGGCTTTTATACGCACCTCCATACCGGGCCTATTCTGGCACTTCTCTCCTACATGTACAAATCATCATTCTTTTGCTAGAAAATTACGCAGAACCCCCAAACATTATATATGTTTTTTTTAGCAGACACCCTAGGGAATAAAATGACGGTCATTGCAACGTTTTATCTTGCACAGTATTTGCGCAATCATTTTTTTAAACGCCTTTTTTTGGGGGAAAAAATTGTTTCATGAATTAAAAAAGCAAAACGGTAAAGTTAGCCCAATTTTTTTGTAAAATATGAAAGATGATGTTACACTGAGTAAATAGATACCCAACATGTCACGCTTTAAAATTGCGCCAAACTTTGGTACTTAAAAGTCTCAATAGGCAACGCTTTGAAATTTTTTACAGGTTACCAGTTTAGATTTAGGGCTCTTTCACACGTCCGTTCAGTTTTTTAGATCAGTTTTTTCCCCCTTCAGTTGATCCGTTTTTTCATCCGTTTTTCGTCCGTTTTCCATCCGTTTTTCGTCCGTTTTCCATCCGTTTTTCATCAGTATTTTTCATCCGTTTTTTTTTTTTAGAACTTTTTTTTTTTTTTACATATTTTGATGAAAAACTGACGTTAGCGGATCGGATGGTAAACGGATCATCCGCTAACGTCCGTTCCGTTTTTTTGACGGAAGAAAAATAGGGTTTTCTTCCGTCCAAAAAAACGGAGCTTACCGCAGACGGACGTTAGCGGATGCTCATCCGCTAACGGACGCTAACCCATAGGGAAGCATTGAGGTCCGTTAACGGACATCCAAAAAACGGACGAACTGAACGGACGTGTGAAAGAGCCCTTACAGATGAGATCTAGTGCTAGAATTGTTGCTAACACGCGCCGGAAATACCCCACATATGTGGTTTAAACGGCGTTTACATATGTCGGCGGGACTAAAGTGTGCGTTCGCTTCTGTGGGCGAGCTACCGGGGACAGGGGAGTTTCAATTTTTTTTTTTTTTACACATATTTTTATTTATGTAAACATCCCTTGTAATAGGAAATGTGTGCGACATGTCCTCTTTATGGAGAGATGTGGGGTCAATAAGAGCCCACATCTCTATTCCATGCTGGGAAGCATGAGATCGATGAAAAAAAATTCACCAATCTCATGATCGGTGTTGATCACTAGCCGCAATCGCAGCTTTGTTTACTTACAGGGACCCGGGCGTGACGTCATCACATCACGCCCGGGTCCTCCGACGGTCATAGAGATGACTGATGACCATCTGGCTGAAGACATGGATTTCTGAATGATGCCTCTAGCTGCAGGCATCATTCAAATATCCCGCCGGCAAAGCGCAGGACGTCCTATGACGTCCACCCAGGATGGGAGATCCCATCTGTGCATGTCATATGACAATAGGCAGTCATATGACAATAGGAAGTGGTTAAATCCCCTTATGAGAACTAAACAAGCAAAATAAATAATGATTGCATCAGAGTTTTGAAAACTTACTTTGAGCATTTCTATATCTTCAATCTTCACCACAAACTCGTCTCTCTCCCGATAAACACCCTCTCCTCCGCTTTCTGTGCCCTCATCATCCGTATATCCTTCGACTGCAATAGACTCCTGTGATTTAGCCAGTGTTTCAGCCAGGATCGGCTCGCTGGGGACCTCTTTCAATGTATCCTGGGTGGTGTTCTTGGGGGAGGCCACAGGTTGAGAATCTGGCTTCACTGTAGAAGCTGCCTTCTCTGCTTTTTGAATGAAAAAAAAAAAAAAAAAAAGTATGATTAGAAAAATTAACTCGGATGCGTTTCCACTTGCTGTGGAGCAAGTCCCATCTTCTTCTAGAACAGATATTTGCCTTGTGCTAATATTTTCTTGGCTCTGTTTACTGGAAGGATTAACTTAGAAGATTATACTTGATTTATGGGTACCCCTGACAAGTCAGAGAACTTATTACCAGTATTAGAATTATTCAGCAGCAGTAATTAAACAACACAGCCTTCTCATCATGTCACACTGTGATATACATGTCAGCAAAGGCATTCCTCCTCTTAAAAGCAATAAAAATGGATTATACAAAGTGGAATGAACTAGACTGTCTTAAAGCAAACCAGTAACAAACAAACTGCATTACCTCCAGTACCACCTTCCTTAAAGAGACCGTGTCACCTACTTAAAAACTGCATGTAAAAGCACCAGAAAATCAAGCATGAAGCCAAGCATTTAGGATCATTTTCCCTGGCAAAAACTTTTCATTATCGATTTGCAATGTGCCTTTGTACTTGCCAAGGAACAGACACTCCAGAAAGTGTAAATTCTCTAGCACAGGCCCCCTCCCCCTCCTAAGTCGGGAGCCCTGTCTTTTTCAGTGTTTAATTACGGTTTGTGCCAGCAACTCTGCTCTGTGTCTAGAGTTCAGCCTTAAAGGAGTTCTCTCTGCGCTCAGCCTATCAGCGGGCGCGGCGGGACATTGCTGCGACCGCTGATAGGCTGAGCGCAGATGAGTCACCGACCCGCAGGAAGAGGAAGCTGGCAGGGACCGGAGCACGGGTGGCGATAACGGAACAACGGGGGATCGTAGGCAGGTAAATGAAAGTTTATTTTATATAGTTTTACAGCCCGGGCACAGCGGGGGTTAAAAGTTTTAGCTTAGAGAACTCCTTTAAGGACCCATTCACATTATCGTACATTAACACACGTTTGTCAATGCAACGCATTATTGTGCATGAAAATGTGAAATGTCAAAGCAAAGGATGCTAAATACAAATCCTGAATAAAGGTCCTACCTATAAAGATAAACATTTCTTAGCTCTCTCGTTGCCTGTGACCCCAACAACATTCGAGAGTTCACCTCCTCAAGTTTGTACAGAAAGCAACACTTCTGGGAGTGGTAAACCCCTGGTACTGCATACATCTCAGTGGTTTATATTTCTTATCCGTGTTTCTATGCCACATTTACTCCTAAAATTGCATTAAAGAAGAAGTTCACTCTACCACTAAAATCTCTAAATCTACAGGTAGCCACAATCTAAGACTAACCTATCTAACCTTGTAAAGAAGAAATCGCTATACATACCTTTTTTAAAGCCGTGCCGGTCTGATACCACGCTGAGCTGTGGCGGCGTTTGTAGAGGAGGCAGACGACAACGGAAGCCCCATATTAAGTCAATGGGTGACGTCATTTCCCAGCTGTTGTCGGCTGTGTCCTCTGCAGAGCTTCCACTGCTGGAGACCAGAGCAGCTTCAAAAAAGTTAAGTATAGCGATTTCTTCTTTACAGGGCTAAATAGGTTAGTCTTAGATCATTGATACCTATAGATTTAGCCATTCTTTGAATGCGGCTTATTTAGGAGGTTCTAGCCAACAGAAATGTTTGCTAGTCTGGACACATGTGTCTTCATCCAGAAACAATAAAGTGTATGCAGCTTGGGACGCATTGGCTATTTATTCTCAGGGATCCTCAAACTATGGCCCTCCAGCTGTTTTATAGAACTACACATCCCATGAGGCATTGAAACACACCGACATTCACAGACATGACTAGGCATGATGGGAATTGTAGTTCCTGAACAACTGCAGGGCCGTAGTTTGAAGACCCATGGAGTAGATCATTGAGGTCAGTCATTAATACATATAAAGGATAACAATTAACTTTTAAAGTTCACACTTAACCATGAGAAATGTGAAAATATATCCATAACCATATCCACAATTGCCATGCTAAGAAACAATATGTAGTGGTTAAAATGGATCAAGTTTTTAGCCATTGTTGTAACAAATAGAAGGGTATGTCCTTAGTGACTGGAAAAAGCGGATTTAGCGAAGGTCTATAGTGACATTGGTTTCCTAACCAACAAAAACAAAATACCAGTGGTACTACAGAATGTGGTTTAACTACCCAACAGGGAGCTTTTCTAATCTCCTGAACAAAGCAGGAAAGGAAACGGCAACCAAGACTAAACATTTGAGGCTACTCAATATTTTCTAAGTGTAATGCTAAAAATATCATAAAAGCCTACCTGTGGGTAAAATGAATATCTCCTAAATGTGCACGGTTTAGGAGATATTCGATTGTTTTGCAGCCAATGTCATCGAAGCATGTGCGCTGCTCTCTGAATTGAGGGCACGGTGAATGGGTCTTCAATCAGAGCTCTGTGACACGGCTTCAATGCGCATGTGCAAGTGACATTGTGGCTCGGCTGGAGCCTACGAACTTGGAAGGAAGACCAGGTGAAGATGGATTCCCTGTCAGTGGTGACAGCGTGCTGCTGGAGGGCTTATTTTCTTTAGGCAAGTCTGTCATAATGTATTATGCCATTAATTTGCAGGGGGGACAGAATTAGTTTTATATGAACTTACTATTGGTTTAACATTGAAGATTATAGAATCCATTCTAAGACTGGCCATAGATGGATACTTTATTCAAATCAGCCAGCATAAAAAATAAAAAAAATAAACGGATTCTCTCATTAACATAATGAGGTGGATCGAGGAATCATCCTATGTTTTTGTGACAGTAGGAACTCCTCCACTCCATTAGCCACAGCAGCTGATCAAATGAAAATTTTCCAACATCCTATTTTTCAAAAGTCGATTAGATTCACTTCTGTCGAGCGGGAACATACATTAATGAATCAAAATTTGTCTGGTCCCTACTGTACCTGCCAACATTTCAATCCATCTATGGCAAACTTAAGCTTTTTTTGATGTTTATTAGAAGTCAGCAGCTACAAAAAGCATAGCTGCTGGCTTATAATAAACATACATTTACCTGCTGCACTGTCCAGCTCCGCTCCGCTCCGTCCCTCTCCGCCGGCGTCTCCATCCTAAGGGCCCTTTCACACGTGCGGACGAACGGTCCGCTTTTTCTAAGTCCGTAAACGGACTTAGAATGGGGCACTATGGGAGCGTATCCGTTAGCGGATGATGCATCCGCTAACGTCCGCCTACTATCCGCGTCCGCCTGGATCCTTTTGCGGACGGAAGAAAACCCTATTTTTCTTCCGACCGGTGGATCGGATCGGATGCAAACGGACAGACGGTCCGTTTCCATCCGATTCCCCATAGGGGATAGCGGAGGAGAGACAGGGCGGTCCCTGCACAGTGTGCGGGGACCGCTCTGTCCGCCGACAGCTGAGCGGGACCCCCCGCTGAGCCGACGGTCCGCACCGTGTGAAAGGGCCCTAACTGTGGGCACCCGGCCGTGACAGCTTTCCGCTTCACAGCCGGAACTCACTGCGAATGCACGAGCGGGGCTGCGCTACCCGATTGGACAGGCGATCGACTGGGACCTGTCACATGTCCCAGGTGATCGCTGTCTAAAATACATGCCATATTTTCTACTGGTACAATAAATTGACATTTAGCCTACAAAAATAAATCTTACCCGTTTTATTCCTTTTCTCCCCATTCTCATCTAAGGCGGACAATGCGGTGGAGATACTTTTCTGTAGATCATTATTGCCTCCAACAGAATCGTCGTCGTCAGAAGAGAATGAGGGCAGGGCCTCTAAATTCTTTTTGACCTCCTCCTCAGGCTTTTTAGGAGAGCTGCCAACCTCAGACACCACAGCAGCAGGAGTCTGAGAAACAGGACCTGGGCAGGGGGACTTTACCGCTGGGGTACATGGCCTTCGAATTCTGTTGGGAACACGCACAGCAGGAGCAGAAAACTGCTGTTTTGGTCCGGTCTTTAAAAAGTCTAAGAAAGAGGCAATGAAACCAGTCTTAACTTCTGGCTGTTTCTCCTCCACCTCCTTAATTTTTTGTCTCATCCTCTCCTGATTCTGGTAGGTATCATAATACCCTTCAGAAACGTGTGGGGAAAATTGCACATCTGGGCCTTTAAGCATGGGACGTTTCATTTGTACATTCCTTTTCACTTGTTTGAGATTTGCATTTTCATCCTCAGCAAACTGCTTAATTGGCATCTTGTCCTTCACCTTATTCTTTTGAAGGCCATCTTGTGCCAAGTCTTGGCAGCTTTCGTCCATTTGGCCACTGCTCCCTTGAGGGTCAGGATTCGACATATGCTGACTTGAACTCTGCAGCTGTCCAACAACTGTTGCATTTTCATCTTGGCCCATGATAAAATCTCCTCCTGATGTAGTGTCCTCCTCATTAAGACTCTTGGTACCACCCATAAACTCTGAATCTCTTCCATCATTAGAAACATCTTTAGTGTCCTTAGATTCTTGCTTCTTATTCACATCAGAATTCTTCTCGTGGTCATCTTGGCTGGTCCCTAGCACTGGAGAACCCATGCCACTTGGCAAGTCTTGATCCAAAGATTGAATGCGATTCTGATCAATACTAACATTTTTGGAATGAGGTGTAGATACAGTAGAAAGGTTTATTGCTGTTTGGCCACCATTTAAAGATAAAGTGTTCAGGTTCTGTTGTGGCTTTGAAGCGGCGAAATTTGTAGGCACGTTCCTTATATTTAGGGACTGAAAACGAGATTTGGAGTCCTCAGATTTCACAGACATATTTTCATCGGCAGAGGACTTGGCAAACTCTTGAGCTGCTGTAGCCGCTAGAATGTCATCAACATGAGACAAAAAGTTGCGTTCATCGCCTAGCAGCATGGTTTCTGAGAAACACATTGGGTTTAGGGAATCAAACTGATTCTTTGAGTCTATCCGAGCTCTCTGGCCTTGCAAGTGTTGCTGCAAGTGTTTTCCATCGGAAGTGTCCATTTTGACTACATCAGAGCCTTGAGAGTGAAGCGATTGCTGAGGCTGTCCTCCATTGCTCTGGATACTGTGTCCATCCATTTGAAGGAACTGATGCGTTACCTGCTGAGGGCTCTGGATTCGTTGCATTGGAGCAGGTGACTTTGCTTGAGCCAAAGTGGACTGCAAAATAGACTGCTGAAACATCTGCAAGTCTGAATCTAGAAGTACCTGTGCACCCGGTAGCTGTAGATGCTGAGGATGCCTCAATACAGCCTGAAGTTGAGGGGATGTACTTGGCTGCTCAGGAAGCTTTGCTTCATGCACTTTATGCATCATGGTATGCTGCTGACTTAAGTCTTTAGCACTTACTTGTGTGGGCTGTGCCAAGTCTGTTGACTTTGTAGCATCATGGCCAGTTGGATTATTTATATGGCCAATATGCTGTGACATGTGTCCTGTAGGGCTTAACATTCGCTCATCTTTTTTAGGTCCTTGCATGCCAAGAACTTGGTCTTCAATGCGAGAATTGCTTTTGATAACACTTTGTGAATATCGATCATCAGCCTTTGAAACACTATATACCGACTCTTGGGTCCCCATTTCCCCCTCACTTAGCCCCGATGTAGTGGATTCCATATTAGTTTGCTGCTGTAATGCCTGCAAATCCTGAATCTGAAACTTGTCCTCTTGCTTTACAGATGCGTAGAGGTTAGTGTCAGACTTCCTCTTCACATAGGCCTTGGAGTCTGCAGATGTTCTGTTTTGCAAGGTTTGCGAGTGACTTGGAGATGCAAACGAGGGTGATGGAACAGTCGGCATAAATTTCTGAGACTGTGGAGAAGTTGATTCTTGTGTATTCTGGGATGAATGCATAGAAATGTAATTCTGAGTTGGGCTTGAGGCAGACATAGTTTGCCCACGAGAGGAAGGAGAGAATGGAAGAGATGGGGATGCTAGTGGTAGGTTCTGTCCTGAATTATAACTATCTGAAGGACTTACTGGTGACATCACTTGTGATTGAGATGAATAGCTAACTTGCGATTGACTGACCGGAGTTAAACCCTGAGTGTTACTGGAAGAATAACTTTGCGTCTGGCTAGCTGAAGACAGTTCTCGCGTTTGGTCAGAGTAGTTCTCACTTGAAACTGAAGACAGCGCAAGTGGCTGCTGATCTGATGAGTAACTTAGTGTCTGGCTGTTGGAGGTTATGGTTTGCGATTGGCTTGAAAATGCGGTCAGTGGTTTGTACAATGGAGGCAGCTTTTCGGATTTGATTGTTGAAAACACTTGTGATTGACTAGCAGATGGTAGGTTTGGGGACTGTATTGAAACGTAGATGGGGGACTGGCTTACAGGGAGAAGACTACTTAACTGTGCTGTGGAAAAGGCTTGTGCTTGGCTTGAAATGACTGAACTCTGGCTTTGAGGAGACTTTGTATAGCTTTGGGTTTGTCCAGGAGAAGAAACGCTCTGAGATTTTGGAGTTTTTGATGACCTTGGAGGTGCCTTTGTTGGGCAGTTTTTTGCTTTTGTAGAGGAGGGTGGGAAACCTGGAGATGGTATGGCAGATGGGTATGACTGAGATAACTCCACAGAAACTTGAGAGGTTTTCTGCACTGGTCCACCATTGCTCACCTGAGTAAGAGCTCCAAGTGGAGCACATAAAAGAGCAGACTGTCTCGCTGCGTCAGGCAAGGCAGCTCCTGTTGCACTTAAGTAATTCGGCAAGGAATGATGAGTACCAGAAAGCTGTGCCTGTACAGACTGTGTACTTGAAGGCCTCTGATGGTGTTTAATAACACTACATTCCCTCTGAAGTGCTCTTTCGATGGAGGCAGTAGAACCAGTAAAGACCGATGTACTGTATGGCTGAGCAGTCTGTTGTGTCCCCCCAAGTGCTGTCGGCAATAAACTGAACTGGGGTTGCATGAGATGTGGCGCAGATTCCTGTGCAGACCGATATGTTGATGACTGCGGTATGCTGGTACTCAGCACTGCACTGCCCAGACGCTCAAAAGTCAAGGCAGTTGGAGTCTGTGAGGTCTTGATCGACAGCAAAGGATCATGGTGTGAAAGTAGACCATTGGTAGTAGCACTGAAAGTCCCATCCTGAAGACTTAAAGATGGAGTTGTGGCAAAGTTTCTAGAGCTGAATGTGTTGGGATGCTGATAGGCCGAGAGCGCAGAAGTTGGAAATGTTCCAGATGTTTGAAGGGCTCCAGTTACAAACAACTCTGTTGCCGCTGAGGAATGCATACCTGGGAGGGGAATAAAAATGGTCTCATAAGAAAATGGAATAAAACCAAAAGCACTTGCATGTTATATAGGCAATTTCTACACAATCTATTTCACAAAGATTATCTGTGATTAAGAAGAAAAAGCAGGTAACTGAACACAATTCAATTGCATCCAAAACACCAAAAAACAAACATTTAATATACTGCATTAGATGTGGTGGCTGCTTTCCATTTTTTTTTCACCTGGTAATAACACCATTACTACATTTCATGTCCTCAGATGACAAACGCTTACTCACTGTACAAACAGAGCCGACCAGCACCCTAGACTCACTCCGATTTGAACTACAAACATATCTCCCCCTCCTCTGCTACCTTTGGTGGACACCGCACCGGACCGGACCCGAGGAGCTGCGGGCAGGCGTTTTAAGGCGAGGCAGCAGCTTTGGTCTAGTCCGCGGCGTTCGGCCTCGCAGACGCGTCTTTGCCTAAAAACTCCTGTCCGCAGCTCCTCATGACCGGCGCGGTGTCAGCAGCAGACCTGGTGAATAAACAACAAAAAACGATTTTCTGAAAATCTGAATCTATTTGACCTCGCAAATCGACTTTGTCCCCAGCCCTATTCAAAATATTTACAACAACATACAAAGCCATTCACAAATCTGCCCCTAGCTACATTACCAATCTTGTCTCCAAATATCACCCAAACCGTCCTCTCATGACCTCCTGCTCTCTAGATACCTCATCTCTACCTCCCATGCTCATCTCCAGAGCCTTTCCCATCCTCTGGAACATTCTACCTCAGTCTGTCTGGCTATCACCTACTCATCAATTCAGGAAAGCCTATCAAGCCTTTTATCACTTCCATCACCCTTTCCAGTACCACTTGCCCCACCCTATTAGATTGTAAGCTCTTAGGAGCGGGGCCCTCTTAACCCTATTGTATTTTATGGTATTATAAAGGGAGAGAGTGGGAGTAGGGATACAGTTGCTGAAGTTATACCCCGTATGGCCCACTCTGTTGGTTGGAGGGGACTGTCTTGGTACTAATAAAATAACAATAGGCAAAATAATATAAAAAGTTTATTTGAATCTAAAATTGCAAAACAATTGTACATTTCGAGGATTGGTCGAAGTCTACTAGTTTCGCGGGGTTTCCGCTTCGTCAGGACAGCCAATCTATACAAGAAATGATGCAATAGAAACATGTAATATACATCAGCAGTGTACTACGCAATAAAATAATTAGAAATATATATAGACTTACCCAATGAATCAATTGTTAAGGTGCGGAACCAGGCAACCAAAGGGGGGGGTTCCCCCGGCGGCGGACAGGGGGATAATAAGCCGTGGAGTTCTAAGTTTTTTTTTCTCATGATTAACTACTCTTTTGATTGCCTGGTGACCCTAGCATTGATATTCCCTCACCACCGACTGGATAATGGACTGTCTTGGCACTGACTGGCTAGACTGTATCTATGTCATGCAACTTATTACATTCTCATTGTATGTACTTTTGTATAATGATAACTATGGCCCTTTTATGTGGTACACCCCAATTAGACTAACCACTTCCCGTTTAGGGTTGATTGATCTAAAACCCACTACATTTCTATTTGGGGTCCTTGACGCCCATACAGACTGGATACCCCCAGCCGTATTGGTATTATTATGTGTTACCCGCACATTTAATCCTACTATGGTAGATCAAGCTAGGTTTCTCCACACTTCTCTGCTTGGCCAACATTTGATTATATCATTTAGGGGTATACCCCTAGGGCTCATTATCTACTTATACATTACTTATCTACTCTATTCTAATTCACTCTCATGTTCCTTTCTTTCTTCCTTTAGGCACCATGTAATTTTGTATCAGCACTATCTTGCACCTACATTGGGTTCTTTCACTTTCATTCACATTCATCTTCATTACAGACCACACGTCCTTGTCTCGTACCTCTTTACATTTTCTATATCTACTCCTTCACATTGTCACCCTTTTTCCCTTTCACCTCCTTGCACCCATTGGCTGTCGCAAGTACAGCCCCCCTTTTTTTTATCTTGCTAACTTCCTTTTTTAATTATTTTTTCATTATTTTATCTGAGCGCTGATTTTGGCGCTTTGGGGTACACCCATTCTAGGGTCCCCTTTCTGACCTATCTTCCTATCTCTTCCTGCATCACCTATCTCCTCTCATCTTTCATCCCTTCCATTTCATTAATCTCACGATCACCTGATCATTGGCATGAATTCCCTCTATGGGTTAATTCATTCCTTACCGACATGCCCCTCTTTTCCTTACTGTCTGTTTTGCAGTCATGAGTGAGATAATGGTATTCTATGTCACCATATGCTAGCAATCAACCTAGTGGGACTTATTCCCCCACCTATTACCAATTATTTTCAATGTATTTATTTATGTCTACTGAATTCTATCTCCCTTTTAATTTAGTACCCCGTGAGTCAATTGGTGCAGTCCCGGCGACCTCTACTCCCCCTTGCGGCGGACTTGTGTCTCCCCTGGTGGGGGTGTCTCAATCAGATAACACCCCCCCTTGTTTCTTCTCGGTTTGGGGCTCCCCGCCCCTTCGCTGAGACTGATCGCACACGCAGAACAGTGCGGCCTTCACACTTGCGTTGTGCGGGGAGACTGACCCGGTGACGTCATGACGCGGCCTTCCCGCGGCGTCTACGGCACTTCCGGGTTGGGATAGCTTAACTAAGGACCCCGCGGCCCTTGTTCAGCAGCGTGGACCTGTCTCCTGGCGGTCTGGTGGACGGGTTGATAGCAGATCGGGACATGTTTTTGGCAGCATTCTGGGGTCCTTACTGGTGCACTCTTCTTTACCTCTAGTCCTTGCATTACCCTGCAATCGTCAGACATACGGATACCTCCGTCTGATGACACATCGCTGGTTTCACCAGCACCGTTGGACATCCCCAGTTATGCATCGCTGTACTTCCCCACAATTATGCTCCATTCCATGGTCTCCCTTGTATCTGCCCACGCCACCCAGATCACCCTTCATCTTGACCTGGCTTCATCTCCTAAGAACCATATCATGGTAAGCTTACCTACCCCCCCCTCCTTGACACTACACCTAGCCATCCTGTATCTTTCCCCCCCCCTTTCCTTTCCCCCCCCCCTTTTTTCTCTTCTTCCCCCCCCCCTTCTCCCTCTCCTCTCCTTTCCCTTCCCCCTTCTATCTTTCCCCTCCTTCACTTACTTTATTTCCACTTCCCTCCTTCCTTACCTTTCCCCTCCCTCCCCCACTCCTCTTTGTCCCCTTCCCTCCACTCCCCCCCCCCCCCCCCCCCCCCCCCCCACCCCCCCCCCCCCCCCCCCCCCCCCCCCCCCACCCCCCCCCCCCCACCCCCCCCCCCCCCCCCCCCACCCTGCCATGACATGATGCTTCAGACCCAAGTGTATCTGTTATATGGTATATATCATATATTTATATACACTGCTAGTACCATACACTTATCTCTGTTTACACTTAGAACTCCACGGCTTATTATCCCCCTGTCCGCCGCCGGGGGAACCCCCCCCTTTGGTTGCCTGGTTCCGCACCTTAACAATTGATTCATTGGGTAAGTCTATATATATTTCTAATTATTTTATTGCGTAGTACACTGCTGATGTATATTACATGTTTCTATTGCATCATTTCTTGTATAGATTGGCTGTCCTGACGAAGCGGAAACCCCGCGAAACTAGTAGACTTCGACCAATCCTCGAAATGTACAATTGTTTTGCAATTTTAGATTCAAATAAACTTTTTATATTATTTTGCCTATTGTTATTTTATTAGTACCAAGACAGTCCCCTCCAACCAACAGAGTGGGCCATACGGGGTATAACTTCAGCAACTGTATCCCTACTCCCACTCTCTCCCTTTTTCTACTGTAACTGGGATGATGGTACACTTTTAACTTTACTACTCCCCTTAAATGAGGCTATACTCGCCCTTTTGTCGTTTTATGGTATTATAACTGTACCATCTCCCTTTTTACACTGTAAAGTGCTGCGTAAACAGTCGGCGCTATATAAATCATTAATAATAATAAATACTACACAGAAGTAGAGAACACTGAATCTTTTTGATGAACAGATCCCCCCCCCCCCTATACACTGGCAGAAAATGTACTTGGCCTGAAAGCAGACAACCATTGAAGTCGTCACCATCTAATGACTAGCAAGATGCAAGATTACTTTTTGTTCTTTAAAATAGGCCTCTCTCTCATTTCAGCACGGGGTATTAAAAAAGGAAGCCCTCCTTTAGGGGGTGAGGTAAAAGAAAAAAAACAAAATACCGTTTCTTAAAGTAAGAACTTTAGGCAAAACCTTTTTTCATTTTGGATACAGTAAGGGAAGGTCATAACCGCTGCCGTTTATTTTTTTTGCCATCTGTGTCCCATTGGGGAGAATTCTGTTGAATTCCACTCATAGCCCCCCCAAAAAAATAAAAATAAAGAGGAAATCCCTGCAAATGAAGGGAATCCCTCGGGGCCCTCCTAGGCACCAGAACTAGTGTCTCCATAGAAAAGATTCCCCTTCCATTACTTTTCTGGGGGCCAACCCAAAATTTTGGATGTTCTTTACTTTCACTTTCAGGGATAATGGTAAATAGGACAATTAGAGAGGGCGAATCTCCGGGGGTACAGATGAACATATATTAGAACCCCTGTCAGTTTTTATATAACTCCACTGAAGAAAAAAAAAGAAAGAAAGATCCGTGTAAATCTTTTAAAAACTGACTGGTGTGAAGTGTTCTATAAGTCCTGCTTTCCTGCATTTTTGGTGCAATGAATGAAAAAAAGTATCAAAAACACACCCGCAGTTGCGTTTGTGCTTTTTTTGTTGTATGTCCTTTTTTCAGAGATGCAAAAGGCACAGGAAATGTTTGCAATGGAGCAGTGTGAAGAGTTGTTGGGCGACTTGACACATTTCAAGTCGCATGACACCATTGTATTTCAATGGTCCCCGTTCTAATTGGTGACACTCCACAAAAAGGTTTTTGCACTACTTTGTTCCGACTTCGGTGCGACTTGCTCTCACCGATCGCATGACATCATAATCGCACTGTAAGTCACGCTACTTTGGGGGTCGCACTCGCAATAGTGGAAACCTTGCCTTAAAGGGGTTGTAAAGGTAAAAAAAAAAATAGCTAACTTTACCTTAGTGCAGTCCTCCTTCACTTACCTGAACCCTTTTGCTTTTAAATGTCCTTATTTCGTCTGACAAATCCTCACTTCCTGTTCTTCTGTCTGTAACTCCACGCAGTAATGCAACACTTTCTCCCTGGTGTGGAGAAAGCCTATTGAGGGGGGAGAAGGCAAGCAGGAGTGTCAGGACGCCCACTAACACACAGCTCCTTTCTCTATGTGCAAAGTAGATAGCATCCTGACTCTCCTGCTCGCCCCCTCAAGAGGCTTTTTTCCACACCAGGGAGAAAGTGTCGCATTACTGTGTGGAGTTACAGACAGAAGAACAGGCGAGCACGACACTCCACACCAGGGAGAAAGCCTCGCATTACTGTGTGTAGTTACAGACAGAAGAACAGGAAGTGAGGATTTCTCAGAAGAAATAAGGACATTTAAAAGCAAAATTTAGGCGAAAACGTTTTTTACCTTTACAACCCCTTTAACCACTTAAGACCCGGACCAAAATGCAGGTAAAGGACCTTGCCCCTTTTTGCGATTCGGCACTGCGTCGTTTTAACTGACAATTGCGCAGTTGTGCGATGTTGCTCCCAAACAAAATTGGCGTCCTTTTATCCCCACAAATAGAACTTTCTTTTGGTGGTATTTGATCACCTCTGCGGTCTTTATTTTTTGCGCTATAAACAAAAATAGAGCGACAATTTAAAAAAAAATCAATATTTTTTACTTTTTGCTATAATAAATATCCCCCAAAAATATATAAAAAACATTCCTTTCCCTCAGTTTAGGCCGATACGTATTCTTCTACATATTTTTGGTAAAAAAAAAAAAATCCCAATAAGCGTTTATCGGTTGGTTTTCGCCAAATTTATAGCGTTTACAAAATAAGGGATAGTTTTATTGCATTTTTATTAAATTTTTTTTTTTTACTACTAATAGTGGCGATCAGCGATTTTTTTCGTGACTGCGACATTATGGCGGACACTTCGGACAATTTTGACACATTTTTGGGACAATTGTCCTTTTCACAGCAAAAAATGCATTTAAATTGCATTGTTTACTGTGGAAATGACATTTGCAGTTTGGGAGTTAACCACAGGGGGCGCTGTGAATTTGAGTGTACCCTGTGTGTGTGTTTACAACTGTAGGGGGGTGTGGCTGTAGGTGTGACGTCATCAATCGCGTCCCCCTATTACAGGGATGACACGATCGATGCTGCGGCCACAGTGAAGCACGGGGAAGCCGTGTTTACACACAGCTCTCCCCGTTCTTCAGCTCCAGGGACAGATCACCGCACTGCAGCGGCGATCGGGTCCGCGAATCCCGCGGCCCCGTTCCTGGAGCTTCGGACCGGGTCACGGGAGCGCGCCGCGGGCGCCCGTGACCCACGGCTGGGTACTAAAATCAACGTATATATATACGTTGATGTGCCCAGCCGTGCCATTCTGCCGACGTAAATGTGCAGTAGGCGGTCCTTAAGTGGTTAAATCTCGATTCACACTAATGCGATGCAGACCTGTGGTACTAAAAAAAAATATATTTAAAAAATAAAAAAAAACTGATTCAAAAAAATAAAAAATGCTAAACAGCTGAAATGATTACCCTATTAAGAGCAAGCCAGTGTAAGCAGCAGATCCCAGGATTAGGCTAGTAATAAGACATAACTGTTGATCACACAGTTATGTCTTATTACTAGTTGAATGACCAACAGTAAACAACATCATGCCTATCAAGGAGCATAAAAAAAAAAAAAAAAAAAAAAATAATAATATGATGACTTTTTTGGAACTTTTACCTGTAAAATATGTGCAATGTATTCTTTGTAGTTTCAATTACAAGTTTTTCTCACCCTATTCTTCCCTGTGAAGTCTGTGTGCTCTGCCACTTTTTACATTTTGCTGGCATGGCAGCCAACAAAGTAGGCTTCAGAAACAGCTACAAGAAAAACCCCAACACTATGCAACTATAGCGCATTTCACAGCCAGCTACAAATCAAAATGCATTATTATTACCTGTCTGCCATGATGGGGCCCTGAATTGCGGCAGGAGGGTTGTGCCTGATGAAGCCGCTTGCGCAGTGCGAGACTCTATTGCAGACAGAAAGTTCATCACGGAGGTTTCTGTAGTGTTTCCACCTGCCACATGCAGGCCCGTGTCAAAGAGTCCAGAGAGACCTGAAACCAGACAGGGATGAATTTTGTATTATATATAGCACGGAATAGAAGCATACATTACAAAATGTTCAACACTAATTAATGTATTATATTTCTTTATTTGAAGTGACCCTGTTAAAAGTAAATAAAATATATCTGTAAAATAAGACAAGACACTCTCCTTTCCAGTTGCTAATTTTTCAAACCAACACCCCATTCCGCCACTGCATGCAATAGTTCCTGTTGCTGGCTCATACACCCTAGAGCAGTGATGGTGAACCTTGGCACCCCAGATGTTTTGGAACTAAATTTCCCATGATGCTCAACTACACTGCAGAGTGCCTGAGAATCATGGGAAATGAAGTTTCAAAACATCTGGGGTGCCAAGGTTCACCATCACTGCCCTAGAGTGACATACAAGCTGGTAACAGAAACCACAATGAAAATTGTAGGACCTGGTATTAAATTGGTACAAAAAGTGTATTACATTTTCAGACTGGTCAGTTTGGATAATTTTGTTGTGAACGTATTCTAGATCAATCATATATACACACGAAAGCTGTGTACCAACAATCAGATTATCGTTCGATCATTGCCTAAGCTGTATTTTACGCACAATTTTCTGATTTTGTGTACGTTGCTTAAGTGTCGTGTCTGTCTGTTGCTTTGTTTCTCCGCTATCAGCATGAATCACTTAGGAAAAATTTTCCTGACACCAAGATAAAAAAGGTGGCTGGTGATTGACAGCCTGAGCTCTGGTTCTGTGTGGAGGTGGATGTATCTCATCCCTCCAATCAGTCATTAGCTCTCCTTCCTGGTCTCTGCAGTGTGACTTCAGCTCTCCACACACTTTTTTTTTTTTTTTTCCTCCTCCATGCAAAAAAAGAATAATTTTGACTTGCCTGAAAATGTCAAATCTTGGAGTACAGTAAAACACAGGCAACATATTCATACACCATAGAACACCGCGCCCACTCTGAATCCTCAGTTTTTGATGCAAGCAATGCATCGTAAACCAAAGAAAGGAAGGCCCATGTCCTGAATTGTAGTCTAAGAAACGGTATTTACTGTAATTCCCATTTAAAAGTAGTATGGAAGTCAAATTTTTTGTGTGAATCATACCTACCTAGCTGGATGCAGCATTGGCTCGTTGCTGCATCTGTTCCTGCCAGCTCTAACACTGAGAACTAAGCAAACACACATAGCAGATCGCTTACCATCAGTCACAGGCTCTTTGCGCTGCCCACCCGCCACGCTCACTGAAGTGATGGGCTTCGGAGGGGGCAGTCTTTAGTTGATTTGAAAAAAGAAAGCAGTATGAGAAAGTTTTGCACTTCCTTTTGTACCCTCCTGAATTCACCAAGTGAACTTACTGGTCTGATATTTGTGACCCAGAGAGAGGCAGCAGTTAGCCACTCTTCAGAGTGAGGGTCCCTCTGCATTCTGAAGAAGATTTTGGGACAGGCTTTGTAACTTTCGTGGCCCAAACCTTTGTAATCCTTTGTGGAAGCAAAACCTTTCCCCCGGTCATCTCTTTGATAATTTGGTCAAGTGCCTCACCAAAAGAGAGGTGTTCTATGGAAGGGCATGTGTATGAAGCGCCTTTTTGCAAACAGCTTCAGTTTCACCCTTATAGCTACTAAAAAAGGGGGGAATCTCCATATAAAAATTACCATAGTTTTGGAATTGGATGTCCACCAAGCTCATAAGTACAATGGTCAGGTGTCAACATGTTTTTGATCATACAGTGTATTGAAGCGGAGGTCCACCCACCCCTTTAAAAATGTAAAGTCAGCAGGCTGCACATACTGTAGCTGCTGACTTTTAAGATAAAGGACACTTACCTGTCATCCAGCAACGTTGGCGCCGCAGCTGAGGTTTCCGCTAGATGTCGGGTGCTGCCACTGCCAGCAAGGGAGCCTAGCAATGTAGTCTTTCGGTTTCACAGTCTGGTCCCTACTGAGCATGCACAAAGCGTGCCGCACTCTCACTGGTCCGGCAGAAGGGGAGGGAGGAGGAAGGGAACGGAGCTGCTGATGTACTTAGGCGTGGCCCCGTCTTCCGGAAGTGGGAGAAGTGGTGTAAGCGTCAAAGACAGATATACGATCCCCAATCCCCCCCCCCCAATGTAGCACTGGAGGGGGGAGGAATCAGATAAGCGGAAGTTCAACTTTCGGGTAGAACTACGCTTTAATATGAACTGTGAATTCATCTGCTTGCCCAATGTTCAGCTTTAAAGCGGAAGTAAACCCATCGATTTAACAGTTTCAAAAAGCAGTAAAATTTCAGGCACGCCGGGATTGCCAACTGTCACATTGGTTGTGCGCTCAGCCAAACTGTCAAACCATCCAATGGCTGGTGTCATAACTGATCACATGTGCAGCACCACGGCAGTTGAAGATTAAACAGAGGCCAAGATGGCAGCTTCCTTGGCTGAAAATGATAGAAGCGTTTACTTCCACTTTAACCACTTTCATACCAGGCACTTACGCACCTTCCCGCCCAAGCCAATTTTCAGCTTTCAGCGCTGTCGCACTTTGAATGACAATTGCGCGGTCATGCTGCACTGTACCCAAACAAAATTGGCTTCCTTTTTTTCCCACAAATAGAGCTTTCTTTTGGTGGTATTTGATCACCTCTGCGGTTTTTATTTTTGCGCAACAACTAATAAAAGACAAAAAAAAAATAGAAGAAAAAAAAATACATTTTTATTTTTTTCTGTTAACTTTTTGTAAATAAGTACGTTTTCTTTTTCAATTGCGGGCACCGATATGGCGGCACTGATGAGGTGGCACTGATGGACACCAATGAGGTGGCGCTGGTAGGCGGCACTGATGGGCACTCATAGGCGGCACTGATGGGTGGCACAGATGGGCACTAATAGGTGGGCACTGGGCATGGATTGACACTGACATTGTGGGGTGGCACTGATGGACACTGAGGGTTGGCACTGATGAATCTATGTTTTCAGTCAGTGCCCATGTGTGGGCACTGACTGGCACCCTTTTTTTTTTTTACTGGCATGTTTTAAAAAAAAAATAAAAAAAAATCCTGACTTTTTTTTGCCCCCTTTTTTATTTATTTTTTTACTTTAGCCCTTCCTGGTGGTCTAGTGTGGGCATCCGAGGGGGGGGGGGGGGGGCTGCACTGATAAACAATCAGCACAAACCCCCCGTCAGGAGAGCCGCCGATCGGCTCTCCTGTACTCGCGTCTGTCAGACGCGAGTGAGGAAGAGCCGTCGACGGCTCTTCCTGTTTACATCGTGATCAGCCGTGGTTGGACACGGCTGATCACGTGGTAGCGAGCCTCCACCGGAGACTCGTTACCGAGATCGGAGGTGCAGGGTGTCAGACTGACACCCCGCATCACCGATCGCCGCGCGCCATGAAATCGTGTAGGACGTTGGACAACGTCCAGTCACGATTTCATAACCACTTCCCGGCCGTCAATCTCCTATTGACCGGGTGGGAAGTGGTTAAAGAGTAATTCTCATTTTAAAAGTAGAACATTTTATTATTATATTTTTAAAAGGGAGAGAGACGTGACTTTCATAGGAAATACAACTACATTTGAACTTACTGCAACAACCTCCATATAATTTAGTTTATTTTACAAAAACAGGCAACACTGTCAAAAATAGATGTAATTTGCAGCTTTGACTCAACATGCAATACCTGTAGGATGGTGTGCGGTAGCATATGCAGGTAGCTGATGGGTGGCTGCATAGGTCTGTCGGTGAAGAAGATCCGTTTCTGAATGAGATGGGTGTCCAGCGCCATAGCTTAGACTGTACAAACAAAAGAGAAAAAATAGAAACAGGAGCGTTAAAACAGCTAGTGTAATTTAAAGGATAGCGAAAATGTTAAACTTGAAGCTAAAATTAAAGCAGAAGTACACCACGTGAGCACTACAAACCAAAATGGCTATTTTAGACAAGGCTACCAGGATTCCCCAAGAGCCAGCTGAATGTACAGGCAGCTGTCAAAAATCAGCAAAAATTTTGTTTTGAAACAAGCGTCCGGATACACAGATACCCCCACCTCCCTGTGCTCAGTGCAAATGAATACACCACCAAAAAAATATATAATCACAAAGCAAGATCTGCTCAAGATGACAAACTTTAGAAAAACAGGACCGACTGGCAAGTGCCCACTCATGCAAGTATTTATGTGGAAACCCATAATAAAATAATCTCTGAGGAAGTTTGTGTGCTGCTAAAGATTAATCATGACATGTAGCAGACAAGTGCTCCTCAACACATGAACCCAACCCCGTGTAATTAATGTGAAGTGATGACCGTGCACACAGCCAACTAATGCACGTATGGTGAACCGCAAGCTACTAGATAATGGGAAGAACTTGAATTAAATCACACATGTCCCCCACATTACCTCTTCCAGTCAAATCAGAGCATGCAAAGAAAAACTGTCAGGGAGCCCTGGTTTTGTTTGTTTTTCTGCTAAAATGCTGAGCTTAAAATATGCTTCTAAATGTCTTAATGTGCATGAACACAAACACAGAGCTGCTTCTACAGGCAAAACTCCTGTAGAAGCAGCAATTTTTAAGCCCAGTGTGCATGGAGCCCAAGATCAACCGATTCCCGACCAGCTCCTGTACATTAACGTCGGCAGAATGGCACGGCTGGGCAAAATGTTGTGTATATAGACGTCACTTTGAAATTCCCGCCATGCGGGGGCGCACACGCTTGCCCCTGCTGCAAGCTCAGTGACCTTAAATGCGGGACCCGCAGACTCGATGTCTGCCAGTGTCCCAGAATCAGGTCACAGAGCTGCAGAACGGGGAGAGGCAAAGTGTAAAACATGCATCTCCCCGTTCTGCCTAGTGACACTGTCACCGATTGCCTGTTCCCTCTTATCGGGAACAGCGATCAGTGACACGTCACTCATAGCCACACCCCTCAACAGTTCGAAGCACTCCCTAGGTCACACTTAACCCCTTCAGCGTCACCTAGTGGGTAACCCCTTCACTGCCAGTGTCATTTTCACCATAATCAGTGCATAATTATAGCACTGATCACTGTAAAAATTACAGTGGTACCAAAAATGTGTCAAAAGTGTCCGACAGTCGCTGTCACAAAAAAAAATAATAATAAAAAAAAATAGCCATAAAACTATCACCTATTTTGTAGACGCTATAACTTTTGCGCAAAAAAAATATGATATATGCTTAGTGCAATTTTTTTTTTTTTACCAAAAATATGTAGAATACATTTTGGTCTAAACTGTGGAAATGATATTTTTTTTATAAATTTTTTGGGGGATATAGCAAAAAAAAATTACATTTTGTTTCAAAATCGTCACTCTTGTTTATAGCACAAAATAAAAAACTGCAGAGGTGATCAAATACCACCAAAGGGGGGGGAAAGGGAAACATTTTGTTTGGGAGCCACGTGCAATTGTCAGTTAAAATGACGCAGTGTCGGTGTTGCAAAAAAATGCTCTGGTCTTTGGCCAGCGAAATGGTCCGGGCTGAAGTGGTTAAAAGAGGGCAACAAAACTAGTGCAATATATTATGCCGTTTTGAGAAACCAATGCATCAATATCTGTATGGATGGACGTAGTAGAAATTCTCAATGAATTTGCAAGGTGCTCATCAGATATTTTGGTTCCAAGTTTGCCCTTCACCCTTGAAAATGCTGTATTTATTGGCGTATAACACTCACTTTCTTACCCTGAAAATAGAGGGTAAACTGTGCCTGTGTGTTATACGCAGGGGGCCTGTGGAAAGTTTTTCCCTGAAACTTCCCACTTAAAGTTAGGGTGCGTGTTATACGCCGATAAATATAGGTGCTGCTAAAAACAAATGACATGAATAAAGCACAATTGTGAAGAGTGGAATATTTTTCTTTGGGGAGATGATGATAAAACAAACTTTCCAGTTCAGCCACGTGTTCACCAAGTGTAGATGCATTGTTACAGAAAATCCCCCCTTAAAAAAAAAAAAAGAGAAAGAAAACCCATTTAATTAAAAAGAGGTCCACCCAATTATTTTTTACAGCAAATACTGCAGCTGCTGACTTCTAAAAAAAAAAAAAAAAAAAAAAAAAAAAAATGGACAGTTACCTGTCCATCACGCCCGCAATGTCAGCAGACGTGGCTGAGCAATCGCTCGGTCCTCGGCTGTTTCCGCCGCCATCCACGGTGAGGGAATCAGGAAGCTTTACTGCCCGATTCCCTACTCTGCATCCAGCGCTCCGTCACTGGTCCCCGCTCTCCCCTGGGAACAGTGTTTCCCAGAAGACAGCGGGGGAGTCAGAACTCGGAAATGGTGCAAATACCTATTTTATACAGCTATCTGCACCCCCCCTCCCCCTGAAAGGTGCCAAATGTGACACAGGAAGGGGGGGGGGGGGATACCTCTACTTTAAGTTTATGATTTTGTGTTGGGCTGCAGGTTTTGTACTCCTGCTATTGGGGGGTAGACTGTATATTTATCATAATCAGCTGTCGGTATACAAAGGCTTTATCCCCAGAGTTGGGATTTAATATGATAAACCATACCAGTGTATTCCTGTATCTGAAAAGGAGAAGAAAATAAAAAAATAGTGACCATTATACTAAAAAATACAAACTTTGCCTAGAAAAAGATCAACAAAATAGCAAAAGGTTAAAATGGAGGGGAGAATGAAAATAAGCTTTTGCATACCTTACAAAAAGGACATCTGCATAAGCTAAAGCATAAACACTGAAATGGCACCAGGCACATCATTCTGGCTGGCTCGGAAATGTACTACACAAGAAAACAGTTAAGCATGGCTCATTATATGCAGTAAAACACCCTAACTGCTCATGACAGTCGGCGTGGAGGATTACCATCTCACACTGCGTGGCTCACAGCCAAGACTTACAAACTGTTCACAGACGTTGTAATTGACAACTTTACAAACTCTCGCTCTTTTTTAGGGATAGACAAAAGGCAATGTCATCCAGCCTGTCAGAGATTTGCAATATAAAGCAAAGAAAAAGCTTTAGGCCCCATGCACACGAGACGCAAATGCAAACACATCTAAACACACGTTTTCAAAGGCAAAAACCGGCGTTCAGCCCAGGTTCACACTGGGCTGCGGGAGTGAAGCAGTGCGAGTTCAGCTGAACTCGCACGATTTCACTCCCGCCCGGCAGTCCCGATTTCAGCCGCGATTTCAGAGACATCTGTGCAGGTTTCTGCACAGATGTCAATGTAAATCGCAGGCTGAAATCGCAAAAAGTAGTACAGAGACTACTTTTTGAAATCGGTGCAATGCCGCAGATGCAGCGTCGCACCGATTAGGACGGTGCCATTGCCGTCAATTTGAGGCAAAATCTGCCGTTTTGACATGCGATTTGACATGCCAAATCGCATCTCAAAACGCACCAGTGTGAACCAGGGCTTAAAACACCCGTTTTTCCCGCGAATTTCGCGGCGTTTTACCGCATTTGCGTTTATAAGCGTTTAGTTAAGAAACATAAGACCCTCCCTAAGCTCAAAAAACAGTATTATTTAACCATTTCAGCCATTTTGTGAGAAGCAGCTGAAAGAGCAGCAGTATACTTGTATTTAGCGTATCACCTGCCACAAGTTGTGAATTGTCCACTTGCCACTTCATCTGCCACAAGTTGGGATTGTCCACTGCCCACATCACCTGCCATGTCACTTGGCCACGTCACCTGCCACAAGTTGTGGCTTGTCCACATGTTGTGGATTGTCCACTTGCCACGTCACCTGCCACAAGTTGTGGATTGTCCACTTGCCACGTCACCTGCCACAAGTTGTGGATTGTCCACTTGCCACGTCACCTGCCACAAGTTGTGGATTGTCCACTTGCCACGTCACCTGCCACAAGTTGTGGATTGTCCACTTGCCACGTCACCTGACCACGTCACCTGCCACAAGTTGCGGATTGTCCACTGGCCACAAGTTGTGGATTGTCCACTGGCCACAAGTTTCGGATTGTCACCTGGCCACAAGTTGTGGATTGTCCACTGGCCATGTCACCTGGCCACAAGTTGTGGATTGTCCACAATGCAATGCAAGCAATTACAGTTGTTTAAGTTTTTTTAATGGTTTTTCATCATTTGCCCTCATTTTTGAGATTTCTAATGTAAAAAAATAGGTCACCTTTAAAAACGCCTATAAACAAAATCGTGGCAAAACGCCGGTACCGCGTTTTGCGTCTGAAATGTGAAAACTTCTGCGTCTGAACTCATTTTTTTGCTTCTGAAAAAACAAGCCTAAGCCCAACTGCTTTAAAACGTGAATGTGTGCATGGACACATAGGATAACATTAAATGTGTTCAGGGGCAGTTGAAAAAAATGCCTCTGAACTCGAGTTTACCAGCATCTCGTGTGCATGGGGCCTTATGGATTCAACAGTCAACCGTCCTCTTTTGTACGATTTAAAACTTTTAATTCCTTCACAATAAATGTTCCGAGTAGTAATAAAAAAAAGAAAAAAAAAAAAAGAAGGAAGAACAAGAAAATTCAAAGTTAAAAATATTCACTGTATTACACACCCTCTGGCAAGGGCGACGTCACTGGGCTCTCTTATAAAAAAAAGCAGAGGATCCCAAAATTCACAGATCTGGAGAAACTTTTCATGAGATTTGAGGCCCCACCCCCATCTCTCCATTTCAGGAGAAAGCCCAGAATTGTCATCCTTGCTTACAATATACAGGAAACCAGGATTCAAAGTGGAGTTCCACCCACAGTTTGTAGTCCTCACCATCCTGCACTAATGTGTTCAGTTTTAATGAATTGGCATCACACACACACACAATATATATACTCAAGAATAAGCCGTTAAAAAAAAAAAAAAAAACCCCGGGAAAACGTATTGACTCGAGTACAAGCCTAGGGTGTTCATCTGAATGCCTCACTGTGCCAATGACTAGACTAACATTTAACATGGGAGTCTATGAAAGGGGTGCTCGGCTTTGAAGAAGAAAAAAAATAAAAAATGGTGCTCCCCGGCCGTAGGTCCCCCCTGGACAACAAACTTTGCACACTTGGAGAGGAAGAGTGGGGCTACATATGGACCAAATGCCAGGTCCCCAAAGTCCGGGAGATCAGGCGCAAAAAGGTGACTCGAGTATAAGCTGGGGGGGCATTTTCAGCACAAAAAATAAAAAAAGTGTGCTGAAAAACATGGCTTATACGCGTGTATGTATGTATGTATGTATGTATGTATGTATGTATGTATGTATGTATATACACACACACACACACACACACACACACACACAAATATATGTATATATCAACATTTTAATTTGTTTGAGAAAAAAAAAGTATTCATACAGCTCATATAAATTCCCCAACACACCAACATTTTATTAAATGGAAATTTTGTGAAAACAAAGGCCCCGACGTGACTCAGGTAATGACAAGCACGGTTCCATGACCCATCAGGGGAAGTTAACTTACATTTATAGGTCTACAGTTTCACCTAGAATCATAAAAAGCATCATTGACTTCTGGAGAGTTGGAGTCTTGTACAAAGCACGGTTATTATTTCTGGTGTAATTCTCTCTACGGGTGCAGTTGAGAGATGCAAGGAAAATGACTGGTTATGGCGGCATAATTATAGTAACTGGATCAAACTGGCTTTAAGTGAATCCATAAGGCTTTGGAAATCATCAGCTAGAAAGAATGAAAATCGCAAAATATGTTGCTGCAATTTCTTTGTCATCCAGCTACTAAAGTTAAACATTTTCCTACGGAAAATAAACGATTCATGGGTGACGCACAAATAAAAAATAGCAACGGATGAAGAGGACTCGTCACTTTTTTTTTTTTAGCCAGTTATATGAAAGTCACAAGAAAACTGTTGCAGAAAAAAAAAAAAAAAAAAAGCCTTCCAAAGCCATAAGATACATTTATAGCTTTTAGCTAAAATGTTTGTTTTAGAATATTACTCTGTTGTATAAATGTTGCATACCATATGAGCGGTCTTCATTTTGTAGCACAAACTAGCATTGCACTGATACCAAGCATTTGTATTCGTGCAAAAGCGCCAATTCTACAAAACCATACCTTCCCGTCGGCAGACTGTGCGATTTGACAGTTTCAAACGTCACATGACAAGTCACGCCCCTTTACCGGCAATGGAACTGTTCAAATTGTCACAGCGACTTTGAAACAAGTTCCTGCACTACTTTTTTGTGATTTCTTTGTGACTTGCATTGACTTCTTTGCTTTTCCTCCGAGCTGTGCAGTAAGCGACATCAAAGCCCCACCCCCTACCCGAGGAAGCTCAGAAAAGCGCCGTTAATCCTTGCCTTTAAAGTGGATGTAAACCCGAAATTGTTTTTATTTTTATTTTTGGATGTCACAATGTACAGTATAAGATTTCCTATCATCTGTGCCCAGTCTTGCCACAAAGTTAATCCAGATCTGAGTAATCCTCTTTTCTTTCCAGTTAAATAAACGGACAAACAGGAGAAAACTTGTGTCCGTTCCACCCCCTTTTTGTGAGTGACTTTTTTAATTCTCACCCCCACTCCTTTTCTGAAGTCATAGGGTTACTTTTCAGTATTTTGACTGGATGTTAGTGATCATAGCAGAATTTAGTGTAAGGCAGGGCTTGACAAATTTGCTTGGAATCTAGGAGCCAGAAAATGCACCCCGTCCCGACGAGCTCACGCGCAGAAGCGAACACATACGTGAGTAGCGCCCGCATATGTAAACGGTATTTAAACCACAAGTGAGGTATCGCCGCGATCGTTAAGAGTGAGAGCAATAATTCTAGCCCTAGACCTCTAACTCAAAACATGCAATCTGTAGATTTTTTTTTTAACGTTGCTTATGGAGGTTTTAAAGGGTAAAAGTTTGACGCCATTCCACGTGCGGACGCAATTTTGAAGCGTGACATGTTGGGTATCAATTTATTCGGAGTAACATCTTTCACAAAATAAAAATTTGGGATAACTTTACTGTTTTATTTTTTAATTAAAAAAAATGTATTTTTTCCCCCAAAAAGTGCGCGTGTAAGACCGCTGCGCAAATACGGCGTGACACAAAGTATTGCAACGATCGCCATTTTATTCTCTAGGGTGTTAGAATAAAAAATATATATAATGTTTGGGGGGGTTCTAATTATAGGGAAGGAGATGGCAGTGAAAATATTGAAAAATGACATCGCCACCACCAGATGGCGCCAGCTCACAGAAGGAAGAGCTTCGGACTTCACAAGGCCGCGGCCTCAATTACAGTTTGTCGCGGACCCGCAGTGGGGGAGGTGGAGGCGCATGGAGACAGGATCCTGTGCCTCCGTGCTCCGCCACCTCCCCCACAGCTCGATCACGGTGGGCCCGCGGCAGCCGGTAATTGAGACCGCGGCTTCACGAACTTGTAGGCCGCAAAGCCGCGGCCTTAATTACCAGCCGCCGCAGGTGCCAGGTCACAATTTCTGGTCGCAAATTGCGACCTGGCGCCCGGATATTGTCGACCCCTGGTGTAAGGAATACACAGGACAAAATGCATGTTTACAAGGGTGGGGGTGGGGAGTCTACTGACACCCACAGAGCTGCAGACAACAGATCCACCCACAGAATATGCAGTTTTTCAGTTCTTATAACAGATAAAGGGGAGATATTTGACAGGTAAGGATACTTGCAGGAGAAATTTATATATATATATATATATATATATATATATATATATATATATATATATATATACACACATACACACACACACACACACACACACACACACACACACATATATATATATATATATATATATATATATATATATATATACACACACACACACACACACACACACACACACACAGTGTGGCGACTGTTAGGCAGGCAATAGACAGTTCAAATCTTGGCCAGTTCAGCAGGAACCAGCCAAGATACGAACAGTGCACGGGCAGGCTAAATTGCCAAGTTGATCAATCGATCAGATCAACTTGGGTAAAACCAGTGATCATTAGCGGCTGTTATAGCCGCTAGCAATAATCATGGTCATCTTCTGTCGGGGACGGCCCTCCCATCAGAAGACACTGGTCCGGGCAGGAGGAATTTCTGCATCAACGTTGTCTCTATTGATCATGGATTCAAGTGAATTTCTTTCCTGCAAAAAATGGTTGCAGGAAAAAAAAATTGCTCCGTGCATGGCTGGCATGTGTCACTGTGGAGGGGCCAGGAGTGGCTGACTCAGGTTTTCAGAAGCATGTAAAGAGGCCGAGATAGCTGCTGATCAGGAATCTGTGCATATCCCGACATTCTTGTCAGGAACCGTGTAGGGCCTGGACTGGCTCTGGAATGTCAGCCAACAGCCGGTTTTAGCTCCCTGTTGGCAGAATATGGGTCATAAGGGTGCAGAACCAAGGCTGGCCAGACACATTTCAAACCATTAATGAGCAGACTGAATCAATCAACTTGGTTACAAACTAGCCTGTCGGAGCAGCTGCTAGAGATAATGACTTCCCCCACCAGGAGTAGACAAGCAGGGATTCCCATCAGCACTCTGTTGCAGGAAATACATTTGCACCATGTATAGCCTGCCTAAGTGCACTCATGTGACCCATATTAAAGTATAGCCAAAAAGAGCTTTGGTCATACTTCTCTAACATGTTGATGAAGGATGACTGAACCAAGCAAGGCAAAATACAAGCAGAATCATCTTGAGCTTTAAATATATCCATCAGTCGGCATATTCTTGAAACATCACCCAACCGATTTAGAAATGACTGTCAAACAGCCCATTTCCCCTCTGTGTTCTTCCAGGCCAAATACCTTTTTATGTGAAAAAGTGAGATAATTGAAAATCTTAAGACGATCCCCGGTGGAAAGCACAGGACATTATCATCAAAAGCGAGCTGGAGGGAGGCCAAGCTTTTACACACTGGCGGTTGTGCTGGCTTCTAAGCCGACGTGTCAGACAGCGAGCCACTAATTGTCCCTAAAATATGTCAACTGCAAGCGTGGCTGATTTAACACGAAATCCAACAGACTCTATACTGAAAAGCAAGACAGCTTACAGAGAAACTCACTTGCACCACACACACACACACACACACACACACACACACACTTCTACCGGCTGCAGACAGAACTCTTAGGAATGGTAGAGTAGAGGGATGACATCCAAGATTAGTAATACCAGCATTTAGGACTATTCATAACATTTTTAAAAAGGGGAAATTACTGTAAGTACAGAAAGTACCCAATCGCTCCATCTTTGATTTCATTCCAGTAAAACACTAAACAATTAACATGGAAACCGACAGAAGAATCGTGGCCTGCTCACTCGATACTGGCCTTACACAGTCAACACTGCATTACAATATCCAGATGTTTCAGGAACACCTGATCCCAAGCTGCAGTACTCGACTCCAGCCAAAGTATTTCTGCAATCTACAAATACAATATAAAAACAAACACTTCAGCCTTACCCCCTAAAATGTATAACACACACACACACACACACACACACTACAGTAAGCATTATGTGGAAAAAAAGTGTAGTGGATGGACCCCTCTTACATCTGACTGTATATGGACTGAAGTGTCACACTCAGTAAATGGGAATAATGCAGTCAGAGCCAGGTAGGGTTTGATCCAGGCTGTGGATTGTCACGATGCCCCTACCGGATTCTCCTAAGGAATATAAGAACTAACTCCACTTCAGGAGAACCAGAAGATCAAAAAAAAAACACAACCCCTTGATGTCAACGGACAGAAAGTGCAGGAAAATCACTTCACAACCAGTAAAAACAGGACCAATTTCCAGTTTAGGACTGAGACACAACATTAGCCTTCAGTTGTTGTCAACCACAAGCTGGGGGCAGGGAAGTGACCAAGTTATATGACAAAGGCAAAGGGGGAAATTCAGGTCCCCACCCTAACTTTGACATCAGGTTTGTGTAAAACCAGCCACAGACTGATCGAAAATCAGCTGGGTCAGCAGGAACCAGCTGAATTTTGGTCTATGGGCAGGCTGGTTATACTGACGTCAATCAACTGACTTTCATTCTTTCTAAACTATTGCCATAGTGCCGATCTATAAGGATATAGATGCCTCCGGCATGTATCCTTACCTGTCAAATGTCTCCACTCTGTCTGTTATGAGACCCAAAAAAAAACACTGCAGATTCTGTGGGTGGATCTGTTGTCTGGAGCTCGGTGGGTGGAGTCGTGATGTCAGTAGTCTACCCGCCCTCCTCTACACTCCCCTTACACCAAATTCTGCTATGATCACTAGCATCCAGTCAAAATCCAGAAAAGTAACCACATGACTTCAGAAAAGGAGTGCATGAGATATGTAAATAACCTGTCATTTACAGCAAGGACAAAAGTTTACTCCTGTTTGTCTGTTTATCTAACTGAAAAAAAGATAAGAGGATTGCTCAGAGCTGGATTAACTCTTTGTGGCAAGACTGGGCACAGATCATAGGAAATCTTTTACTCTACATTGTGACAGCAGCTAAAGCCACCAGCAGCGATCATTGTATTCTGTGGGATGAGAAGGTTCTGCTGCCGGAAAAACACAATAGTGGGAGGGATTACCTCATAAACACAGACTAATGTGTTATGGGAATTTAGTAAATTTTCCTTTAACACGTGGTTGAAGGAAAGAAAATTGCATAATGTATGGTCTTGCCCAAGGCTATTCATGCTGAATAAGCTAAACTTTTGAGCAGCATAATACTTACCGTAGCTCCTTAACCTACACGGTTAAGGAAATATTTGCAGAAAACTCTGCACCGATGTCTACGGCGCAGGCGCACCGAGCGTCCCGGTATTATGGATGGGATCATGCCGGTCCCACATGCAGTGGGACGTTACTGCAGGGCTACACTTTTTTTTTTTTTTTTTTTTTAAGAGGAGTAAACCCTCTTTTTCCTGCAAAAAAAACCCCACAGAACCCTGCAGAGGGTTTACTTCCTCTTTAAAAAGAGTGCAGCCCTGCAGGGCTCCACCCACACTGGGCGCCATTCAGTTTCCTGTGAATAAATGGACTACAAGTACTGTCATTCATTGCGGCTGACTGCAGGGGCGCTGGTGAGCACCCTTGTAGTTAAAGGGGTTGTAAACCCTTTCCAACTGGCTTACCTGTGGCTACCCAGGATATCTCCTAAACCTGCATTAGGAGATATCCCCTGTATGTGCTGATGTAATCGCCACATGCGCACTGGGGCAAACTGAAGCAATGGCACCTATGTGCCGTTGCTTCAAGAGGAAGTAAACCCTCTAAAGCATTTTTATTTTTTCCTGCAAGAGAAAGGCATAATGAGCTAGTATGCACAGCATACTAGCTCATTATGAATTACTTATCCGAGATTGAAGCCCCCAAAGCAGCTCTTGTTCCTCACCACCGCTGCCATTGATACCCGAGTTACTTGCGGCTATCGGGGCTTCAGCGATGTGACTGGCCAGAGCCGCGATGATGACACTCCAGCGCACCAATGGCGCGCTCAGTACGCCTGCACCATTGTCTACAGCGCGGTGCAGTCTTTTCTGCAAATATCCCCTTAACTGTGTAGGTTTAAGAGATATTTGTTGCACTTGCAGGCAAGCCTTAATCTAGGTTTTAAAGTTTTTTTTTTTTTGGGGGGTTTACTTCCACTTTAATTCAACATACCTGCCCTTCAGTAACAGTATAGGCAGACAGTGTACTGACAGTGTGCAGGATCCAGGTATTCATGTGCAATCTGCTGATGGTAGGTGCAATGATTTACAGGATGCAAATGGAAAAAAAAATACACATTTTTTGCATGAAAAAAGATTTGTTTTACAATAGGTGAACTTGGCCTTTATAGTGGCAGAAATGTTGTAGGCATGCTGCGATTTGGTCTGCCCCGTTATCTTCTGTATGCAATTTACATGATCTTGCTTTGGCACCACTGTTAAGAACTTCAACTGAAACATTATACGGGAGCAACTTGCCCCCCTGACAAAAAAGCATTTGGAGTGGAAAAGCTGATTAAAATCTACACTTCCTCTTATAATTAGTGAAGCGATGCCAATGCCGAATCGTTAATCCTGGGCCTCACCTGCTTCCAAAGCATCGTTTTGGCTTATGACACAATCTGTGGGAAATCCCAGAGGTGAAGGCGCTGGAACTGGCTCAGCTGGACACAATTAATATTTTCCATGAGCAACATCTGGAATTAGCAACAGTGAGAAGTAATCCCAGCATTGGCACATTCCGCTATTCATTTCATACAACAATTTGCTGTGTTCACGTTTTATAGAGTTCTCAGATTAGACAGCTGCATGGAGGCAGTAGGGACTGAACGCATCCTTTACATAGAACATGGGTGCTCAACTTGTGGCCCTCCCGCTGTTGCCAAACTACAATTCCCATCATACCTCCTCTGCCTTTGGGAGTCATGCTTGCAACTATCAGCTTTGTAAGGTCTCATGGGACTTGTAGTTCTGTAACACCTGGAGGGCCACAGGTTGAGCACCCATGACATAGATCATTGGGACTTCCTTAGTAAATTGCAAGTCCAAAAAGTGCAGTGAACTGCCAATCCTGTTCACAAATGTGCGCAAGGGTCCCCAAATTACTTACTTTAAAGCGGACCTCCTGCCAAGCAGCTAAACACACAGCTGAATTACATATTGAGAAACTCATGCCAAACCATTTATAATTCTATACAAGGGGAGATCTGAGCAATCGGTTTGGTGTGGGGGTTGTTAACGCGGCAGCCACCTAGGAGAGTACAATGTTTGTATTTTGCAGAAAGCCACACTTCTCTCTTAAAGCGGAGCTCCACCCTCCACCTCCACTCCCGATCGGAAACACCCCCCCCCCTCCGGTGTCACATTTAACACCTTTCAGGGGGAGGGGGGGTGCAGATACCAGGTATTTGCACATACTTCCGGCCACACAGTCTGCGGGTAGACTACGGGCAGGACATCAGATCCCCCCCCCCCTTCCCCCTGTTGTGTTCTGGGAAACACTTGGCTCCCAGAATATGGCGCTGGACTCCAGGACAGGTAAGTGTTTTGATGTTAAAAGTCAGCAGCTGCAGTATTTGTAGCTGCTGGCTTTTAATTTTACTTCTTTTTTTTCAGGGGACATCCGCTTTAATAGTATATTGGTACATTGAGAAGCTAGAATAAAAAAAAATAAAAATGGAACTTAACCCGGAAAGGATTTACCCCCTTCCCGACCAGAGAACTTTTTGGGACACGGCACAGCGCGGTCGTGAGACGGTGTACCCAAACAAAACTAACGTCCTTCTTTCCCCACAACTAGATCTTTCTTTTGGTGGCATTTGATCACCTCTGTTTTTTGTGCGCTATAAGAAAAAAAAAAATATTTTTTACTTTTGCTATAATAAATAGCCCAAAAAAATGATTTTTCCTCAGTTTAAGCCGATATGCATTTTACATCATTTATTTTTTTACCAAAATCGTAAAAAGGTGTATTTTGATTGCTTTGTGCAAAAGTTATAGCATCTACAAAATAGGTTAGTGATTTATGGCATTTTTATTATAATTTTTTTCATTATTAATGGTGGCAATCTGCGATTTTTATGGGGACTGCGACATTGCAGTAGACACATCGGACGCTTTTTGACACCATTTTGGGACCATTGTCATTTATACAGCGATCGGCGCTATAAAAATGCACCGATTACTGTGTAATAGACACTGGCAGAGAAGGGGTTCACACTAGGGGCGATCAAGGGGTTAACTGTGTCCTAGGGAGTGATTTTAACTGTGGGGGGAATGGTCTCACAACATGAGAGATCTGAGGGACCAGCAGGTGCAAAGGTGGAGAATCCATTACACCACCTTCATCCCATCCACATGCTTCTTCTAGACAAGTCATCGCCAAAAGCAGCAACAAACACCAGTTTAACAATACCCCATCAAAAGCCTTTTATCTAGGTGGTCAGGAATGCACAAATTAACAAATTCAAGTTGTACCACGTTTTTTTCGGACAACTATACAGTCTAAACCACTTTAACAAATGTATTGTGTATGTCAATAAGCATATTTATCAGAGCAGGAGATGCAATATGAACTGTGCACCAAGGACCCATCTGTTAACTGCAGACTTGAGTCATCCACCAACAGAAAATATTACTTGTGACGAGCAGTGATTCATTTCTGGTGTGAGAGACATATCACCACAATTCGTAGGGCATTTCTGCATTCTAAGCTTAAGGCCAGGGGTGCCCAACCTTTTGAAGAGCGAGGGCCACTTAAGCAACTTGGTAATCAGTCGCGGGCCACAATGAGCGGAGCGGACGGATGACAGGTCACGGCTACTCTATGGACCCTCTGATCCGCCCAGATGGAAGGAGACAAATGTTTTTCGGATTGGTGTAAGGCGGGCGTAAACGGACATCTGTCACTCTGTAGAGGTGAATTGAGGGTCCCATTTGGTCGGGCTGAACGTGTGAAAAGGGCCTAAGACTGCTTTCACACTATGCTGCAGTTTACCCATACCACTAGTGCAGGGTTAGCTGAACTTTGTAATAGACTCCAGTGGCAAAAGCCGGTGCTGTAGAGGAAGCATCAGCTTATAGGGCTCTGCTCCGCAGCCGCTTTCTTCCTCTACCACCAGCTTCACATCACAACACTGATGCTGTGGTAAGGCGGGTTGGCAATCTGCAATCTTTGCTTGCCAACCCGCCATTCCAGAGCAGGTGGTCCGGGCCACATCAGAGGGCTCCGTGGGCCACATGTGGCCCCCGGGCCACTGGTTGGCCACCCCTGCTTTAGGCAAAGCCAACATGTTGCCGATGTTGGCTCATTAATATTCACCACAAACATGTACAGTGGGGGAGGGACTCGCCGAGTGACAGCAAGAATCCGGGAAGAGATTATATCTTTACCTTTTCATTTTAACCCAAGGAAACCAGCTAGACACAGATGTAAAATACATACAGCAGTAAGTGTCTTACCCACCAGGAATAGAAATTATTCTCAACTTTGTGAAGAATACACTCCTTAAAGTGGATGTAAACCCAAAAAATAAATGTTTTTATTTTTGATGTCACAACGTAGAGTATAATATTTCCTACCATCTGTGCCCAGTCTTGCCACACAGTTAATCCAGCGCTGAGAAATCCTGTTATTGTTCAGTGAAAATGAACAGCCTTCCAGATAAAAACCTGCCTAAATAAAAAGTCAGTTTTCTCTCTTCTTGCTTTGAGTGACAGGTTATTTACATATCTAGCTTGGACATGTTTATCAGGGGTGTATTTCTCACTATAAAAAGTGAGAAATCTACCCCTCCCCCACATAACAAATCCTGGTAATATACAATGAACTTTGGATCACCTCATGTTATGATAAACAAAACATAGCATAAAAGATAAACATGTCCAAGCTAGATATGTAAATAACCTGTCACAAATCAAAGACAGAGAAACAGACTTTATAATTTGGCAAGTTTTTATCTGGAATTCTGTTAATTTGCACTGAACATTAAAAGAGGATTACTCAGCGCTGGATTAACTGTGTGGCAAGACTGGGCACAGATAATAGAAAAACTTATACTCTACAGCATGGGTCTTCAAACTATGGCCCTCCAGTTGTTCAGGAACTACATTTCCCATCATGCCTAGTCATGTCTGTGAATGACAGTTTTACAATGCCTCATGGGATGTGTAGTTCCGCAACAGCTGGAGGGCCGTAGTTTGAGGATCCCTGCTCTACAGTGTGACATCAAAACTTTAAGCATTTGATTGAAGCAGAACTTCATCCAAAAAGGGAAAATTCTGCTTGTGCACATCCTTCCCCTTCCATTGACAGATTTTGCACTGAGGGACCCAGTTTTGAAAGGTCCCTGCTCCAACTTCCGGCAGCCAGAATTTCACCTGAAGCCCCCCCCCCCCATGTCTTCTCAGACACAGAGGTCCCAGAAGACCACTGGACCATTCAGAAGGCTTGCTCAGTAAATACAAAATTGAGGGGGGGGGGGGGGATCTGTCGTCATCTTAGTGCGGGAGTCATGTACAACTGTTCATGTTCGGAGGCTTTGCGGCAGCTCCGTAGTGCACTGTACTGTGCAAGCACTGCACCTGTGCATTATTTGAAGGGGAGTCATTTCTCGTCAGAACACAGGTTCACACATCTCCAGTGCAAACTGCACAGAAGTCCTGTACGTCTTCTGGCCCGTTTCAGGTGCGAATTCAGGGTTTCCCAAATACATATGCTCTGAATCTTCCATAACATTTTCCCTTTAAAATAAGCGGTTAATAGACAAAATGGATAATTAAATGTAAAACAACTTTCATTTAAATAATTGCACAGAGAGTAAATGAGTCAATCCTCTACAAAAATGCAAATACATTAGGATATTTTGCCAACAACCTGTAACATTTGCCAGGGGAAAACTAAATATAATCTCAAAAATAAAAAATGATTTCTTTAACCATGGCACAAAGGAGGTTCACATCAGCATAGCCAGAGGCACATAAAGAGAAAAAAGATTGAAAGAAAAATACAGAAGCTTATTATGGAAAAGAACCAAAACCATATTATACATCTTGATAAATTCTAAATGCTTATGCAAGCTCTGAACTGAAAATCCAGGACAGTTACTGCATGTCAATTTCCGCAAAATGATTAATAACGTCAATATGCCACAAATGGGAAAAGCGCAGAAAAAGCAATAAGAGCAGAAGAAATAATCTCTCACCCTTCTATCCCAAATCAAATGTCAGGCCATGATGGAGGAGACAAATGTTTTGCCAACATACTATTTCCCCACAACACTTAATCCAGCCATAGACTGTTCGAATCTCGGCTGGTTCAGGCCGATTTTACCCAAGTTGATCAACCAGGAGGTCAGAGTTTTCAGGCAATTATTGCCAGCTATAGCCGCTAGCAGCAATCACTGTTCTAGCCCAGACAGCGCCCCCTGCTGGGGGAATACAACATCTTCATAGGAGGGATTCCTCTCCCCCCATCAACACTAACTGTGTTGACGGGGGAAATCGAGCAATTTTCTTGCTTGCAACCTATGGTTGCAGGAAAGAGAATTGCATGGTCTATGGCTGGCTTTACTATTACACAGGCATTAATTAGCCATCGCTTCATTAAAACTATACCAATCTTGGGTGATTGAGTGGGCAAAGATCCCTTCACAGCACAGTAGTCACGGAATAGACAAGACCCTAGCTAGATGTTTCCAGTATGAAGCTGAATTTTGTATGCATGAATAAAAAGGACTGTACAGGTTTGTGCATTCAAGGCAAGGTATATGGGGAACAGCCATCTACTGCTTTTTCTGTACGTGAATATTTTAGACCCCTTTCACACTGGAGGCAGTTTTCAGGCATTTTAGCACAAAAAACAGCACCTGTAAGGGCCTCTCATGTCTCCCCAATGTGAAAGCCTGAATACTTTCACATTGGAGTAGTGCGCTTGCGGGATAGGAAGAAAAGTCCTGCAAGCAGCATCTCTGGGGCCGTGTAGGAGCACTGTACAGCGGTAAAAGGCTAAAACTAGTGGCGCTTTCCCCCTAAGGGACCCGTCACCTCAGTGTGAAAGTAGCCTTAAGGTTACATTCACATCAGTGATTTTGGGCGTTGCAAATTGTAGCAGCAAGAATCAGATTTCTACTGTGGCCCACTACCCCGTTCAATATAAAAACAGGTCAGTGGCGGTTGTACCCATTCGCGGCTCAGCCATAGGAATCGCTGGCTGTGTGGAAAGCAGCGGCTGCTGGAAATTGTCAGTAGGAATCCGATACCCGGCATTAATCACTGGTGTAACCTTTGTAATAAGGTACCTAAGGCCAAAATGTTTTTATTTATTTCTTTAGATATGGGAAAAGTGGTCAGTGTTTTTTTTTTTTTTTTAAATACGGTTGTTCTCATTTGAGAAATTCAATCTCTCAATTTGTCCCAATGTCTATTGTCACTGGGACCGAACGTGAAACCAAAGTTCTGGATCGCCATCAGAAGAGAAATAGGGGGCAAAAGGGATACATGTTCCGGTGACAACAAGATTTCCTCACTTTGGAGATATTTTTTCACTTCCTGTTGTGTCTACAAAACCGGAAGTGAAGGGAAATGCCCACCAATGGGGAAAAAAAAAAAAAAAGGAAGGGTTTTAGTTTCTGACTGGCTTCTAGAGAGCACTGAAATCCAAAACAATCTTTCCCATTTTAGTTTTAAGTAGTACTGAGGGTCAGGAGGGACAGACAACGGAAGCCCCATAGTAAGTCTATAGGTGATGTCACTTCTCAGCCGTTGTTGGTCCTCTACTGCACACAGCTTCCTTCGCTGTAAACCGGACCGGGTGCAGGAAAGGCACTAAAGTGATTTTTGCTTTACAGGGTTAGATTAGGTTTAGAATGTGGCAGAGAGCATGTTTAGAGTTAGTTTTTGCCTGGACTTACACTTAAAGGATTTTTATTGCTTGCATCCATGTTGGCGAGACCTTCCTTCGCTTACTTGAATAAATCTACAAGAACTCTTTAAAAGCTTGTGCACACAGGTATTGTTTTAAGTGGTGTTTTGCATTCTAATGCAACGTTGCTTAATTGCACACGTCCGATGCCAACCCGCAGCAACAGACTGCATATCGCCTGCTTTGCTTGTAATGCAAATACATCCCAACAGGGCATTGCTGTGTCCCAAGAAGCAATGCAAAGCAGGTTAAATGCAATCTCCTAACAAAATATCCACATGCCAGTGAAGTAAATGGAAAATTGATGACATGAGCTTCAAATACAAGACAACTGCATGAAAACTTCCCTCTAACGCAAAACTCTAGCCAAATTTTTGGTTGCATGAAAAAGTACTCCAACCAGTGATGGCTAGGATACATATGAAGCATTCAGCTTGCATTTCTTTTCTCATTATACCCTGCAAGGTGCCATCAGATCCCTCAATGACTGAACATGACCCCTCAACATTTCTGAAAGTTTTTGCAAAGGCTTAAAAGAGACCCTGTTACCACAATGGGCAAGGTCCATTAAAGGAGTTGTAAAGGAAAAAAAAAAATTGCCCAAAATTAAATGTCTGCAAGGTAGACAGACAGAATAGTGTAATGATTCTGTTAAAAAAAATAGTAAATACCTATTAAATTCCTTCATCTATATCACTTCCGGCATTCTGGTTTCTGTTCTCTCATTCACGTCCTGGTTTGAAGCGCTCGTTCATGTAAGAACTACATTTCCCAGTATGCATTGCGGCACGCCCAGTAATTCACACCTCCTTGAAGTCTCTAACACGTAGAGAGCGTCCTGCCGCACGGATGTAGTTCCCAGGAGGGGGCGAGCAGGTCACTGACCACTGCAGTAAAGTCTCCCTTCGCGGTGGTGAGTAACAATCAGACAAGCAGGAAGTGAACAGAATAGAGAAGAAATAGAGCAACTTCTGAGCAAAAACGAACAATGAGGAAGTGAAAAGAGGAATGTCTGCAGGTAAAGGATGCTTATTATGGAAAAAAAATGTTTCCTTTATACCCCTTTAAATAAATAGTTCACATCAGTAAAACAACAAAGCAGCCCTTTGGCTTCGGAAATGAATTTTAAGCACAATTATCTTCTCCTGAAAGGAGGTCTTCAGATCTCCAGACTGACCAGGAACTGCAACCCTTCCCCTGACCATCACTATAACACAACTGTAGATAAGATATAAAAAAAATAAAAAAAAAAGATCAGAAATGAAAGCTGCCGCATAGTAGATACTTTAGTTCAATGTTTTTTAGATCAAATTTTCCTAGTTCAAGCAGTAGCATAGTGATGACATAGGGGCAAGTGGGAAGGGGAACCATTTCAGGAAGATTCGATTCTCCAAGGAAAAAAAAAAAACAAAGCCGATAGTTATGCTTATGTCCTGTACACAAGATCTGAAAATCAGATTAGACTTTTTTCACTTAATAGTCACAAGTCGAAATTGAATAGGTTACTAAAGTCATGAAAATTCTCGTACGACAAAGAAATATAAATCGGAAGCACTGTGTTGTAATGTATTTTCAGATGACAACTGTACTGACTAAACGAAAATGATACAATCCGGTATTGTACGAGGAACATTTTCGCGTTTGTCTGATCTAAAAAAAATAAAAAAATAAAAAAAAAAAACGGATGAATTGACGCGATCGGCTTTCGAAAGCTCTGTACCGATGATCCGATTATTGTACAATCATGTCCGATTTTTGGATCTTGTGTACGGACCATTAGGATCATTTTCACGTTTTTTTTTGTCCCATGTGTTTACTATACCTTTCTTGTGATAGGCTGGTCTCCATGAACACCCCAATGAGGTGTTGATTTACTCAATTTGGAGACTGCCAAAACGGATTCAGCTGTGCATGGTAGTCAGAGTCTAACAGCTTGTTCAATTAGGCCCCTTTCACACGGAGTAGTATTTCAGGCGTTTTAGTGCTAAAAAATAGCACATAAATAACACCTGAAATACTCTTGCCCCAGCATTCTCAACGTGAAAGCCCGAGGGCTTTCACACTGAGGTGATGCGCTGGCGGGAGAAAAAAATAAATAAAAATCTCCTGCAAGCAGCATCTTTGGAGCGGTGTGTATACCGCTCCTTCTCATTGAATACAATGGGACACCGCGGTAATAGCGCCGGCAATGCGCCTCTGCAGTATTAACTGTTTTTCAGCCGCTAGCGGGGGTTAATACCGCACCTGGCCGAATACCGCCACAATTCCGTCAATATAGCGCCGCTAAAACCGCGCTATACCGCCACCACACATACTGCCCCAGTGTGAAAGAGGCCTTAAGCTTTGATAACATAAAAAAATAAAAAATAAAAGAATATACTGGAAGCAGATTCGTTTCTATGCAGATCTGCACGATCCAGTTTTAGTAAATCAACCCCTATGTGATGGTGTTCAGGACAGGTGACTAGTTGCTTCCTATATCTGGACACCGAGGCCAATCTGACCAGCATATGGAGCGCTCTACAGCATTTAAAACAGGGGCATTCCCTGAGGAGGGTTGGATCATGTCTGTAGGATTAGACATCCAAGTGTTGCCTTCTCCTTGGCAAGTTCAGTCCAAATTTGGATCCCAAGGTCTCTCTGAGACAGCAATAGTGAGACATTCCCACCAGGATTCCTAATTCCATCTTACCACCATGGCCATTACAAAGCTTAATGATGGTGTCATGCTCTCCCAAAGGGTTCTCTATAGAATAGAATGAATAATGAGAGGGTCCGGCTAAGACAGAATTACATGTCATTACTGCACTGTGGGAGAGATCAAAATAAGATGACTGCAGAGGAGGTGGAGACAGATTTAATACTCCAGTGATATCAATAACTATACAGTTATGTGAGCAAATAACTTTTGGGGAAAAAAATAACCCACCATCTCCCATGTACGTGTTCCACTTTTCCTTCAACACACACACAGCCAGACTGACTTACATACACACTAAATTTATAAATAGAGAGAAATATAATATAATTATATATTACACACAATGTAAATCAGCCACATGTTCCATTCACTAAGGCTCCATTCACACCTAGGCGTTTTGTCGCCTGTAGCGCGACGCTCACAAACGCCAGAGGGAGAAAAATACATGAAAGCCTATGGAGATGGTTCACATCTGAACGCTGATGCGCCTGACGCCCATCGCCTGTAGTTAAAAAAAGTTCCGGACCCTTTTTTGTCGCGCGTATCGGGCGGTTTGGGCGTATTTGAGCGTTTCCATTTCCCATAGAAAGTAATGGAAACGCTCGATTCAAGCGACTAGCGCGACAACGAGCGTTTGCTACAGGCGTTTTGTCGCTTTAATCAATAGAACTTTTCACCCAGGCAGAAGATTAAACAAATCTACCAACATAACAACAAGTGATGAAAAGATGATAATTTTTCCTATTGGCTAAAATAAAAAACGTCAAAGTACAAAAACGTCGGACGACGATGTATGCAAACGCGCAAATAAGCATGAATACGCGCGACAAAACGCTGGAAAAAAACGCCCAAAAAACAACCAAACGACCGTCGCTCAGGTGTGAATGCAGCCTAATGGAAAATGGCATCATTCAATCAGAGATAAAAACTACCTCAGTTGTTCATTAACCAAACAAAATAAATATAATAAAACAAATTAAAAAAGGGGGGGGGGGGGAGGAGGCTGCCAGCTTCATGCAAATAAACAGATAAAAATATATTGCATTGTGTACCAATTACACAAGCATTGCAGAACAACTAGATGTTTATCAGCATTAGGAAACCAGTTCTGCAGCTAGACTGCTTGATAATCTGAGGCTTTTTCTAAATGGGATCTATGAAAATGGTTTACCGGCTGTATAATACACACATTATACAGCCAAAGCAGGAAGTCAGATCTTAAACCATTTCACTTGTAGAACGTGAATAAAAAAAAATCAAATAAATGATCGTTCTAAAAGGAATCTGAATGGTATAAAATATAGTAAAGAGTCATCAGTATCCCCCAGCAATAGATTATTGGTGGTTAGGAGCGGTTTAGCTCGGAGGTAAAGCATTGTCTACAATAGAAAGGACCCCCGCCTAGATGCACAGAACAGATAAGGAGATTAGGAAAACCACTTACAGACAGAACCAGGCCTTGCAAAGCCTATGCTAATGTCTTTTGGATTCCCTTGAGTCAAGCTGGTGGAGACTTCCAGCACATGGCTTCCGCTTATACCAATTTCCTTAAAAATTAACAACGTCTTCCTGTTAAAGCCGAACTCCAAGAATTCAGCTACTTTGTAACCTGTGCTTGGTTAGTAGCGGGTGAAGCCCAACGAAGTACATGCCACCTCATGGACTTATATCTTTATAATCACATTATAACCAACACGATACTTCCAGCACCCCAGCGCTACACCCCCTGGTCTCAGCTCCTGAGGCTGCAGATTTGCATACAGCTGCAGTGCATATGCATCTCCACCTCATGGCCAATCACATAGCAGTTTGTAGTGCGTGAATTCAGTCACAAAGGCTTAGTAAACCTGTTCAATGAGAATTAAAAGGAAGTAGGAGTCCACCAGGTGGCATGCATCTTATAGGACTTGAAGTAGAACTATAGGCAACCCCCTCCCCCCCATTTTGAATAGAGCAAAGGAGAGTTATAACTCCTGTCAGATTTTTCTTTTCACCATCTGTGTCCCATTTCCGAGATTTCCCTTCACTTCCTGTCCCAGGTATAATGAAAAAACAGTGTTGCATTATCCCCCTCATGGCTATGTGATTGGCCATGAGGTGGAGAGGCATATGCACTGCAGCAATATGCAAATCTGCAGCCTCAGGAGCTGAGACCAGGGGGTGTAGCGCTGGGGTGCTGAGAGTATCGTGTTGGTTATAATGTGATTATAAAGATATAAGTCCATGAGGTGGCATGTACTTCGTTGGGCTTCACCCGCTGCTAACCGAGCACAGGTTACAAAGTAGCTGAATTCCTGGAGTTCGGCTTTAACAGGAAGACGTTAGTCTGCCTGTTAATTTTTAAGGAAATTGGTACAAGCGGAAGCCATGTGCTGGAAGTCTATATTGTGCTGGAACACATATTACCAGGATGTATTATGTGGGGGAGGGGTGGATTTCTCACTTTTTATACCTCATGTTATGATAAACATAACAACATATGATAAACATGGCCAAGCTAGATATGTAAGAAGAGAGAAAACTGACTTTATTTAGGCAGGTTTTTATCTGGAAGGCTGTTCATTTTCACTGAACATTGAAAGAGGATTACTCAGATCTGGATTAACTGTGTGGCAAGACTGGGCACAGATGATAGGAAATCTTAAACATTTTTTGGGTTTACATCCACTTTAAAAAAGGTAAAAACCTTAAAGTGGTGGTAAACTTATGAGAAAAAAAACCTGCAAAACAATAGCATACTAGCACATTATCTAATACTTACCTTAAAACAGCAACGCGTCCGCTCACCGCTTAAGGGAGCCAACATGTTCCCTCTGCATTTCTTGCGGTTCGCTGGCTCTGGCACTGAGTGGCCAGAGCCATGCGCAGGAGTCCTTAATTCTGGCAAGGAGCTCTGAATTTCCGGCACGATCCACTGGACCTTCAGAGCGCATGCACCACTGATATCAGCAACTGCATGCAGGGTAATTATCTCCTAAACGGTGCAGGTTTAGGAGATATTCATTTTACCTACAGGTAAGCCTTGTTATATGTTTACTTGTAGGTAATAATCACCAAGCGATGGACACAACCGCTTTAAGGCTTTAGATAGAATAAAGTTAAAATTGGTTGATAAAAATGGAAAAAGTCTTAAAGTAGAATTGTTGGCAGCAGAAAAACACATAAGGAAATAGAATAGTAATAATACAAGCATTTATTGCTTATTTGATTATCCCAGTAACATTTATCCAGATTTTAATCCATCAACATCCGTGTACATTCACTCAGCTGTGAAATCACTGCATCCCTGTCACCCTGGGAATGTGTCTTACCCCGATTTGAAATCATTACTCGTCTTTTTTTTACTACTACTCAGGGCTCTACTAGAAAAGGTTTACTCTCCCACTGATGTTTTTTCATCCACTGACAGACATTTGGTTTTGAGGTTTGCCATCATTCTTATCCGACTCATTTGTATAAGGTTTGCATAATAATAAGTGTGTATATATTTATTAAAAATATTGTGAAAGAGAAGGTGTCATGCTAATTATTTTCACCAGATGGGAAGCAATGCAAGATCTACGACAGACACAGAGAGAAGTAAAAATCTGTCAGGTGTTGGGGTTTCTTCCTTCCTCTACAATATTTATTTCCAAGCGTTTTAGTTGGAAAGGTCCACTCCAATCTGGTAAAAAGTTGTCAGGACAGCGAGCGAGGGTAACTCTTTCCAACAGAGGCCAGTAGAGACCTCAAAAATATACAATGTTACCCATACTGACCAATCAGAATCCTTGTTTCATTCTTCAAAAGAATAAAAAAACATGATGGGGCACAATGACCATATCCAATCTCTTGTTTTTTTCGTGAGGATATTTTAAATATTAAAAAGGTGGCAATTAAAAGCAAACCTCTATTTTAGTTTGAAAAAAGCAAGGCTGCAGGAAAAGTTTTACATTTGTTTCACCAACTTGCTGGCCTCATTTTAAATGATCTTCTTTTATCTTTAAAGAACTTCCTTTCGGACTTCTAAAATACTTAGTCCCCTTTCACACTTATACGACTTGTCCCACGATTTTGGACTGCAAAATAGTATGACAAGTCATTCTCCATTATTTCCAATGACTACCATTTATACTGGCACGATTTTAAGTTGTGACTACTTCAAAGTGGTCCGATTTTGATGCCACTTACACAGGCATAAATTGAAATCGCGTTAATATCGCGCGACTTTTAAGACGTACAAGTGTGAAAGGGGGCTAACTTTTACATTGTGCAGGCTGCCATACAAAATGCATAGTGAAAAAATGTTTTTAGTATAAATACACTAGTTATAAAATAAAAAGGGGGAGGAAGGCTGACTATATAAGCAAAAGATGTACTTAAAAATATGGTAATGGCTCCAATTTAGGAAGTATGTATATGTCTAGCATCTTGGCAGTGATCCAGACAGGCAAAAAAAATCATCCGACGTATAATAAAAAACAAACTTGTACATATTAAAAATAAAAAAAACACACACACACACACACACACACACACACACACACACTATAATATGTATATATTGGTGTCAAGCGCAACCAGGTGAGGAGTAAAAAGACAAGTGTATCTTGCCTACAGTCAAGCATGGTTGTGGGAGTGTCATGGTCTGGAACTACAATTCATTGAGGGAACCATGAATGCCAACATGTACTGTGACATACTGAAGCAGAGTGTGACCCCCTCCCTTAGGAGACTGGGCCGCAGGGCAGTATTTCAACATGATAAACGACCCCAAAGATGACCACTGCCTTGCTAAAGAAGTTGGGGGTAAAGGTGATGGACTGGCCAAGCATGTCTCCAGACCTAAACACTATTGAGCATCTGTGGGGCTCCTCAAAGGGAAGGTGGAGGAGCGCAAGGTCTCCAACATCCACCAGCTCTGTAATGTCATCATGGAGGAGGGGAAGAGGACTCCAGTGGCAACCTGTGAAGCTCTGGTGAACTCCATGCCTAAGAGCAGGCATCCTCAAACTACGGCCCTCCAGCTGTTGCAGAACTACAAATCCCATGAGGCATTGTGAAACTCTGACATTCACAGACATGACTGAGCATGATGGGAAATGTAGTTCCTGAACAACTGGAGGGCCATAGTTTGAGGACCCCTGCCTAAGAGGGTTCAGGCAGTGCTGGAAAATATTGGTAGCCACACAAAATATTGACACTTTGAGCCCAATTTGGACATTTTCACTTAGGGGTGTACGTGTGTTGAGTTATTTTGAGGGGACAGCAAATTTATACAAGCTGTACACTCACTACATTGTAGTAAAGTAATTTTTCAGTGTTGTAACATGAAAAGATAATAAAATATTTAGAAAAATGTGAGGGGTGTACTCACTTTTGTGAGAGAGTGTGTGATCTCTCTCTCTCTCTCATTGCAGTTAATAAAAACAACAAAAACAGGTATAAAAGTATAGTCATCAGAGACCAACTTTCATTGTTCCCTCTATGACTGAAAACGCCAGCACTGCTGATCAGGCAAAACTCCAGGCATCTGCCAATTCTTACAGTCCCAATGACAAGGCAGGTACCATATGAGTGACTGGTCAATAGGAATGTGTTGGTGAAGAGTGGAAAATCTGACATTACCAGGAAGTTCTGGAGCTTTGCAGAGCAGAACGACCTGGCATTCAGAGGGCAGTGAAAGCTGCTGCAGGTATGTGGAGGCACATCTCAAAGCCGGCCAAAATGTATTTCATTTTTAGATCAAAGTTCTAACTAGGGCCGAAACAACTAATACAGGGGTCTCAAATTACCTAAGGGCCGAAAGACAAGTTTTCATATCCCATGGGGGGCCACATGCAAACTTTCAAACTTCAGTACTGGTGTCAGCAGACGCATTATTAAGCCCCAGCACTGGTGTCAGCAGACGCATTATTAAAGGGGTGTTCCAGCCAAAAATTGTGTTTATTAAAAGTCAGCAGCTACAAAAAGTGTAGCTGCTGGCTTTTAATAAACAAACACTCACTTACCTGCTCCTGCGTTCCAGCGACACGCCGACCCGGGCTCCGCTCCTCTCCCCCTCCCCGGCCGGCGTCCTCAACGCAACTGTGGGCACCCAGCTGTGACAGCCTTCGGCTTCACGGCCGGGCACCCACTGCGCATGTGCGAGCAGCACTGCGCATTCGCGAGCGGCGCGCCGCTGATTGGACAGGCGATCGCATGGGACCTGTCATGTGTCCCATTCGATCGCCTACAGGGAGGGGCTGCTGTAGGCGATTAAGCTTAAGCGGAAGGAGGAAGTGGGACAGGAAGTCTCACTCCTCCTGAAGCCCCCACTCCCCCCCCAAAAAAATGTGGCATGTAAGGGGGTGAGGAGTGGGTTAAGCGGAAGTTCAAATTTTGGGTGGAACTCCGCTTTAAGCCCCAGCACTGGTGTCAGCAGACGCATTATTAACCCGGACCACTACACTGCCGACAGACCACTACACTACACTACACACTGACCGCGCACATCAGGGCACAGCGCACATAGGTGTACAGCACAACAGGCCACATCAGGGTACAGGGCATGGCACATCAGGACAGGACATATCAGGACAAGGCACAGCACATCAGTACAGGGCACATGGCACCCTGATGTACAGAGCGGGGCACATTAGGGCACAATCAGGGCAAAGGTCAGCGTTTACTTGTTTTCTTCAGATGCAGAGCAGTGAAGGAAGCGTCTGTCAGAGGTTCACTTCTCTCTCATGTCACGCTGCTACTCCCCGGCGGCCCCTCCTCTCTTCCCGTCCATCCCAGATGATGTCACAAGCAAATGGGGCTGGACGAGAAGAAAGGAGGGGCCGCCGGGGAGTAGCAGCGTGACATGAGAGAGAAGTGAACCTCTGACAGATGATTCCTGCGCTACTCTTTATGCACCTCGATCATGCGCCCTGCCTGCGGGCCATTTATTACCGGTCCGCGGGTCGGTACTTTGAGACCCCTGAATTAATAGATTATTTTCAAAATCGATTAAATCGGCCAGTAACAAAAACAAGTTAAATATATATATGAATCTAACCCTTTGTAGTACAAAAAGAGCAAATAATCAGTGTTAAGATTATATTAATACAAAAAATCTTTGTACATTCGCTGAATGAAAGAATGTTTGAAAATGGTAACATCAGTTTTAAAATGAAGGTAATTTCTGAACGAAAACCACATACACTGTCTGAAAATTCCTTTGACCAAGAAGTTTTTTGACACAACTAAAGAATAGAGAATCCAACAAACGTTCTTAAAATTATTATTATTTTGAAGGAAGAAGTTATATGGCCACTTTTTTTTTTTTAGGTTATTAACCGAATAATCAAAAAACAATAAATCGGGCAACTAATGGATTATGAAAATAATCGTTAGTTGCAGCCCTAGTTCTAACCTTTTCCCTGCTAGGTCAGGATTTACTGCTGTCTGTACCTTTGTGGGGACTTCCCCTCGATTACATAATTTCAATGTTTCCAGAAGGGAAGATACAGGCAAAAAAAAAAACATTTTTGGTAGAGAAGGGGTTAGGACTTCTGGCAATGTATGTATTGCCGTCTACGCCTTTCTACCCACCGACAATGGTTTCATCCATTACTTCTTGTACAGACTTCACAGGGGCAGGAGAGAAATATTGCTAGCGGGGCAACAAATGGAAACAAGCCTGCTATACAGCCTGATCCAATACCTGTGCAGGCCTACAATCAGAGAAACACACTGGGGTTGATTTACTAAAGGCAAATCCACTTTGCACTACTAGTGCACTGGAAAGCGCAGTCGTGGTAGATCTGAGGGGAAGATCTGAAATGAGGGGGAAGCGCTGCTGATTTTATCATCCAATCATGTGCAAGTTAAAACGCCGTTTTTTATTTTCCTTGCATGTCCCCCTCATATCTACTGCACTTTCAAGTACACTTGCAGTGCAAAGTGGATTTGCCTTCAGTAAATAATTCCCACTGTGTGCTCCCTCCTGAAAGCATTTTCTGTGCAGATAATGAGCCCTAACCTTCTTGAGTCAGTGATTCTATAAGGAGGAGGAAGCTGGGTCACTCACTATTTGTATTTAAATAATGGTAGGGAGGAAAAAAAAAACAACTGATGTGCACGGGTCTAGTTTGGAATATTGGGGTCCCATGGCTTAATAAATAAAGCTTTAAAATTGAGACTCAACCACTCTTTCTACCAAAAATTTCACGACTGCAAAAATAAATAAGCCCCATGGGCCAGTGTTGACTTCAGAACTGCTTTTCTTCCAATACAAGTCTACAGAAATGCAAAAGTAGCTAAAAGCAAATCAAATGCTGGTTAACAGAACCTGCAATGAATTATGAATGATCTCAGAAGTATCTTAATAGCACACTGCATTTGCCCATTAAAGCCCCTCAACACCGTCCCTAAAGCTGCACAATTTGTTTTGATGCACCGTGCTAGAATGTATTAAAAGTAAAAGGCAATGTGACCACCCAACTTTTAATTGTTGCCTCCCCATTGCGCTTTTCTTTCCTGGTAAGCGTTTATAATTAATCTATAAAAGAACCACAGTAAGACAAACTGTAGATTTACAAATACAAAAGAACAAACCACAGAAATTCTGATTGGTTAATGTGGATTAATCTCTTGCATCTAAAGACACACACACACACACACACACACACACACACACGTGAAAGGCTGCACTGAGCTGCCTGCAAACAGCACTAGCTGAGACTTCTGACAGGTCAGAAAACCTTGTCTGATCTCTACTGTCCAACCCCAGTCTGGGCATTTCATTGGCCAACATTTTTTTTTTTATTCTAGCCTTTGAAGTGAATGCTGAAGTGCTAAACATGCCTGGAGTTTGAGCATTTAATGGCATTCAACACTTTGTGGTCAGAATTCCCACCTCTGAACCTCTGAATGTGATTTTAGGGTATTCTGAAAACAGCCTATATACTCCCCTGCTGATAAACTGCTAAAAACGTTAACATGTTCGCCTAGCGCGAACAAGTTAAGGGCAGAAACAAAATAAAAAAAACACTCACAAAAACATGGGTTTACCAGCAGCAGTGTGCATGAGGCCTTAGCCTGCATTCATGATCGCAGGCTGAATTGCTGCGATTTCACATGGCTACAAATGGTTGGATGCGTTTGCGATGCTATTACTTCGAATGGCACCCCAATTTTGCCGAGCTGCAATCGCAACGTGTGATGCTTGTGACTCAAAAAGGAACAGGCGCTTCTTTTAGGCGACAGCGTTGCGATTTGCTGCAACTGCAGCGCGATTTACCACATGGCAGAAAAATTGTGGCACAATAGCGGTGCCATTAGAAGCAATGGCATCACAATTGTGTCCCTTGTTTTGCAGCCATCCTAAATCGTGGGGCGAAATTGCGGCAATTCCACCAGTGATCATATGTAAATGCATCCTTATAGATTACTTTGAGTCTTTTGCGGAGCCAGGAAATATGAAACAGGCAAATCTGCCTCGTTACAGAACACAAATCCTCAGACAAAACATCTTTGGCATACAAATTAAGACTACAATGAAAGCTGGTAAAAAATCTAGCCAGATCTGAAGCTGTGTAAAAATCCTGTGTCTAGCGAGTGATCTGTGTAAATAGGACTAGATTTGTTTATGAAAACATACAAAGTGCACACAGAGCATTTCCCTGTTGCATGAGAACAGACCACACTAACAAAAAGATGAAATAAAAACAAAAACAGAAAAAAAAAAAAAAAATTGTCAGCTCCTCGGTTGGAAGCTCTAACAGTGGCCTTATTACAGCCAATACTAATTTGAACATGCCAATAAGTGCCTGTTCACACAGGGACAACCCGACTTACCGTGTGACTTTGCAAGGATGATTTGGAGGTGACTGAGCAACTTACAGTTGCCTCCAGGACAGGCAACTTTGGCTGTGGCCAATCACAGAATAACCAGCTCTGTGGGAGGGAGGGGTTTGCCTGGGTAAACCATTTTCTTTTTCCTGTAAAGTCGCTTCAATATAGATGAAGATCAGACTTGGAGGCAACTTCCATTGAAATCTATGGGTACAAGTTGTATAAAAAGTCACCTTGAAGTAGTACAGGAACCTTTTCTGAAGTCGGAGTGACTTCAGTAGTGTGTATTAAGACTCCAGCGACTTGGGGGAACTTGAGGTCGGACAAGACGGATCCCAAGTCGCTGTAGTGTGAACCGGCACCAAGAATTTGGCAGCTTATAACCTGCAGGCAGTCCTTTTATGTGTGTTGATAACCCTCAACACAGCTGTTTTTAACCACTTAGGTGTCCGTTTATGAAGCCGTGAAAATACACCTTTTTGAATTAAAAAATAAGAAAATTAGTAAGGACAAAGAGAGCATTGGATTATAATGGTGCTGTATAGAATAAGTTCTAGGTATAACAAATGATTTTAATAATTTATTAAAATATCAGGGTCGAATAGTACAACACATGACACAGAAGCTTAAAGGGGTGGTTCACCCTCCAAAAAAAATTCTAGCATGCCATGGAGCCCACCCACCCGACCGGCAGTATGCCGGCATTTTTTTTTATTTTATTTTTCTGTACATACCTTTTTACGGGCTCTCATCCCCTCCGGCAATCCCGCGGGACTGGGTGCTTACAATCACAGGCTGTGATTGACGTCCCTCAGTCCGGCACCGACGTTCGGGTTCCTTGGGCATTTCGTGACACGCTGTATGTGCCGGGCTGAGGGACGTCAATCACAGCCTGCGATTGGAAATGCCCAGTCACGCGGGATTGCCGGAGGGGAAGAGAGCCCGTAAAAAGGTATGTACTGAAAAAAAAACACCGGCATACAAAAAAATTTTGGAGGGTGAACCACCCCTTTAAGCCTGCATTCACATCTGAGCGTAGCGTTTTGCCACAATTTTGCAGCGTTTTTTACTGCAATTTGTCGCTGCTTTTTTTACTGCGATTTTGGACTAGGGTCACCAATGTTAAAAACAGAAAAACGCCCAAATATGCTCAATTCGAGCGACAAAAAAGGGTCCAGAACTTGTTTGAGCTTTAGGCGTTCGGCGTCAGTCGTTTTGGAGTGGAGATGTGAACCATCTCCATTGAGAATAATTTATTTTTTTCCCCTCTAGCATTTTGGAGCTTCATGCTTCAGGCGACAAAACGCTCAGGTGTGAATGCAGCCTAAACATTTCGACCCTGATATTTTAATAAATTCTTAAAATCATTTGTTATACCTAGAACTTATTCTATACAGCACCGTTATAATCCCAATGCTCTTTGTCCTTACCTACTACTTAAACCGCTTCAATACCGGGACTATTTTGGCACTTCTCCTACATGCATAAATCATAATTTTTTTGTTAGAAAATTACTCAGAACCCCCAAACACTATATACGTTTTTTTAGCAGACACCCTAGGGAATAAAATGCCGGCCATTGCAACTTTTTATTTCGCACATTATTTGCGCAATCATTTTTCAAACGCCTTTTTTTGAGGAAAAAAACGGTTTTGTGAATTAAAAAAAGAACAGTAAAGTTAACCCAATTTTTTGGTATAATGTGAAAGATGAAGTTACGCCGAGTAAATAGATACCTAACATGTCACGCTTTAAAACTGAGCACACTCATGGAATGGCGCCAAACGTCAGTACTTAGGCGACGCTTTTTTTTTTACAAGTTACAAATTTAGAGTTCCAGAGGAGGTATAGTGCTAGAATTGTTGCTGGTGCTCTAACGCACGCGGCGATACCTCATGTGTGGTTTGAACGGCGTTTACACATGTGGACTTACGCGTGCATTCACTTCTGAGCGCGAGTTACCGGGGGTAGGGGAGTTTAAAAAAAAAAAATGTATTTTATTTTTTATTTTACACAATTTATTTTATTTTTAATTTTTTTTTTACTTTTTTTTTTATCACTTTTATTCCTATTACAAGGAATGTAAACATCCCTTGTAATAGGAATGTGTGTGACAGGTCCTCTTTATGGAGAGATGCGGGGTCAATAAGACCCAAAATCTCTCCTCTAGGCTGGAAAGCATTCGATCGTGAAAACAATGTCACCGATCTAATGCTTTCAGCCACGATTGCGGCAGTGTTTACATTCCGTCATAACATCGCGCCCGGGCCTCAGACGATCATAGAGATGACTGGTGACCATCTGGTCACCAGTCTACTCTATGGTTTACAGCGGACTGCGGCAGATCGTTTCTCCGGGTCTCCGATGGCAAAGGAGAGCCCGGAGACGCACCGGATGGCGGGGCGTCCCCTCCCGCCGCCTATAAGAACGATCAAGCAGCGGAACCGCCGCTATGGTCGTTCTTAGGGTGCAGGGATTCGCCGCCTGAAGAGATGGATATCTGAATGATGCCTGTGGCTGCAGGCATCATTCAGATATCCCCACTGAAAGCCAGGACGTCAATTGACGTCCTTGGTATTGAAGTGGTTAAGGGATGAGCGTCGCCGTCAACACTGCACAGTTGCCGAGTCACGTGAAACGCAAGATATCGCGGGATTACAGTACAGCACGTCTCCTAGGATTCTCATCACTCACTCCCAGGAGACATACCGCTTGTCGGGGAAAAGATAATACACGCCCACTCCCGCGGTGAATGGATGACTGACAAAACACTAATGGCTGCATTACAAAAGGTAAAGAATCCGATTAAAAAAACCACAACGGATTGTGCATAGACGATGGGTAGTGGTTTGATTTAGATAAAGTTGAATTTTAGGGTGAACCTCCGCTTTAAAGTGGAAGTAAACCCCCAAAAAAAATTTTTATTTTTTGATGTCACAATGTACAGTATAATATTTCCTTTCATCTGTGCCCAGTCTTGCCACACAGAGTTTATTTAGATCTGAGTAATCCTCTTATGTTCAGTAAAAATGAACAGCCTTCCAGATAAAAACCTGTCTAAATAAAAAGTCAGTTTTCCCTCTTCTTGCTTTGAGTGACAGGTTATTTACATATCTAGCTTGGACATGTTTATCATATGTTATGTTAATCATAACATGAGGTGATCCGAAGTATAAAAAGTGAGAAATCCACCCCTCCCCCACATAACACATCCTGGTAATATACAATGAACTTTGGATCACCTCATATTATGATAAACATAACATATGATAAACATGTCCAAGCTAAAAATGTAAATAACCTGTCACTCAAAGCAAGAAGAGAGAAACTGACTTTTTATTTAGACAGGTTTTTATCTGGAAGTCTTAATTTTCACTGAACAATAAAAGAGGATTGATCAGAGCTGGATTAACTCTGTGTGGCAAGACTGGGCACAGATGATAGGAAATCTTATACTCTACATCAGCCTTTCTCAACCTTTTTACCCCAGGGGAACACTTAAAATAATGTTTAAGTCTCGGGGAACGCCTGATAAAACCAATTCATTAGGGGTCAGGGGGAACACTGTCCCTTAATTTGGTGGTCAGTGAGAAGAATGCCCTTTGTTACAGTGGTGGTAAGAATGGCCCACTTACAGAGAACAATGAAGATCATTGGTGTCATACCACTGGCTTCTCCAAGTGGAATTGGCTCAGAACCATGTAGGCACCATCAAACAGGAGGTAAATCGGCCACAGCTCAAGGAACCCCTAGAGGAAGCCTAGGGTTCCACGGAACCCTGGTTGAGAATGGCTGCTCTACATTGTGACATCAAAAATGTGGCAATGTATGTGGGTTTACATCCTCTTTAATGCAAACTATGCATTAGGGTGAAACAACATCTGCTGCTGCCACCCCCCCCCCCCCCCAGCCACCGTTATACTTACTTGACCCCTCGAAAGTCCTGCACGGTCCCGATATCCTCTTCGCCGCTCAGCCTGGCCGCTGATTGGCTAGAGCGGATTGATTGCGAGCAGCGCAGCCACTGGCTGGTGCTGCTGTCAATCACATCCAGTGACGCGGCACGCCGAGCGGCTATGACCGCTCACTGTATCACGGGAGCGCGCCCGCAATTAGTGACCACCATGCGAGCTCTTGCATGACTGGTTACTAATTGCGGGGGAAGACCAGAGACAGCCGCCGAGGGACCCCAGAAGACATGGATCGGGGGCACTCTGCAAAACGAACTGCACAGTGGAGGCAAAAAAATTCTTTTAGTGACCCTTTTAGGTTTTATACGAGTGAAACAATAAATCAGCCAACTAATTGATTATGAAAAAAATTGTTAGTTGCAAAAAAAATAAAAAAATGTATGCATGTATGTAAATTTATATAAATGAACACCCACCTCAAACAGTCTTATTGTATACAGAAATCAGGACATGTAAATACACAGAATTCCATAACAAAAAAAAATTTTTGCTTCTTCCTTACAAAGATAGCAGACCAAGCGAATACACATTACTAATACACCCAACACAGAAGTATTGTTCTCCCAAACTCAGTGACATTTTTCTTGGCTTCCGCAGCATATCAGGCTACGCCTCTGGGGCACCTCATGCTCTTCGCGTTTTACTGGGCTCTGTCGCGCTTCAGCTTTCAGAAAGAAACAGATCTATCTGGAACTCCTGCAGGACAAACCTGAACTATTGAACTGTGGGGCTGCCCTGCCAAAATTCCTACTATTTTTAGCATGACTGACTACAAAACCATGGGATTGCCTTTTGGTTAGTAAGTGAATTGCTACCCAACAATGCAAATCAACAGGATTGGAATTTCTAATCTCTCTGCACAGGCAGACGCTGTACGGCTGTCCAAGGCGGCACATACTGGGACAGTAAGAATATAACACATTAAAAAAAGGACAAACTCACTTTTAATGACGTTGGAGGTAAAAAAAATTAAATAACAAAAGTCCTTTACAACCCTCCCCGCCCCCAGTATGAAATAATTACAGGTCACCACTTGGCCTTTGTTCATTTATAGTCTCAGACATGCTGTGCATCAAATGCTCATGAGTGACATTCGTCTTATTTATTCCTAAGGGCGTATATGGATCACAAATACAGTAAAGCAGGGGGATGGGTGGCTGGTTACACAGAAGTTGATCTACCAGCCTCTCTGGTTCTTTTGGAATGATCACTGCCACCAGCTATAGCCAGCAGCACTGATCAGTGTATCTTAGCAGAAGGGAATTCTCCCCACTGTCATAATACAATAACCCAGCATTAGCGATTCCCCCATCCACATCAAATGCGTGAACAGGGGGACTGGGCAATTATTATTTTTTTTTGGTTCAACCAGCTGGTTATTGTATTGCCTGTCTAAGGACTGAGTGTACTCATGGAGTAAAAAGTCCTCAATAATAATTAATAATGTCAACAGTGCACATGATACATGCAGACCGGCCAACACTATTTGTAGGCAAGGGCTGCTGGGCACCTGGCAGGGCTGTGCATTGATCTCCAGAAAGGGGATAATGGAAGGATTTAAAAGTTCACTTTAGAGAAAATCTGTAAGGTGACCTTACACTGGACCCCCTCCCAATCCCCCCCCCCCCCCCCCGGGTCCATTTTTCTACGATCCCCTGCTGTCAGGCACTGGGAAGCTGCACCGGTCTGTAGTTTTGAAATCCCTGCAGCTTAAAAAGGGGTTGGAAAGGTTTGACTTTCTAAATAGGTTCCTTTAAGCTAGTGCATTGTTGGTTCACTTACCTTTTCCTTCAATTTCCCTTCTAAATGTTTTTTTTCTTTGTCTGAATTTCTCACTTCCTGTTCCTCCTCAGTAAGCTGTTCTGGCCAACTAACCTCCAGCCAGATGATGGGGGCAAGCTTACTGAGGAGAAACAGGAAATGAGAAACTCAAAGAAATAAAAAACATTTAGAAGGAAAAAGGTAACAACACCTTTAACCACTTAAGCCCGGGACCAATTTGCTGGTCAATGACCAGACCACTTTTCGTCGATTTAGCACTGCGTCGCTTTAACTGACAATTGCGCGGTCGTGCGACGTGGCTCCCAAACAACATTGGGGTCCTTTTTTTTCAACCACAAATAGAGCTTTCTTTTGGTGGTATTTTTTTTTGCGCTATAAACAAAAATAGAGCGACAATTTTGAAAAAAAAAAATTGAAATTTTTACTTTTTGCTATAATATCCCCAAATTACATTATATATATACATATACATATATACACACGCACACACACATATATATTTTCCCTCAGTTTAGGCCGATATGTATTCTTCTATATATTTTTCGTAAAAAAATTAATTAAAATCGCAACAAGTCTTTGATTGGTTTGCGCAAAAGTTATAGCGTCTATAAAATAGGGGTTTGTTTTATGGCATGTTTATTAATATTTTTTTTAGTACTGCGACCTTACGGTGGACACTTGACACATTTTTGGGACTATTGGCATTTTTATAGCGATCAGAGCTATAAAAATGCATCGATTACTGTAAAAATGTCACTGGCAGGGAAGGGGTTAATTATGTTCCCTGTGTGTTCTAACTGAAGGGGGGGTGGGACCGACGGAAAATGACAGATAGCGGTTCATACATTGTATGAACATACGATCAGTCATTTCTCCCCCTTAAAGAACCAGGAGCTGTGTGTTTATATACACACACACACCTCCCAGGTTTTCACTCTGTCACAAGCGATCTCAGGTGCCCGGTGGTGATCGCACCCCGCCGGGCACTCGCATCAGCACCAGGAGCGAGCAGGGAGCGCAAAGCAAAAATTACGTTATTTTCCGCAGCCGAGCCAACCTGCCGCTGTAAAACGGCGGTGGGCGGTCGGCAAGCGGTTACATTTTCTTGCTTGGTGACTTCTTTTTAATCTAGTCTTGCATGATTAGATGTCTCACATAATCTCCTTGAACCGACGAACTCTAGCAGGGGGTTGCCAACCTCTTTATAGGGAACAGAATCTTTATTTAGGGTTAACAAACGCTTTAACCAGGAAGAGAAAATCTCTCTGCGCTTTCTAAACAGTATATCTGCTGTCTTCCGCTTTATATACACGTAAAACGTATGTAGGGAGATTTGTTTCATCCCTGTGTCTCATCTGAGGCTGTTCACTTCGAAAACAGTTCATGCTCAATTCAGTCTAATGTAGAAAGGATGTGCGTTATGTTTGACAGGTTTTATGACATGTTTATTAAACCTCAACCGCTGCTCAAACTTTTTTTTTGTTGTTTCGGAGCCCGGAGTGTGGAAAAGTGAGAAAGTTGGTTAAGTTTTAATTACTGTTTAGTCTCAGTAGAGAAATTCTTCCCCCTTACTTTTACTTTGTGGATGGGTATCAGGACAAATAGTGAGAACTCCTCAATGGGGGACACAAATATCAATAACTCTTTATCAGGTTTTTATTGATCTGCCAGCAATCTGAACCCCTCAGTTAGGGGCCAATAATCAGTTATCACCAATTACTGGAAACACATTTATTTAGGTATTTGCACCCACTTCCGGGGAGAGACTCTGCGGGGAAACTGTGGGTAGTCAGTTACCGCCCCCCCTGTTGTGTTTTGGGAAATACTAGGCTCCCAGGACACAGCGGGATCATTGAGCACGGCGCAGAGCGACATGCGCACTAGGGAACCGGGCAGTGAAGCCGCAAGGCTTCACTTCCTGGTTCCCTCACCGCTGATGGCGGTGGGAGCAGCTGAGAGACAATCGAGATCGATGAGACGATTGATTGCTTGTCTTCTGCTGCCGACTTTGCTGGACTCTTAAGTGTCCATTTATTTAAAGTCAACAGCTTTCACACTTGTGCGACTTAGGACAGCAAAGTCGCATGAGAAGTTGTACCCCATCATCTCCAATGAGTACCGTTTATATCTGTGCAACTTCAAAGTAGTCCCTGCACTACTTTGGTCCGACTGATTGCATCTTGAAGTCCATAAACCTCAATATTACACAGATATTGCTTCAAGTCACGTCAAAGTCACAGCAAAAGGTTGCACAAGTGTGAAAGGGACCTCAAGCATACCTGTGCCCAGACTAAGGCATTTGCATATTCTGAACGAGCATTAAAAGCAAAAACTGATGTTTTTAAACTAGCCGTTTACTAGCTGTCAAGTTCCAGCGTTTAGAAGAGGTTTTCATACATCTTGTGTACATGTAAAAACAAGCCCTAGTTAACTTCTGCAGCTAAATGCATTGTGGAGAAATTAATCTTCATAGTTCAGAAGCTCTGACATCTCAGCTTTTTTAATGGAGAACAGAACTTGTCAGCCCTCCAATATAAAATTTTGAAGCCGTTAGAAACAAACTAAGGCTCCTTTCACACTTTAGCAACCTGAAAGTCAAGCGACTTGGATGCGATTTTGCCAGACTTGAAGCAATGGCTGTGTAATCTTGAGGTTTAAGGACCTCAAGTCGCATCAAAGTCAGACCAAAGTAGTGCAGGGACTACTTTGAAGTCACTGGTCTTGAAGTTTCACAGATATGAAGGGTACTCATTGGAAATCATGGGCTATGACTTGTGCGTGTTTGCAGTCCCAAATGGCAGGACAAGTCACACTAGTGTGAAAGGGGAATTAAGCCGCGTTTTGCATTTACATTCACCCAGGAGGCACAGATGCAGCATGCACATCTTCAGGAAGCCATTTTGCCAAAAAGTAGACTGAATCTACTTCTACTATCTACTTCTGGCAAGAAGGAGTGTGCTGACAAGGCCATCCACTGCATGAATGTAGTCCGATTTAGCATGAATAAGAGGACATTGCAGTGCACCAGTAGCGTTGGCTGTAGAATTCGTTTTGTAGCAAACCTATAATCCCACAAAAGCCTTTGACTCAAATGCAGAACAGCCACATTTTTACAGCTGCCCTCTTTAGTTCCCCTAGCTAAACACGCTGATAACATCCTAGGTGTGCATGGACAAAATAGGATAACATGCTGGGGAGTTTACTGGCCGCAGAGGAAAAAAAAAACGCCTGAAGCAAAAAACAGCAGCTGAAAAAACGTCCAGTGTGCACAAGGCCTAAAAAAACTTTGTTTGCAATCACTCTGTATCCTGCAGCTGTTGAGATAAGATAGCAGTCCACACAGGGATAAATAACATAGCTGGCCAAAGATTGAGTGATTATCTTTCCTGCACCACTCTATTTCCCCCCACCCATCAACACAAAATGATTATTGCTAGCGGCTAGTTGCTGGAAATAGTCGCATGAAAAATCCAACACGCTGGTTGTACCCAAGTTGATTGATCAACTTTGGTACAATCCAGCCTACACATGGTTCAGCAGGGACCAGATGAGATTCGAACTGCCTATAACCAGCTTAAAGTGGTTGTAAAGTCAGAAGGTTTTTTTAATCTTAATGCATTCTATGCATCGTTTCCCCATAGCAAGCTGCTTGCTGTGAGGGTACACATACATACATATATATAACAATCCATGAAAATGACTATACTATAGTATTGGCAGACATACCAGGGTTTACTAACGCTGCTTGCACATGGTATATATATATATATATATATATATATATATATATATATATATATATATACACACACACACACACACACACACACACACAAAAGGGGGCGGAAGAAATATACATTACTATAAAATTCTATGGATCTCTTCATACCGATCAGTTGCGGGTCCACTGCATTTTAAAAAATCCTGCTTGCCACATTTTTGGTTTTCAAAACTGCATGACTTTACCCCCACTGGTACAAAAAACGCATCAGATATGCAGCAAAACGCGGTAAAAATGCATAGGCGACAGATAGTAACAGAAGGAGCCTATAGCTAGGAGGATCGGGGTGCAATTGTGCATGGCAGCCAATTCTAACTTCATTTTGTTAAAAGCTCCACCCAAAAATGGAGCTTCCCCTTTTCGGAATCCACCCCCTCCAATGTCACCTTTGGCTCCTTTCAGGGGGGAGTGGGCGCAGACACCTGTATAATACAGGTATTTGCACCCACTTTAGGTCCCTTCCCATCCCCCCCGTTGTCTTCTGGGAAACACACTGGTCCCAGGAGACGAGTTAGGATGCGCTGCGCGACTTGCGCATGCACAGTAGGGAACTGGGCAATGAAGCTGCAACACTTCACTTCCTGATTCCCTAACCGAAGATGGCGGCGGGTGCGCTGGACAGGTAAGTGTCCATTTTTTTTAAAGTCAGCAGCTGCAGTATTTGTAGCTGCTGGCTTTAAAAAAAATAAAAAAAAAATAAAAAAAAAAACATTTGGAATCTCCGGTTTAATTAAGCTTTGACAAATAAACCTGGAAGCAGATTGGTTTCTATGCAGCGCTGCACCAGATTGTACACGCTCCAGTTTTAGTAAATTCCGCCACCATGTCAAGAAAATAAATAAGTGCTGTAGGTGATGATCAAGCAGTATGGTGTTAATAATGGTACAATAATAGAAGATACCAAAGTTGTCAACAGCCAGTGACGACAAGTGTCAGATTAACAAAATCACAATGGGATGGTAAATATAAAAACAATTTCACTATATTTGTCACCCTCAAACAATTCAGAGAATGCTACAGATCAATTCCAGGCAACAACTGATAACAATACACGAGCAACGAAGGCTGCCCATCAAACACTGCAATGTCCCTAATATCAGGAAGTTCAGCGTTTCATTTAATCCGAATTGTATGCAATGTCTAGCAACCAGAATCCAGAGAGAAACTCACAGGAGAACCTAGAACAGTGATGGCGAACCTTGACACCTCAGATGTTTTGGAACTACATTTCCCAAGATGCTCATGCACTATGCAGTGTAGTGAAGCATCATGGGAAATGTAGTTCCAAAACATCTGGGGTGCCACGGTTCGCCATCACTGACCTAGAACATGTTCTGAAACCCGAGATCCATAACATCCTCTGTCTGTGTCACCCATAATCGCATTGCTCCAACACAACCAGCCCTGAAAAAGCTACAAGAAAGACATTGAATTTAGATCATGAACAAAGACTACTGAAATTAGAGTAGAAGTAAAACCAACACTTTTTTTGTATCGTGAGAGGTTTGTATCCCATCATTTTTTTTTCCCCCATGGGAGGAGATTTCCCTTCACTTCCTGTCCCATAGCCACAACAGGAGACGAGTGGAAATCCCCTCAAAGTTAGGTGAATCCCTTGTCACCAGAACCAGTGTCCCCACTGGAAGATTTCCCCTCTGTCACTGTTTTGGGAGTGTAAACTTTTCTTTCAATCACAGCAATAAGTGTCAGTAGGACAAATAAAGACGTTACAAACCGGGAACACAGAGAAGGCTCTGGTTCTCACATGTCCGGGCGTGGTTTCAGTGCGATTTTTCAAAGACGTACGATGCAGTTTCTTTCACCGGTTCAGGTACGATTCAAATGTGACTTTGTTGAGTGTATGACACCTAAACCAAACCTAAAATTGTACAGCATTCTTTTGAAAAAACGCACTACGGCCGCTCCGCAGATATGTGAACTTGCTACATAGAAACCCGGTTTTGTTTACATTTCATGCAAAATGGATGCGGTTCAAAACTCAACCATATATATATATATATATATATATACACACACACATATACATATACATATACATATATATATATATATATATATATATATAAATTGGATTCCATTAAACTTTTTTTTTTGTTCAAACAGATTCCCCATCAGGATTTGGCAGGCCTCATATTCATCTTGATACACAAAAGGAAGTGAGAGAAATTCCCTCTGTGAGCTCACTTACACTTGGGATTAGGGGGCAGCAAAAACAGGCAGCCGATCCATGTTTTTACTTCCCTCTCCCACTTAAGTGGCAGACAACCGGAGTTGTACACATGGCAAACATTATACCGCCCCCCGCCCCCCCCACTCACTAACACATGCAGCTACAGTGCTGTAGGGCAGCGTTTACAGGGTTAAATCTGGTAGTAAGGAAGTAAAACGTTGCCTCCTCACCACATGTCAATCACTCGCTGAAAAGAGATCCACTATGGGTTATTTTTCAGATGAGTGGCAAAGCACATGTAAACTCAGCTATAGATAGTTGCAGGAAGAACAAGTGTGCCCATTGGAAGATTATTTTCCATTCCAGAGAAAATAGAGAGGGGGAATCTCCCCGCCGGGTGCCGATGTCATGTCAGGGGTTTAGCCCACGTGTGTGAAATCCCAGGGTCTGTGTGCTCTTAGGAGGCAAAGATGTAGTGTCCAGCCTGTCTGCAACCCATCAAAAATCTATGACATCCCAAAATACGACACTATCAGACAGTGCTCATGTTTAGGCTTGGTTCATATGGTGAGGCCCCAAGTCACATGACATGTCAAATTCAAAGTTTCCCTATGGCAGCCATATTAACTGATAGTAAACAAGTCGCTCCGACTTTGGAAAAAGTTCCTGCACTACTTTGGTCTGACCTGTGTGCGATTTCAGCACTTGTATAGGCTTCTAAATAGCATCTAAGCTGGAAGGAAGGCGCAGGCAAAGTCTTACAACTTTCCCATCGCAGCAGTGTGAACTGAGCCTTAGATCCATGTGTGTTCAGGGACATCCAGTATGTCCTCTCACATTCCAGGGACATGTCCCTCAACACATACAACCCGGGAGGCTTCACGTTTTGCAAATGTGTGCAAAATCAACAATTCACACTGAATGCGACTTTCAAATTGTGCTAGTTTAGTAGCACGATTTTTCAAAGCCGCAGGTTAGTGCGATTTCAGGTGCGACTTGCCCGACATCTGCGCATTTTCATGCGCAGATGTCTATGCAAGTCGCACCTGAAACCGCAAAAAAAAAAAAAAAAAAAAAAAGGAGCAGGAACCACTTTTCCTAAATCAGTGTGGCACCACAAAGTCGGAGTTGCACCGATTGGAACAGCTCCATTGCCAACAATAGGATGGGATGTGACAAATATCTTAACTGTAAATTGCATGACAGCACACCATAGAACGATGAAAAAAGCGTCCGAGTGGATGATTTATTGCATGATCACAACACAAAGAGTGCAATTGTCATGCAATTTGTTACTAACAAATTTGCTAAAACCACGTGTTGCATTTGTGGCGACATTAATTGTTAATGGCACCTCAAGTCTGGCAAGAAGACGAGCAGAAAAACACGCAGCAACAAAAAATGCACCGGGCTCAACGCAGCAAAAAGCTATTAGAGCTACTTTGCCGCACATATACAGCAACCCATTAAAATGACTGGCCTGTCCTATGCAAATCATGTAAAAAATGCCAAGTCTGAATGAGGACTGAAGAAGGGAATCAAATCATCAGACAGCCGCAGCGTATTCATTGGGACAGAAAGTGAGGGGAATATCCAAAGTTGTCACCAAAACAGGAAATGCCTGTGTGGGTTTCCCAAACACACGCTGGTAGGTTAGTTGTCTCCTGTCTAAACTGGTCCTAGTATGTGTGTGTGTATGAATGTGAGATGGGGGACCTTAGACTGTAAGCTCCTAATGTGAATGTACAACACAGGGCTGCACAAGTACTATATAAATATTTGTAATCAATCCTCCAATGGGGACACTCGTTCCAGTGATAACTGTCTAAAGCCCCATTTACACCTGAGCGTAGTAGGAACATGTGTTCCCTTTTGCATTTTTTTTTTTTGCATGTTTTTAACGTGTGTCACGCCTAGGGTAGCCTATTCACTCTACCTGCCCCAAAGTAGCTCCGGGACCTTTTCGTGGTGCATTGGGTGTGCATCTGCTACCCGCTCTTGGGGTGTCATTAAAGCACAACTTCACCCAAAAGAGAACCGCCGCTTGTTTTCACCTTCCACTGGCGGGTGGCACTATTTTGGGGGGTGGGTACCTGGTTTTGACATACACTGGTATGATCACCCATCTACATTTCAGCCCCCCCCCCCCCTTACTGCCTCCTGGGGGACACACAGGTCCCAGAAGATGGTGGGACCACTCAAAGTGCAGCATGACTCGCACAGATGCAGTAGGAAACCGTCTGAAGCCTTCACTGCTGGTTTCCCTTACAGTACTGCCACGCGAAGCCAATTGACGAATCTGTTCAGGGTGCCGACATCGCGGGATCCCAGGACAGGTAAGTGTCCTTATATTAAAGTCAGCAACTACAGTATTTGTAGGTGTGTATATATATATATATATATATATATATATATATATATATATATATATATATTTTTTTTTTTACAGACTGGAGCTCCTCTTTAAAGCGGAACTTAACCCAAAAGAAGTTGCGCTCTTCCTTTACATTTGACGCATACATTCTTGGGGAGCGGTGGGTGCCTGATTTTGACAGCTACCACCTCCCCCACTTCAGGTCAGATCACTGCAACGATCTGAGCAAAAGGTGGTGCCGGCGCCTGAACCCCACTGGAGAATCGCCTCGAGTGAGGACATTGTTGGATCCCTGGACAGGCAAGTATCCTTTTATTAAAGTGATACTAAAAGTCTTTACTTTTTTTTGTGTGTTTAAAAATAATAAACATGTCATACTTAATTACTCTGACCCTCCTCTTCTCAGGCCCCCCCACTGGCATTCCTGGCCCCTCCCTCTCGCCAAGGATCTTTGTGTGTGCATTCAGACGTGGAGCCGCGTCTGCCCCACCCCCCCCTCACTTCTCATTGGCTCACTGATTTAGACTGACAGCAGCGGGAGCCAATGGCAACCACTGTTGTGTAGTGATGCGCTCCGGCGTGTTCACACACTCCACGTACAGAGCCCGCCGGGAAGTCAGCCACAGGCAGGGAGACATTGTCCCGATGCTCGGCTGCAGAGATCGGGAAAGGTCTCCCTGCCTGTGGTTAGCGCAGCGCCATGCCGACTACCTAGCGGGCTCTGCAGGTGAGTGTGCGAACACGCCGGAGCTCATCGCTACTGTTGTGTCTCAACCAATCAGGAGCGAGAATCCCTGAACAGCCGAGGCTCTCTAGCACCATCACTGGATCGCGAAGGGGGCTCAGGCAAGTATTTGAGGGGGAGGTGAGGAGCTGCACAAAAGGTTTTTATCTTCATGCATAAAGATAAAAAGCCTTCTGCCTTTACAAGTCAGCTGCTGACTTTTATATTTGGGGGTGGGGGGGTAGCTTGGAGCATCACTTTAACAATAGCAATGCAAGGACAACCTGCGATTGCAGCACATTTCCTGCATGGCAAAAACTACATTTTTGGTTTGGGAAACAGGAAGGTATGAATGCAGCCTAGAAGGGGATTTCCCTCACTTCCTGTTGTGTCTCCAAGACAGGAAGTGATGGGGAAAAATGTCCTGGGGGGGTCACAGGCAACATAACCGTTTTATGTCTTTCCCACTAATATATATATATATATATATATATATATATATATATTACACACACACACACATATATATATATATATATATATATATATATATATATATATATATAAAAAAAGTAAACAACGTGGTGTTGAGATGAAGTTGGTGCACATGGATGAGGGGTGACTGAAGTTGTAGACCTCTGTCTGTGTGATGGACACACTGGGGAAAGTCCCATAGAGAAGAATAGTAGAGCCCTGAGTGTGAATATGAAGGAGGACGGGGATGACAGCAGCACGTTGTGCCCACACAGGTGTCAGTGTCCGGGGCCTGGTACAGGGGGAGGATCCCCGGCCTAGAGTAGACGCTGTCCGCCGCGCCTCCCTCCAGCGCACAGGGTCCCCTAGGCCTCACATCCCCGGCCTTTCCTGCTCGGTCCCCCGGGCTTACCTCGGTTTGATCCCGGGCGCGCTCCGCTCGTAGGCCCAGGCGGCGGAAGAGGCCGGAGCCAGCGGGTCGGTGAAGGTGGGGGTCGGGTAGTTCCTGTCCATCATCCGGGAGAGGCTCAAGGGGGTGGGGGGAGTGCTCTATGCAGCCTCGTCACATCGTCTCCCTAGGCGGTGAGGCGGAGGGGGTGGCGGCAGGCTCGGGGGTCCGCTCTGGCTCTCACTCCGTGCAATGGCCGTGCATGCTGAGCCTGGAGGAGCTTCTCCCCATGTTGGTTTATTTCCCAGGATGCACCGTGCACGGCGCCTCCTCCCTCTCCCCCTTCTGGTAGCAGAGGCCTAGTACAGGCGGAGATAGGCCTCATCCAGGAGGAGAGGGGACTAGTGATGTCCAGTTCATGAACGAATCGTTCTTTTGAATCGGTTCTTTTCAGTGAACTGAGTGAATCGATTCATGTGAGTGAGTGAACCGTTTGGAATGGTTCTCTGTGCACTCAATACAAAGCATAGGAGAGCAGGCTGGTAATATGATCCTAGAGTGAGAGAGCTCGGCCCCTCCCTTCAACCAATCAGCGTGCTCAAGGCACAGAGACACTCAGGAACTGCATACATGAGTCATCATCAGTACACAGTACACCGAGGAAAAGAATCGAACGAGTTGTTGAGTTAAAGAACTACAGGAGTTACTGAGTTGAAGAATCATATGAGCTGTTAGAATCCAGTACACTGTAATAACCCCGAGTCACCACCAGGAGAACAATACATTAAATCAATGATCAGGGAGCAGAAATACACTGTACACACTGACTGCTTTAAAGACAGAGAGGACAAAGAGTCAGAATAAGAAAATGTACTCATTCAGATTAATTCTTTAACCCTTTAGTATTCAGTTAGCTTTTCCTAAGGGAGATATGTATGTTAAATAGGACAGACCTCCCTTCTGGGACATGTGTCTAATTTAGTAGCTTTTTAACTGAATGATAGAGCTGTCTCATTTTTATAACATAAAAATAAATGTTATCCTGCTTTACAGTATAGTAATAATTTTCTGCATTCTGGTCATGTGATTTCTATGCCTTTCTGTAGTCTTTACAGTGCATAATGAGGCACCTTTCATACTTGTGCAACTTGTCCTGCGACTTGGGACTACAAAGTCGCATGACAAGTGGTACGCCATGATTTCCAATGAGTACCATCCATCTCTGTGTGTCTTCAAGTCGCAGCGACTTTAAAGTAGTCACTGCACTACTTTGGTAGGATTTTGATGCGACTTGAGGCAGAAACCTCAAGATTACATAGGTATTGCTTCAAGTCGCATCAAAGTCACGGTAAAAATCGTGGAAAAAGTTGCACGACTTTCAAGTCGCACACGTGTGAAAGGAGCCTAACGATTTTTTACTACCGTGGGTTTGCCCGCCCGCGCTATAAAATCCGATAATTTTTACTGTGCATGCGCTGTAAAGACTACAGAAAAATATGATGGCTAGCAATGGTAACTAAGTTGGCCCATCAGAATGAGATTCACACGCAGAAAAACCTTCTTTTTATTTACACAACTTTTAGTGCATCACCAAAATTAATGGCCCTGGCTAATCTGACAAATGTGGTCTGAGAAAGGAACTATATACATGTAAATGTCCCCAGGACCTGCAAACCTTCTGGAAGATCGTTCTTCTGATTCTAATCACTTAAGAAGGTTGAGTGAGAGCTTTGGTTCACTTGCTTGTCGATAGACTCAGCAAGTGAACTGAAGAACTGAAGAATCATTCATTGATCGGTTCATTTCAGTGAGTGACTCGAAATGAACCGATTCATTTAAAAGAGTCGAACTTCCCATCACTAGAGGGGACGTCTGGCGTCATTGTGACAGGACAGGGGAGACCAATCACCAGTCACCTCCCAGGTTTAGGGAAAATAAAACCAGACATGTGATTGGTTACCAAAGGCAACAACTCCACACCTCTTTACTCAAAGTCTAATAAATAAAAATCTCTCATAGAACAAAGCAAGAGTATTCCAAATAAAATCCATAGTATATGTGCCAGACTCTTTCATACCTACTTCCCTAATGTAGAACTAAAGGCAGGGCTTACTTTTTTTATTTTGGATATAGTAAGGAAGAATTATAACCCCAGTCAGTTTTGTTTTGCCTTCTGTGCCCTCATTCTGGAGATTTCCCTTTACTTCCCGTTCCATAGCCAAATCAGGAAGCGAGAGGAAAACCATTCATTCAAAGAGTGTCCCTATTTTTTTTCAAGTTTTGAATAGAGTGAAGGAGATTTTCGCTCACATCCTGTTACTGTGACACCCTTAGAAAAAATTAGGAGAGCAGTAGTCACTGGGAGGTTCTAAGCCTTCCCCCATGTCCCCCTTGAACAGATTTCCCTGCACTGCCTGTCCCATAGCCAAAACAGGAAGCGAGAGGAAACCCCTTCATGGTTAGAGATTGTCACCAGAAAAAGGGTACCTATTTTTTTTCACATTTTGGAAAGAGTGGAGGAGATTTTTGCACACTTCCTGTTTCTGTGACACCCATACAAAGAATTAAGAGAGCAATAGTCACTGGGAAGGTCTGAGCCTTCTCCCATGTCCCCTTTGGGGAGATGTCCCTGCATTTCCTGTCCCATAGCCAAAACAGGAAGTGATAGGAAATCCTTTCAAAGTAAGAGGTTGTCACAAAAAAACAAAGATTCTTATTTTTTTTTCACGTTTTGGATAGAATGAAGGAGATTTTTGCTCACTTCCTGTTTCTGTGACACCCATGCAAACAATTAAGGGAGAAGAAGTCATTCGGGACAGTACAGCATGGGTAGCACTAAAAATATTGTCAGTTCTAACCCTTTTGCCAGGTCCCCTTTCGGGAGATTTCCCTGCACTTTCTGTCTCATAGACAAAACAGGAAGTGAGAGGAAATCCCTTCAAAGTGAGAGGTTGTTACCAGAACAAGGGTCCCTATTTTTTCAAGTTTTAGGTAGAGTGAAGAGATTTTTGCTCACTTCCTGTGACACCCATACAAAAAATGAGGAGAGCAGTAGTCACTGGGAGGTTCTAAGCCTTCCACCATGTCCCCCTTAGGGAGATTTCCCTGCACTTCCTGCCCCGTAGCAAAAACAGGAAGTGAGAGAAATCCCTTCAAAATGAAAGGTTGTTACAAAAAAAACAATAGTCCCTATTTTTTATTTTATTTTTTTTGGATAGAATAAAGGAGATTTTTGCTCACTTCCTGTTCCTATGACACCCATACAAGAAAAAATGAAGGGAGCAGTAGTCAGTAGCAGTACAGTGTGGGCAGCACTAAAAATATTGTCAGAAGTTCTAAACCCTTCTCCCATGCTTCATTTGGGGAGATTTCCTATCACTTCCTGTCCCATAGCCAAAACAGGAAGTGAGAGGTTGTCATCAGAACAAGGGTCCCTATTTTTTTAAATTTTTGGATAGGGTGAAGGAGATTCTTGCTCTGTTTCTGTTTCACTGGGAGGTTCTAAGCCTTCCACCATGTCACCTTTAGGGAGATTTCCCTGCACTTCCTGTCCCGTAGGAAAAACAGGAAGTGAGAGAAATCCCTTCAAAGTGAAAGGTTGACACAAAAAACAAAGGTCCCTATTTTTTTTTCTTTTTTTTGGATAGAATGAATGAGATATTTATTCACTTCCTGTTCCTATGACTCTCATATAAAAAAACAAAAAACAAAACAAAGAAGCAGTAGACACTGTGTCAGTACAGCATGGGCAGCACTAAAAATATTGTCAGAAGTTCTAACCCTTCTCCCATGCTCCCTTTTGGGTGATTTTCTATCACTTCCTGTCCCATAGCCAACTGGGAAGTGAGAGGAAATCCCTTCAAAGTGAGAGGTTGTCATCAGAACAAGGATCCCTATTGTTTTCAAGTTTTGGATAGAATCAGGGAGATTTTTGATCACTTCCTGTGACACCCATACAAAAAAACGAGGTGAGCAATGGTCACTGGGATAGTTCAGCTTGGGCAGCACTAAAAATATTGTCAGAGGTTCTAACCCTTCTCCCATGCCCCCTTGGGGAGATTTCTCTTCACTTCCTGTCACTTGGCCAAAACAGGAAGTGAGAGGAGTTGCATGGCTGTTGTGGCACAGCTCCATTGGGAGAATCTGGAAGAATGGTCAAACATTCCCATAGACACACTCCTAAACCTTGTGGACGGCCGTCCCAGAAGAGTTGAAGCTGTTATAGCTGCAAAGGGTGAGCCAACTCAATATTGAACCCTACGGACTGAGAGTGGGGTGCCATTAAAGTTCATGTGCGTGTAAAGACAGGCGTCCCAATACTTTTGGTAATATAGTGTATGTCATAAAATCATTTTCAATCTTTACAAAACTGCATTTTATTTCAGGTCCGTGACATGAAAGTATTGAAGCCAGAGATAGCAAAGGGACAAATATTTTCAGGACGGCCAGCGGTGGCAGTCTCCATGTTTCTCCCATGGAAGGTTTCCTGTAATTAAAGGGATGTGGAGTCCGGGAATGAGAAATACTCAGTGTGATAATAAAGATGTCATTTCTCATGGCTGAGATCAGATTCTGGAGCTCAGGAAGAAAGTGATCGCATCGTGCCAGAGTCATTATTTCTCGGAGAGCTGACAATACCTGACCCCTAGGGTGACCACATTTCCAAACTGCCATTCAGGGACCCCCCCTTCCTAAAAAAAAAGAAAAAATGTATAAATTTTTTTGTGACCCCCCCCCCCATAGATTTCACTGGTTCATCCTGGGACCTGTAGTCCTTCACGGGTTGGAGGGGTCACATCTTCAGCTCTGAGGGGCTCATGGTGGGACCTGTAGTCCTTCACTTTTGGGGGTCACATCCCCGCCAAAAGTGAAGGACTACAAGTCCCAGCATGGACTCCTAATATCTAAAGATGTGAGCCCCCCAAATTTGAAGGACTACCCAAGGGTGTGATCCCATAGATTTCACAGGTTTATGCTGGGACTTGTAGTTCTTCACTATTTGGGGGGCGGGGGGTCTCACATCTTTATCTCTGGGGGGGGGGGGGTGTCATGCTGGGACCTGTAGTCCTTAACTTAGGGGATATCTAAAGATGCGACCCCCCCAAAATTTGAAACTCCCAGCATGAACCCATGAGATCTAAGGGTGTAATTCCATACATTTCACAGATCGATGCTGGGACCTGTAGTTCTTCACTAGTTGGGGGGTGTCACATCTTAAGCTCTCAGGGGTTCATGCTGGGACCTGTGTCAGTTTCATTCCGGGACACTGTATTGTCCCAAAGTGAAGGTGCCTGGGACAGACCTGCAGAATGCGGGACTGTCCCGGGCAATCCAGGACACGTGGTCACCCTACTGACCCCTGGTGTACATTATTCCACATTCTGAATATTTCCCATTGCCAGATTTTCCACCAGCATCTCTGTAATAGGATTATTAATAAGGGGACTCTGACAATATTTTTATTGCTGCCCATGCTGTACTGTTCCCAGGGCTGGACTGAGACCAAAATTTGGCCCTGGACTTCATCCAGACCGGCCCACTTTAAGTTTGCTAACAAGCACAAAAACAGTATATAAACTATACGTAGCATAACATAAGGAGTCCTCACCTCTTTTATTATTTCACTTATTCTTCTCTGTATTTTTCTCATCCTTCTCACATCACTGCATGAAGTGAAGGGCGAGCTGCGCAGCCATTACTTTGACAGGCTGTCACTGAAACCGGCCCACTGAGCCATCAGCCCACCGGGAAACTCCCTGTAGTCCCTATGGACAGTCCATGCCTGACTGTTCCTGTGCTGCTCCCTTCACTTCTTGCATGGGTGTCACAGGAACAGGAAGCAAGCAAAAATCAGTCGGACTTTAAATTTATATATATATGCAGCACCCTGCTCCTGTTGAACAGGCGCTGCTTTAAATTTAGTGGGGGTCTGAGCTGTTATTTTGCTCAGACCAGAGTGATTAAAGGAGAAGGTGAGTAAAGGAAAACATTTTTTTTTCATAATAAGCATCCTTTACCTGCAGACATTCCTCTTTTCACTTCCTCATTGTTTGGTTTTGCTCAGAAGTTGTTCTATTTCTTCTCTGTTCTGTTCACTTCCTGCTTGTCTGATTGTTACTCACCACCGTGCAGCACAGTGGTGCAGTGAGTAGCACTTTCGCCTAGCAGCAAAAGGGTCGCTGGTTCGAATCCCGACCACGACACCATCTGCCTGGAGTTTGCATGTTCTCCCTGTGTCTGCGTGGGTTTCCTGTGGGTCCTCCGGTTTCCTCCCACACTCCAAAGACATGCTGGTAGGTCAATTGGACCTCTTCCAAAAAAAATAAAAATTGGCCCAGTATATATGTATATCTGTGTGTCCCTAGCGTGTCAAGATCCTACGGGGTAAAAATGACCGCATCAGCCAAGCAGACACTGGCTGGAAAAAGCGCCCAGAGGCGATTCAGTTCGCATGCGTTGCGCTATACAAGTCATTCATTCATTCACCGTTAAGGGAGGCTTTACTGCAGTGGTCAGTGAAGAGCTTGCCCCCTCCTGGTAACTACATCTGTGTGGCAGGACGCTCTCTGTGTGTTAGAGACTTCAAGGAGATGTGAATTACTGGGAGTGCCGCAATGCATACTGGGAAATGTAATTCTTACATGAACGAGCGTCGCAAACCAGGAAGTGAATGAGAGAACAGAAACTAGAACGCCGGAGGTGATATAGATGAAGGAATTTAATAGGTATTTACTCGGGTTTTTAACAGAATCATTACACTATTCTGTCTACCTTGCAGACATTAATTTTAGGCAAAAAAATTAAGGGCAATTTAGCCTCTGTTCAGCCATGACTGTGCTGAGAGTATCCACCATTGCTCGTCTGGGGGTGTGATTACCACCCCAGGCCAAGGGTGGCAGCAGCAAGGTCAAGGTGTATTGAGTGTCCCCCTCAGCAGCGAATCAGTGGGAGGGGTCGCCCCCTGTGCATGCTGGGGATGGGTACTTAAGGGGCAGACGCCATTGGTTAGGGGGCTGTTGGTCGTCTGTCCGCGCCTCGTGGCCCGCCTGGCCTGAGGTGCGCGTCCTGAATCCTAATTACTTTTTTTTTTTTTTTAAAGTGTATTTTGTGCGTGAACTCGAGAGAGAGGAGCCGGACTGCAGGAGTTGGGAGTAGGCAGACCCTCCCCCCGGAGGCAATCGCCATCCTTCTCCATGCCCCTGGTGGCAATCCTAATTACGAGACCACTTTGGCCCGGGGCTGCGGCTTCGCCTGAAGGCCCAGTTGTCTGGCTGGGGCTTGCACTGCAGAGGTGATCCTGTGCTATCCGTCCTGTGGGAGGAAGCCACTTGATGAAGAAAGCCAGGAGAGGACATGTCCTGGAGAGGGCCATGCAAGAGGCTGGTACCTCAGGAGAAGGCCTGGAAAGTTCATCGAAGGATGCAACGTGCACCAAAAGGCTTGACAGTGTCGGATGCAAGTTCTAAAGAAACAAAGCTAAAGAGATCCGGGTGCTGAATCCTGTGGCAGAAGATTCCGGACCAAAGTGTCTCATCCAAAAAAAGGAAGGTCTGTGGCAGAGACTGTACTTTATTTTGTGCGACAGCCCGGCTGCTAGGCCAGTGAGAGGGACCTATCTGGATGAGCAATACCCACTCTGGCTAGAGTGGCACCGAAAACTGTATGCTGAAAACAGGAGTGTTTTCACCCCTCAATCTTCTTTTCTGCTAAAGCTCTACTAAATAAATCCAAGAAAAAGAGGTGTATTGTGTGGACATTAAAATCCTTCAGACTCTCCTTTTACCCTGGACAGCGACAACAAGGTGCAGCCCAAAATATAACCAAGCAGCTCCTGCGGGGGTGGTGCCACACACAGTGAGTGAGTGAGTGAAACTCACAAAAGTAAGAACACCCCTCACATTTCTGTAAATATTTTATTTTATCTTTACATGTGACAATATAAAACTAGGAAAATACAGCGCTAACTAAATTAATAATGATCTTAAGGCCTGGTTCACACTGGTACGTTTCGAGATGCGATTTGAGATGTCAAATCGCATCTCAAATCGGCTGCATTTCCCGGCAATGGCACCGTCCTAATCAGTATTGCTCATCATTCTTTAAAAAAGTAATTAGTTAGTTACAAATTACTTGTCCGAAAAAGTAATTGAGTTAGTAACTTAGTTACTACATTGGCTAAGTAATTAGTTACCCAGCAAAGTAACTGACTTTTTTTTGCCGGCATATGATGACCCCCTAATTTTCCAGCTAAAATTTTGGTTTTGAGATATACTCACTGTATAAAAGACTACCCCTCACTGTGACATCTGTAACATGCGGCACAGTGAGTGAGGCATGTTACAGGCACAGTGAGTGAGGCATGTTACAGGCACAGTGAGTGAGGCATGTTACAGGGACAGTGAGTGAGGCATGTTACAGGGACAGTGAGTGAGGCATGTTACAGGGACAGTGAGTGAGGCATGTTACAGGCACAGTGAGTGAGGCATGTTACAGGCACAGTGAGTGAGGCATGTTACAGGCACAGTGAGTGAGGCATGTTACAGGCACAGTGAGTGAGGCATGTTACAGGCACAGTGAGTGAGGCATGTTACAGGCACAGTGAGTGAGGCATGTTACAGGCACAGTGAGTGAGGCATGTTACAGGCACAGTGAGTGAGGCATGTTACAGGCACAGTGAGCGAGGCATGTTACAGGCACAGTGAGCGAGGCATGTTACAGGCACAGTGAGTGAGGCATGTTACAGGGACAGTGAGTGAGGCATGTTACAGGGACAGTGAGTGAGGCATGTTACAGGCACAGTGAGTGAGGCATGTTACAGGCACAGTGAGTGAGGCATGTTACAGGCACAGTGAGTGAGGCATGTTACAGGCACAGTGAGTGAGGCATGTTACAGGCACAGTGAGTGAGGCATGTTACAGGCACAGTGAGTGAGGCATGTTACAGGCACAGTGAGTGAGGCATGTTACAGGGACAGTGAGTGAGGCATGTTACAGGCACAGTGAGTGAGGCATGTTACAGGCACAGTGAGTGAGGCATGTTACAGGCACAGTGAGTGAGGCATGTTACAGGCACAGTGAGTGAGGCATGTTACAGGCACAGTGAGTGAGGCATGTTACAGGCACAGTGAGTGAGGCATGTTACAGGCACAGTGAGTGAGGCATGTTACAGGGACAGTGAGTGAGGCATGTTACAGGGACAGTGAGTGAGGCATGTTACAGGCACAGTGAGTGAGGCATGTTACAGGCACAGTGAGTGAGGCACTGTGCCATCATACATGCCTCACTGTGCCTGTAAAATGCCTCAAGGACGATCTCCCTACCTTCTCCTGCGGCCATCCTCCATTATTAAAAAGCTGCGCCTCCCCCTCTGACTGTCCCATCACCGTCGGCGGCCATCCTCCATTATTAAAAAGCTGCACCTCCCCCTCTGACTGTCCCATCACCGTTGGCGGCCATCCTACATTATTAAAAAAGCGTGCCTCCCCCTCTGACTGTTCCGGACCGTCCGTGATTGGCGGAAGTCATTTTCCCAGCAGACCATCTGTTCAGTGTTCCACCTATCACGGATGTCCTCTAGTCCGAGGTCGAGGCTGAGAACGAGAAGGCATCCGTGATAGGCTGAACACTAAACAGAGGCTCTGCTGGGAAAATTAGTGTTCCAGACCGTCCGTGATAGGCGGAACAGTCAGAGGGGGAGGCGCGCTTTTTTAATAATGGAGGATGGCCACCGACGGTGACAGGTACACAGGTACATGTGTAATTGCGGTAACGCCGCCCAAGTAACGGGAGGGGCGTTACTGCGAGGGGAAGAGTAATCTGGTAGATTACTCGTTACCCTCAAAAGGGGCATCGTTAGGTAACAGCATTTATTTTAACGCTGTTACTTACAACACAGGACTCCTAATCGGTGTGAAGCTGCATCTGCGGCACTGCACAGATTTCAAAAAGTAGTTTCTGTACCACTTTTTGCAAAAACCTGCACAGATGTCTCTGAAATCGCGGCCGAAATTGGGACTGCCAGCGGGAGTGAAATCGTGGGAGTTCAGCTTCACTCCCGCAGCCCAGTGTGAACCACGGCTAAAGGAAAAACAGTAGCTTCTCTGCTGTGGGATAATACAGAAAATATCAATTAAAATAATGTGAAGGCTGCGCTAAAAAATATTGAACAAAGTACCATATAACAGTAAGCCAAATCTGTCATGTGACAAAGTGACATATAACAATAAATCAAAAATGTCATACAACCATGAATTGAGTGCTTATAAGAAAATGAGTCCAAAGGTCCATAGAGTGGAAAACACAGTAAAAGGATTGTGAATATTCTATACCAGACGATCAAAGGATACACACGATCGTAATTTCCAATGGCCTAAAATTTGATGGAAATTTGTCAGAATTCCGTTCAAGCTGTCTTGCATACACACTGTCAGACCGAATTCCGACCGTCCAAAACAAGGCGACGTAAAACACTACATTTGGCATGTAATTTTTTTTTTTTGGGGGGGTCCCAGGCGATCACCTGTCCACTCAGAGAGTGGTGCGCCATTCGTGCATGCGCAGTGAGTGCCCGGCCCTGAAGCCGAAAGCTGTCATGGCCGGGTGCCCACAGTTACAAAGGAGGCGCCGGTGGAGAAGGGGGGAGAGGGACAAAGCTCTGGGCGGCGAGTCGCTGGACCGTGGAACAGGTAAGTGTATGTTTATTAAAAGCCGGCAGCTACACTTTTGTAGCTGCTGACTTTTAATAAACATAAAAAATGGCGGGAACTCCCCTTTAACTGTTTTCCTGAAGTTCAGCTTTAAAGGGGTTGTAAAGGCAATTTTTTTTTTTCTAAATGGCTTCCTTTATCTTAGTGCAGTCCTCCTTTACTTACCTCATCCTTCCATTTTGCTTTTAAATGTCATTATTTCTTCTGAGAAATCCTCACTTCCTGTTCTTCTGTCTGTAACTCCACACAGTAATGCAAGGCTTTCTCCCTGGTGTGGAGAAAGCCTCTTGAGGGGGCAAGCAGGAGGGTCCGGACGCTCTCTACTTTGCAGATAAAGAAAGAAGCTGTGTATTAGTGGGCGTCCTGACACTCCTGCTCACCCCCTCAAGAGGCTTTCTCCACACCAGGGAGAAAGCCTCGCATTACCGTGTGGAGTTTCAGACAGAAGAACAGGAAGTGAGTATTTCCCAGAAGAAATAAGGACATTTAAAAGCAAAATGGAAGGATGAGGTAAGTGAAAGAGGACTGCACTAAGGTAAAGGAAGCCATTTAGGGGGAAAAAAATCTTTACAACCCCTTTAAGAACCGTCATATTTGCTAATTGGTGATTGCCAGAAATAGGTTTTGCTATGCATGTGGCAGAAAACCACGAACATATGTTTCTCCAAATAATAATTCATACCAAAAAAAAAATGAAGAAAAATAAATTCTGTATATTTGTGGAGTGAGTGCCGAGGCTGCCTGTGTCTGCCATTTATTAAAGAACAAAAACATTCCAGATCATTAGGCAGTTCCTCATGCTCAATAAAGGCGGACAACTCAGCGATACTTTGTAAAAATGTACACCACCTCCTAACTAACTACAGAATTTCAAACGCTGTCTGGGAGGGAGAGGATAGATTTTGTAACTGTTTAAATAGAATTAAAAAGAAAGTATGTATTAACTCAAAAAAGTCCCTTCTATTGCTCTCAGCCGCCTCCAAATCTCTGAATCTCCTTTTTTTGCTGCTGTGATGTCTTCTTGCTAAAGGAGAGCTACATTCATTCTCCATGGTCCCACTGTATGTAGAAACAAATCCTCTCTCTCTTGCTGTAGACTATGGGATTTTTAGTTAGGGTTACCACCGGTAGGGGAATAACCCGGACAGCCCGGGTTTTGATATCAGTGCCCGGGTTACTGTCCTTCTGAAACCCGACCACAGTAGCATAACCTCCAGTCCCAGCTAGTGCAGGAAGTTGGGAACTCAGTGGGGTGTTCATACCTCCAGCCCCCCGCCAGCACCAGCATCAGTGACCCCCCTTCCCTCTCCTGCAGGACTATTATTATTATTATTATACAGGATTTATATAGTGCCAACAGTTTACGCAGCGCATTACAATATAAAAGGGAGACAATACAGTTACAATACAATAAAATACAAGAGGATTAAAAGGGCCCTGCTTAGAAGAGCTTACAATCTAATAGGGTGGGGGAGATGGTACAAAAGGCCACCCCCTCTCTCTTGCACCCTTCAATCAACAATACATAGATTCACGCATTGCAGCAATTGATGGGCACACTGGCAGCAATTGATGGAGCACAGTAGCGGCAACTGATGGGCACACTGGCACAGGGGAGGGCTGGCAGCCTTAGGCCTGGGTGGCAGGTCCAGTCAAGTGGCCCATAGAGCGTGGAAAAGTGATGGATCGAGGACAACAGTCTAATGCCGCGTACACACGGTAGTTTTTTGCGATGAAAAAAAACCGACGTTTTCTGTGAAGTAAAAAACGACGTTTTTGAAACGTCACTTTTCAAAGACAATTTTGCCTACACACCATCGTTTTTTCACAAAAAGCGAGGTTACGTTCACCACTCTTTTCCATTGAAGCTCGCTTCATAACTAGCTTCTGGGCATGCGCGGGTTGAAAAACGTCGTTTCGAATGACGTTTTTGCTACACACGGTGACTTTTTGTGAAACAAAAAACGACGTTTTGAAAAACGACACAAAAAATTCAAGCATGTTGGAATTTTTTTTTGGTCGTTTTTTTTAAGACAAAAAACGACGTTTTGCCCACACACGATCAATTTAAATGACGTTTTAAAAAACGTAGTTTTTTTTCATCGCAAAAAACGACCGTGTGTACGCGGCATAAGATTTTTCATGATCACAAGAGTCTGCCCCCTTTACATCAGAGTCCGCACAAAGGCCCCCCTTACATCAGAGTTTGCACAGAGGCCCCCCTTACATCAGGGTCCGCACAGAGGCCCCCCTTACATCAGGGTCCGCACAGAGGCCCCCCTTACATCAGGGTCCGCACAGAGGCCCCCCTTACATCAGGGTCCGCACAGAGGCCCCCCTTACATCAGGGTCCGCACAGAGTTCCCCCTTACATCAGGGTCCACACAGAGGCCCCCCTTACATCAGGGTCCACACAGAGGCCCCCCTTACATCAGGGTCCACACAGAGGCCCCCCTTACATCAGGGTCCACACAGAGGCCCCCCTTACATCAGGGTTTGGTTCTGCTGAGTTATGCCCTGTACCCACGATCGTAATTTCCGATGGGAAAAAATCCGATTGAATTTTCCGTCGGTATTTCGTTCAAGCTGTCTTGCATACACACTGTCAGACCAAATTCCGACCGTCCAAAACGTGGTGACGTAAAACACTACGCCAAGCCGAGAAAAATTAAGTTCAATGCTTCCGAGCATGCGTCGACTTATTCTGAGCATGTATGTTTTTTTCTCCATCGGAGTTCCACACAGACAATCGGAACTTCACATCGGAAAAAAATAAAACATGCTCCATTTCTAAACTCCGATGGAAAAAAGTCCGATGGGGTCCACACACGGTCGGAATATCCGATGGAAAAATTCCGTCTGACTTTTTTCATTGGAAATTCCAAACGTGTGTACAAGGCATAACAGGCTATTTAAATGACACGCTGGCATTTTTGATTTCCAGGTGGTATTCTCCTGTGATGGATCCTCAATGTTTTGTAAGGAGCATAGACAAAGAAATGAGGGAACTCTCATCATTGGACATTTCAAGAGATACAAGAAGCTAGTTCATGATAAAACAGATCACTACTTACCTAAAAGTGAAATGTCAGTTTTTTGGATAATTTACAGTCTTGCCATTGCCAGAACCCCATTGGTGTCATTAGTATTGGGATGTCCAATAGGCAGAAGATGTGCTACTTACTGTATATATGAATTTTACAGTGATATAAATAACTGAATTGTAGTTGTGATATTTACAATGTATGTTTTGGGTGAGTTGCTTTTTGTGTGGTCCAAATAAAAAAGAAAAGATCAGTAGAGGACTATATTGTTTTATAAAATAACCACATAATTTATTTCATATTTACTTATTACAATGACAAAATGATCTAAGATAATAATACAAAAACATCTCAGTTAGCAGACCCTTTTCTTGCCATGGTTTTATTTTAGATCCTTATCTCAGTTGCTGTGCATGTAAGTACCCCAGTAGGGGGCCACATAAATCCGTTTGTAGGCTGTCAAAAACTGTTATGTAGGCTGTATAAATCTGCTATGTTTAGTCCTTTGTTTATATACAATAACATGGCTGCAGCCAAGGCGGTTCTTCAATTAGGCGGTCATCTAAGGCCTCACACGCACAGGGGCCTCGTGGCAACCCAACTTACCCAATACATTACCCCAGGGGACCTTAACGCTGATGTGCTCAGGCAGCATTAAGAGCCCTGACTCAGGAGCAGGGCCACCAGCGTCCCTAACAACCAGTTAATATCGGTGACGCCACTCCTTGTGACGTCACTGACCCAGCATTCCCTTAAGTTAATGATGTCACAAGGTGACAACCCCGCCGCTTAGTTATTAAAGATCAGGATCTGGGGGCCACCTTGCCCGCAGACCCCCACAACCACCGGCCAGGTTTGTGGGGAAGAGGCTCTTGTCCTTGAATTATTTTTCCCATCATAGGTGTGAGTGGGGCCCCATGTCAAGTTTTGTGGCCTAAGGCCTCACTAAGCCTAGAGATGCCTCTGGCGGCAGCTTTTGGGTTCTTTCATGTTCTGAATGTGTAGACCAAGAATCCTAAATCAATCACATGCTTTTTTTTCTGCACCCACTTGTCATCGTTACATCAGAAATCTATCTTCCACAATTGGTCCACCACAGATGTGTTACATAGTAGGTGAGGTTAAAAAAAAAGACACAAGTCCAACCTATGTGTGTGATTATATGTCAGTATTACCTTGTATGTTGTGGTCGTTTAGGTGCTTATTTAATAGTTTTTTGAAACTATCGATGCTCCCCGCTGAAACCACCGACTGTGGAAGGGAATTCCACATGCTTGCCGCTCTTACAGTAAAGAACCCTCTACGTAGTTTAAGGTTAAACATCTTTTCTTCTAATTTTAATGAGTGGCCACCGTGGCTTATTAAACTCCCTTCTGCAAAAAAGTTTTATCCCTATTGTGGGGTCACCGGCAGGGCCGCCATCAGGAGGGTACAGGCATTACAACAGGAGGAGGTGAGACGGCAGACCCCCCCCCCCCCCCCCCCTGTAGAGCGGGAGAATTATAGCTTTATCTCTGGAGTTAATCCCCTTTTTTATTGCATGCCAATATTATGTTTGATTTGTTAGCCGCAGCTTGGCAATGCATGCCATTGCTGAGCCTAGCATCTACTAGGACCCCCAGGTCCTTTTCTATCCTAGATTCTCCAGAGGTTCTCCCCCCCCCCCCCCCAGTGAGTAAATTGCATATTTTTGCCACCAAAATGCATTATTTTATCTTTTTCAAAATAGCAATGTGATTTAAGGTAGATATTAAGGTAAAAAAAATATAATTTTTTGTTATTTTCGATATAAGGGCAAATTATTTAGTCACATCACCCCCTGCCTCCATCCCCCTCTGCCACCAACACCCCCTGCCTTTACCCCCCTCTGCGGTGCCTCCAATCTCCCTCTGCCTCCAATCTCCCCAGGCCCCCTGCCTCCAATCATTCCCTGCCTCCATCCCTCTCTGCGTGCCACCAACAACCCCTGTCTCCGTCCCCCACCCTCTGCGGTGCCACCATCCCTCTCTGTGGTGCCACAGCAGGCACCATCACCCCCTGCCTCCAATCTCCATGAACAGTTCCAAGCCAAACCAACCTCGGCTATTTTTCCTGCCACATTCGCAGGAATTTTACGAACATGGGAAAAAACTGCCCGTTTTTACAAACTGTCCATAAAAATACGGACGGTTGGCAACACTGTTTCCACATCCTGCAGAAAAGTCATTGCCCTGCTTAGCTTAGTATCGTCCGCAAATACAGAGATTGAGCTGTTTGCCCCATCCTCCAGGTCGTTTATGAATAATAGCCAGTTGTTAATCTCTCTTATAGAAACCCAACATACTGAAGCCCACAGCTAACATCTTCATGTCAGAATTGGAAGCTAAGCAGGACTTCCTTCTCCTTTATCATTCCAAAGCATTTTGCAAAATTCACATAACACGCCGCCACAAATAAATGTCATCGGGTTCAAAGGACTTGAGAAGCAGGAATAGAGATGGACTTTCTGTAGATCTTTGAGTCAATTACAGCTCCTGGATAAGGAGGTGGTGGAACTTCGTTTGGGGTGACCATTGCCACAGCTTGTTCATAGGTTGGTGGTGCATTTTGAATTGGTGGAGCAGTGGGTTGCAGTGGAATACCATCGTCTCTTCTGGACCTGATGGAGATGCTTCGGCACTGATGTTGTTCCTCTTCTGGGCTGTAGCGATGGAAATAAGTATTTAGTAAGTAATGTAGAAACATTTAAACAAGGGTACATACAAGTGATATTACCAGGCAGATGAATGATCTTCTTGATAATACAGATAGATTGCAACCCATAATGCTAACCATGAGCTACTGACTTCACCTGTAGCCTTTCAGGCCTCTGATCGGAGCAGCAATAGCTACTGCAGAACCAAGGAAAGTCCTAGAATCCTCCTTGGCTCTGATATGTCTTGGCATAACCAAGGAGAAACCAAAGAGCATTTCCCTCACTTTGCAAGCACCACTGATCCTGAGGTCTGGTTAGTGTATTTTACAGATAGAGAGAGAGGAGAATTTATGCTGTGGGTAATTTTAGCTGGAGGGGGGGGGGGGGGGGGGGGGGGGGGGGAGTAAAAGTTTTTACCGAAAGAGTGGAGTGGGGGGGGTGTTATGTACTATTGATCTCCGCACTCTGCGTTACACATGACTGACCCCTGTGTTACACATGGCTGACCCCTGCACTGCGTGTTACTATATCCTTGTGTTCTGCGTTACATATCATTGACCCTTGTACTCCGCATTACATACTACTAATCCTTGCACTCTGCGTTACATATTACTGACCCTTGTACTCCGCGTTACATATTACTGACCCTTGTACTCCGCGTTACATATTACTGACCCTTGTACTCTGCGTTACATATTACTGACCCTTGTACTCTGCGTTACATATTACTGACCCTTGTACTCCGCGTTACATATTACTGACCCTTGTACTCCGCGTTACATATTACTGACCCTTGTACTCCGCGTTACATATTACTGACCCTTGTACTCCGCGTTACATATTACTGACCCTTGTACTCTGCGTTACATATTACTGACCCTTGTACTCTGCGTTACATATTACTGACCCTTGTACTCTGCGTTACATATTACTGACCCTTGTACTCTGCGTTACATATTACTGACCCTTGTACTCTGCGTTACATATTACTGACCCTTGTACTCTGCGTTACATCTCTAGTAGTCTCTTTTAAAGTGGTTCAAAGGGCAGCAGGTTTATTTTTACTTTCATGCAGTCTTAATGCACACGAGTGTCCCCATAGCAAGCTTGCTTTGGGCAGCACTCAGCAGGGGGGAGGAGTCAGAAGAACCGGCGAGGGACCTGAGAAGAGGAGGATTGGGGCTGCCCTATGCAAAAACACTACATAGAGCAGGTCTGTATAAAATATTTGTTATTTTAAAAACATTTTCTTTCCCTTTACAACTACTTTATTCCAGAGGTTTTCCCTGCAGTTCTTACTTCTGCTGCTAGATGTCCTCAGTCTCATGGCCAGCATCATCCAAAATGCTTCCTCTGAGTCCAGTTTGTCCCTCCTCAGCCTGTGACTAGACAGTGAAAGGAGAAGCAGCACAGTGATGAGCTGATCTCTGTCACCCTGTTCTCTGCTCCAATCAGCAAGCTTCTTGTCAGCACATAAACTGATTGGCTCTTTGTGTGTCTTTTTACTCTCATAGTTCAGCCCTGTTATACAGGGACTACAATGGGGTGAGACCAGATTAAATAGGGTACTTATACTTCTTACACATTAGTTTGCATCTTTCATATCTGCCTAGAATTTAGCATTAATTATTTTAATTTTAGCCTCATAAGTGTGCGCAGCCTATTGCATTAGGGTGTGCACCCCAAAGCTCACTGTGTGTGCCTACATATGTATGACCCCGGCACATTGATCTCCCTCCCAGTGAAAGAGAAACGGCAGAGCCAATAAGATCTTTCCCATCTCCCTGCCTGCACACAGAGTGATAAAACTAATGCGCACAAGGTGATCGGGGTGTGCCCAGGCACACCGCCACACCCTGTGCACACGCCTATGTCTAGCCTGCACTTGCAAAATTACATCTGATTGGCTGCTATGTGGAACATGTTCTTCCTGCTGTGTAGAATGGTCTTTAGAATGTGGAAATGGAAAAACGTTTGAACATTTCTGCTTGCCTCTTGTGTTATCTGTGAGCAAGCAATGGATGACCATAAACTTCCAAAAAAAAGGAGGATGAGGAAAATATTAGATATGCAGCTAGATGTCCCGAGCGCTGTAATTACAGGGGGATAATTGCACGCTTTATGTGTTTTGTCAGTCAGGCAAAGCTATTATTCTGCTGTAATTACACAGTCCTGGGCTGTCTTACTGCAGGAGCTTCAAGACAACAAGAATGTCTGTGGTAAACTGCACTTAAGTGGGATGTGATCACTCCTGTGAGTATGAAAAAAACTAAATCCGCTGCAAATATCATGCTCCCTTGGCCGTGTATCAAATTCAAAAGTCTCTAATGGACAATAACCCAAGTTACTGTCCGTAAAATATGAGCTGCTTGGAAAACGCACTGACAAAGAATGGCCACTAGAGGTGCTATTGAGCTTCAAAAAGGAATGAGCGTACCATCATCCTCTATGCAGGTGTTACCCTTTGAAGATAATTGTAAAAAGGACCATACAGTGATGTTTTATTTATGCATGTTTTTATCAAACTCACTGCAGAAGATGTACAGAACCAAAGACATGTTACATGTTCACACTGGGGCGAGTCGCGTCCCATTCAATGCAATTGAACCATTCTAATAGTCGCTTTGACTTAGAAAAAGGTTCCTGTACGACTTCGGGGACGGCTCAGGGCGACCTGCATTGACTTCTATACAGAAGTCGTTTTGCAGGTCGCCTCTGAAGTCGTCTTCAGGACGACTTGCAGAGTCGCCCCCGAAGTCGTGCCGCATCTGTGTGAACCGGCTCTTACTGGGCTGAATTATCCAGCATGTGTGGCCTCATTTACATGTGCACCTGAATTTTTACAGCTCAGAAAAGTGATCTGTGATGTATTTTTTTTAGATCTGATTGACAGGCAGCTTAGTAGTTTTTCTCAGTTTCTGTCATAACATTTTGATTCCCCCTTCACTGACGGCACTAATGAGGTGGTACTGATGAGGCGCACTTATGGGCACTGATGAGGCGGTACTGATATGTAAAATTGATGGGCACTGATGAGGCGGTACTGATATGTAGAATTGATGAGCACTGATGAGGCGGTACTAATATGTAGAATTGATGGGCACTGATAGGTGGTACTGATTGTCACTGACAGGTGGCACTGATGGGCATCACTGATGATGAGGTACTCATGTGTTACTGACAGGTGTCACTGCTGGGCATTGATTGGCACTGTGGTGGGCTCTGATTGGCACTGTGGTGGGCTCTGATTGGCACTGTGGTGGGCTCTGATTGGCACTGTGGTGGGCTCTGATTGGCACTGTGGTGGGCTCTGATTGGCACTGTGGTGGGCTCTGATTGGCACTGTGGTGGGCTCTGATTGGCACTGTGGTGGGCACTGATTGGCACTGTGGTGGGCACTGGCAGTCTTTTATTATGGGGACACTGCTGGGCACTTAATAGCATGTGATTGGCACATCTGTGGGGGCTGTGCTGATAGGCAGCACGGACCTCCCCCTCTGACAGGGAGAGTCGCCGATCGGCTCTTCCTGTCAGCGCGAACGGAGGAATGCCGTTTACCACAGATTTTTACATACTTTCCCTGGTTTTACAAAGGCTGGCAACCCTGATGGGTCCCCTAGTGGCATGGGGCCCTTGGGCAGTGCCCAAATGGTCAGTCCGCCCCTGGGTGGACTTTAACGTCCACACGCTACACATATGTATACATGAGATTTCTGTGGTCAGAGGGAGTTATGATTGGTGGGATAGGCTCCTAATCATGTGACCACTGTGACAGCTGGTCAGACCTCTCCTCCCTTAAGATCCAGTTAACCTCCTTGGCGTTTTTCCCGTGTCTGACACGGGGTAAAAATTTGCTGCTACTATTGTTGATCCCGTGTCAGACACGGGCTCGCCTCGCTGAATCCAGAGACTGTTTACTTACCTTCTCCCTGGATCCAGCGATGCATCCACGCTGTGTGAGCGAGCGGGTGCTCGCTCGATTCACACAGCGTCCCCGTGTGCCGCCGAGCTCCGTTCCCTGCGACGTTACGTCGCACGGGGACGGAGAACGGCGCCAAATTCAAAAATGTAAACAAACACTTTACATACAGTACAATGTAATCTTATAGATTACAGTACTGTATGTAAAAAATACACACCCCCCATGTCCCTAGTGGTCTGCCCAGTGCCCTGCATGTCATTTTATATAATAAAAACTTTTCTTTCTCCCTGCAAACTGTAGATTGCCCATAGCAACCAAAAGTGTCCCTTTATGGCAAAAATTGTTTTAGAGCAGCTAAAAAACAGCGATAATAAATTATAATCACTTGCAGAATTTAGCGATAGCGATCTGTGGGGAAATTCGTCATAAAAAAAAAAAATTATGACAGCAAAAATTCTGCAACTGAGCAAATTTCAGTGATTTTGATTTGATTACATTATTGAATAATTTTTACTATAATTATATTATTATTTGTTATAATTTTTTATAATTATTTATTATATTATAATTTTTAATAAAAAAAAAATCATACCCGGGATGCCTATTAGACTCTTGTTTAGATAGATTTAAGTAAGTACTTACAAAACAATTGCAACGCTTTTGGTACAAAATTCCAGACAGAATCATAACGCCAGGGAGGTTAAAGGACCATGGCTGGTAAGTGAAAATTATATATATGACCAGAACCAGGCTGGCAAACCTTGCCCTCTGAGCCAGGCTGGCAAACCTTGCCCCCTGAGCCAGGCTGGCAAACCTTGCCCCCTGAGCCAGGCTGGCAAACCTTGCCCCCTGAGCCAGGCTGGCAAACCTTGCCCCCTGAGCCAGGCTGGCAAACCTTGCCCCCTGAGCCAGGCTGGCAAACCTTGCCCCCTGAGCCAGGCTGGCAAACCTTGCCCCCTGAGCCAGGCTGGCAAACCTTGCCCCCTGAGCCAGGCTGGCAAACCTTGCCTCCTGAGCCAGGCTGGCAAACCTTGCCTTCTGAGCCAGGCTGGCAAACCTTGCCTTCTGAAACAGGTTAGCAAACCTTGCCTTCTGAGCCAGGTTAGCAAACCGGGCTGTCAATTGACTATGCTATCAAAGCAAAAACTGCCCACTATGAATCATGATCTCTGTGTGCAGTCATATAGAACACAGCAGACTAGCAGAAAAACTGACAGTGGATCTATGCTGATTACACTGGAACATTAGTGTCTGAACTCTAGACCAGCCATTTTCAATCATGGTGCCATGGAACCCCAGGAACCTAGAACCTCCAGAGGTGTCCAGGTGTTGCCTGAGCAGTGGCTGATTGACCTCCCATCTGATGGCATCTGCATAGTTCTATGGCTAACGTTACTTGGCAGAGCCAGCAGCATGGCAGCAATGGCCTTTATATCATCCTCCTTAAGGGTTGTAGTCTTCCCACTAACCACCAACAGAAGGGACATTTTTTTTCCACTGACCCACTGGGAAAATAGCTTTTAGTAAGGGTTCCCTAAGGCTTGGAAATTATTTTAAAGGTTTCCGCTGGGGTAAAAAGGTTGAAAAGATTGCTCTAGACCAACAGACATATTTAAAATATAAAATAGCACAAAGAAAAAACATGGTGTAAGCAAGGCACTTACATTTGGCTGTGTCGTCTTGGTAGACAGTAGACGGTATACCAATAATAACCAAGAAGTCCAAATACAACCAGACACGTTCCAGCGCAAATAAGGCCAGTGAGGAGCCCGACCACATCTATTTTTACCCCTGTTCCAGGGAAAAGAGAATCAATATATCATGTATCTTAAACAACTCAAGCACACAGGTTAAAGCTGAGCTCCGGGGAAAGTAAACATCTTCCCTTTAATTGAGGTTGCCCCTGCACTGCAAGGGTTAAATACTTTGTACTTATTTACAGGTAAAGTACTTTCACTTAAAGCGGAGTTCCACTCAAAAATTGAACTTCCGCTTAACCCACTCCTCACCCCCTTACATGCCACATTTGGCATGTCATTTTTTTGGGGGGAGTGGGGGCTTCAGGAGGAGTGGGGCTTCCTGTCCCACTTCCTCCGAGGGGCTGGTTAGGCGATTAGCTTAATCGCCTATCTTCAGCCCCTCCCTATAGGCGATCGCCTAGGACACGTCACAGGTCCTAGGTGATCACCTGTCCAATCAGACGGCGCCGCGCCGTTCGCGCAGTGCCGCTCGCGCATGCGCAGTGGGTGCCCGGCCATGAAGCCAAAAGCTGTCACGGCCGGGTGCCCACACTTACAATGAAGACGCCGGCCGGGAAGAGGGGGAGAGGTGCGGAGCCCCGGCCGGCGTGTCGCTGGAACCCTGGAGCAGGTAAATGTATGTTTATTAAAAGCCAGCAGCTACACTTTTTGTAGCTGCTGACATTTAATAAACATAAAAATGGGCTGGAACACCCCTTTAACTGACCCCCCACACCCACAGGCTCCTTGGCACTGCTAGGCTGGTTCCAGCAGCCTCTTCTCTGTATGGGTTTTCTTTGCTGCACGAGCTCGCAGTGACCAGGGGCGCTTTAAAAATAAAAAAAAATTGGTGGTGACAGGTACTCTTTATGGAGAGATCAGAGGTCTAAAAGATTCTCTATCCCTCCTTTGCACTTCAAAGTAATCAGATCGCCGAAAACGGCGATTTTAAATACTGTGTATTTTTTTAAAACCGGTGCCATTGGCAGCCGAGTAACCTGGAAATGACGTTGCTTCCATGTTTACACTGAAGAGACCGGTTGATGTCACCACAACAGATCTGGCATTAGTCATGTGATGTGTCGGCGCCCTTCAGTGCCTTCGACTGGGATCACATGACCTATGTCTGATAATGTATCTAGGATTCTATAAAGCTGGCTATACACTATACATTCTGATTGTAAAACTTCTGTGCCATCTCTTTAAGCTTTACCACAACTTTTGACATCTAAACCATCCAGACAAGCAGACCCCTTGCACTGCATAGTTGTTGGTAGATCTGAAGAAGATTGTACAATCAGAATGCACAGTGTATGGCCAGCTTAATGGACCATACACTCAATGGCCCGGATTCAGAAAGAACTTACGCCGACGTATCTACTGATACGCCGCGTAAGTCCACGGATGCACCGTCGTATCTATGCGCCGTACCCACAAAACTAGATACGCCTGAAAATAGGCTTCTTCCGACCGACATAACTTTTCTACGCCGGCGTATCGTGGGCGCATAGTTACGCTGGACGCATTCGGCGATCCCATTTTAAATATGCAAATGTGTAAGATACACCGATTCACAAACGTATATACGCGGTTTGCATAAGGCTTACGTCCGGCGTAAAGTTACCCCTCATATAGCAGGCGCAGGTAATGCAAAGGTATGGGCCAGGGAACGACGTCGTCGAATTTTACGTCGCATACGCAGTACTACGTGAATAGGGCTGTGCGTAGGTTACGTTCACGTCGTAGGCAGTGTTCGATATATCTTAGGCAGCTATTTTGACGTAACTGAGCATGCGCACTGGGATGTGTCCAAGAGACGACGCATGCGCAGTTCGATTTTTTGAAGCTGTGGCCATCATTTGCATGGGATCACGCTTCATTAAAACGTATCACGCGCCCACTTCCACTTACGCTGCCTTACGCCGACAAATATACACTACGCGGGCGCAACGTTGGGAGCATTTGCTTTGTGACCGCGCAATTGTCATTCAAAGTGCGACATGGCTGAAAGCTGAAAATTGGCTTGGGCGGGAAGGTGCGTATGTGCTCTGTATGGAAGTGGTTAATATACATTTGGGTCAGAAATACATATTTTTTTTCTTTTGATTTCACTAATAATAAGAATACCAACTCTTACCTTGAGTGAATGGATCTTTGGAGTACTCCTTCCAGAATTTCATCTTTAGAAAAAAATAAAAAGCTTAATTTCAGGTCACAGTACAATAAAAGGGATCTGTTTAATTTCCACGGTGAAACACTCATTTAAAGGGGTCTATTTATAAAGCAGTGAAGGCAATTTTCAATAAATTTTCTCCGGTGGAGAATCAGGGCTCATTCACACGTGTGCACTGATCTGTACGCCTGTGTAAGGCTTGATTCACACTAATGCGTTTTTAGTGCATTTTGGTTGTTAAAGGAAATGTAAAGAAATAAAAATTGCCAGCTTAAAAAAATGTATATATATATATATATATATATATATATATATATATATATATATATATATATATTACATGCAAATCGCAGAAAAAACATGTCGAAAAACGCAGCAAGCACTGCTCAAAAGCAACATGCATAGGTGTGAATCGAGCCTAAAGGGGCACCCCCTTACCTATGTGGGATGCACAGGTGTTCTGTACAGACCCATGCAGGCAGCTGGTTCAAATCAATGACAGGTGACCAGTTGCATGGATCTCCATGTGCATCCTGCTATGTTTATCTGTGCAGGTCCGTGTCTGTTTTTTTGTTTGTTTGTTTTGCTGTTGGGACATAGAAGGTTTGGGTGGATTTTTACTGGGCCCTTGTTGCAATAAGGTTGAAAATCTCTAGATTAAGGGTTGTCAAGGTACAATTATTTTTTTCCCTAATAGCTTCCTTTACCTTAGTGCAGTCCTCCTTCACTTACCTCATTCTTCGATTTTGTTTTTACATGTCCTTATTCCTTCCTGTTTTTCTGTCTGTAACTCCACACAGTAATGCAAGGCTTTCTCCCTGGTGTGGAGTGTCGTGCTCGCCCCCTCACTTGGACTACAGGAGAGTCAGGACGCCCACTAACACACAGCTCCTTTCTCTATCTGCAACGTAGAGAGCGTCCTGACTCTCCCGTAGTCCAAGGGAGGGGGCGAGCACGACACTCCACACCAGGGAGAAAGCCTCGCATTACTGTGTGGAAGTGAGGATTTCTCAGAAGAAATAAGGACATTTAAAAGCAAAATGGAAGGATGAGGTAAGTGAAGGAGGACTGCACTAAGGTAAAGGAAGCTATTTAGGAAAAAAAAAAATTGTACCTTTACAACCCCTTTAATGGAAAGCGGTCATATTAATGTTATCAGGAATTTCATAGATTCCTATTCTATTACAGTGTTAATTCTCTCCATTAAAAAAACTGACTGAAAAAGACTGGCACGCCACCTAGAAGACATTATCCTTAGCCAAGGCAAGTTTAATAAAGTAAGGCCTCCTACACACGATAGGTTAAACAGAGGACAACAGGCTGATGGACCATTGTCATCGGTTAACCGATAAAGCTGACTGATGGTCCGTCGTGCCCACACACCATCGGTTAAATAACCGATCGGGTCAGAGCGCAGTGACGTAAAACACAAAGACGTGCTGAAAAAAATGAAGTTCAATGCTTCCAAGCATGCGTCGACTTGATTCTGAGCATGCGTGGATTTTTAACCGATAGCCGTGCGTACCAACGATCGGTTTTGACCTATCGGTTAGGAATCCATCGGTTAAATTTAAAGCAAGTTGGCTTTTTTTTAACCGATGGTTAAATAACCTATGGGGCCCACACACGATCGTTTTTGACCGATGAAAACGGTCCTTCAGACCATTGTCCTCGGTTTAATTTATCGTGTGTACGAGGCCTAAAACCTTGGTTTGAGAGTAACTTGGTTAGAGAGCGTTTTGCAAGACAAGCAAATTTTTTTAATACATTTTGCCTTGATATACAAGCGATGTATTGATATAAGAGTAGCGTCATGTCACAACTGAGTATAAAAAAGAAGAGAGGAGCCTCTAAGTGTAGCAATGTGGTTCATTTAATGAAGGTGCAACATTTAGCAACTTATTGCTACACTTAGAGGTGGCTCGCTTCTCTTTTATACCCTGTAAAAAAAAATGCTTTGATATACAGTACAAATGCTTTGGATTACAAGCATGTATCTGGAATGAATTATGCTCACAAACTGTATACTGTTTAGATAGTACAAGTACAAGATGCTCTGGAAGTGAAATTGATACATTAATATTGATTATATATTCTGTTTAATATCTGAGAATCTTTTTTTACCATAATGCTTTAGGCATTTTTACAAATGGGCAGTTATAGGGGCGAATTTAGGCAGGATGCACATTAGTGGCCTTGATTAATCTACGGCAAACCCCCAAAACCAACACCCCGCTCCCAAATATACAATGAGTACTCTCTCATGGGCTCATGTGATGTTTTTTTTATTTACATTTTTTAGAAGCAAAATAAATAAATAAATCGCTCTGGTGTGAATGGGGCCTGAAAGACAATTTTTGTGCTTCGATACCCAGATAGCGAGCAATTGTTCTGCAAGTTTGAAAATGACTAAGCTAAGCTAAAGTTAAATATTTCACTTTTATTGTTTCACTTTTAGCATTATTAAATTCACTGCTCCCGAAAAAACTGACTTTTTTTGCATTGATACATGTCCCCTGGGACAGGACCCAGATCCCCAAACCCTTTTTAGGACAATAACTTGCATATTAGCCTTTAAAATTAGCACTATGGATTTCAAATGTTCGAGTCCCATAGACTTTAACGGGGTTCTAAAGTTCACACGAACATTTAGTGTGTTCGCAAGTTCTGGTGCGAACCGAACAGGTGGGTGTTCGGCTTATCCCTAGTGGCTATCTGGGTATGCGATTCCCTTGCCCACCACATGATGGCGCTTAGATCATTGGCCACTAAAGCCAGCCATAGACCAAGCAATTTTCTTTCGTGCACCCACAGGTTGCAGGAAAGAAAAAATCACTTAAAGCGGTGTTCCAGCAGCAGTTACACATACTGCAGCTGCTGGCTTTTAATAAATGGACACTTACCTGTCCTGGAGTCTAATGATGTTGGCACCCGCAGCAGCTGTCGGGTGCTGCCGCCGCCATTGCGGGTAAGGGTACCCAGCAGTGTAGCCTTTCCGCTTCACGCCAGGAACCCTACTGCGCATGCGCGAGGCCCGCTCCTCTCTTCTGGCTCGGCGGCTAGGGGAGGGAGGGGAGGGAACCACGGCCCAGACTCCTGGAAGTGGGAAAGGATACCTGTCAAAGACAGGTATGCTGTCCCCCCTCCCCCCAGAAGGTGCCAATTGTGGCACCGGAAGGGGGGGGGGGATCCAATGAGCCAGTCAGAGTTGATGGGGGAATCCCTCCCGAAATGCCTTTGTGTTCTCTCAGCGGGGGGGGGGTTTGGTATATGGTGAGCGGAGTCAGGAGAACACAGTGATTACTGCTAGGGGGCTATATTAGCCGATAGCAACAATTGCCTGTAAAATCCAACAGACTGGTTGTACCCAAGCTGATCGATCAATGAACTTGGGTACGTTCCGCCTGCCCATTCATGCTTTGAATCTTGGCCGATCCCTGCTGAACTGGCTGAGATTTGAGTTGTCTATGGCCGGCTTATGGCATCAAGTGCTGCAATGTGTTACTAAAGGCAAATAGACTATGCACTTTGCAAGTGCAGTTGCATTTCTATTTCCCCACAGCTTAGTAAATGTGGTAAAGCTGTGCTGGTTTCCATCATCCTATCATGCGCAAACAAAAACGCTTTTTAATTTTTTTTTACACCAGATTGGGTATTGATGAAGCTTTATCACATTTACTAAGAAAAAAGAATGCAACTGCACTTGGAAAGTGCACAGTCTATTTTCCTTTAGTAAACCCACCCCTTTGTGTTCCATACATGAAGCAGGGCTGTCTTTAACACAGGGCAAAAGGGGGCAGCTACCACAGGCCCAGTCATTGTTGTGGGGCCAAAAGCAGCTGCCCCTTGAACCCGCACTGCCCACAAACAGTACATAAGTAAATTCGGGAGGGCCCAAGAAAATGTTTGCCCAGGGTCCAGGCAATATTAAATACGGCCCTGACCTGAAGTGTAATTTAAGAATGAATTTAAGTACAGCACCTGGGGGGGCTGTAGTAATGGATGGGAAAGGGGTTGGGATTTCTTACCAGTAGGTTGCTTTAGTCATTCAGTTTGAAATTTTCTGAAAGTAGCCACAGCCAGGATTAAATTGCCCATGCATGTCTTGGATTTGAGCCATGAGTGGCTCTGTTGGCACCACCCAGTTAAACATACTTTAATTGAAATGGCTGGGTGAAAAATTGTCGGCTAAACAGGGCAGCACAATGGTTAGCACTTTCACCTAGCAGCAAAAGGGTCGCTGGTTTAAATCCCAACCACGACACCATCTGCCTGGAGTTTGCATGTTCTCCCTTTGTCTGCGTGGGTTTCCTCTGGGTCCTCCGGTTTCCTCCTACACTCCAAAGACATGCTGGTAGGTTAATTGGATCCTGTCTAAATTGGCCCAGTATTGTCCCAAGCATGTTGAGATCCTACGGGGCAAATGACCGCACTATCCAGGAAGACACTGGCTGTAAAAAGCGCCTAGAGGCGATTCAGTTCGCATGTGTAGCGCTATACAAGTCATTCATTCAGTGATTAGTGATACTTACCGTTGCGTCGTGATTTTCGAAGATCTCCCTGGCTTCCTCATAGTTGCACCGCTCCTCATAACACTCCCTCTCCAGGTTTCCAGGAATGAACATCTCAAAGTCAAACTGGTTGTAAAGCAAGCGTCGTCCCAGGAAGCTGCTGGCGTCCTCCCCATCTTTGAACACTGAAACAAGGATAAATAAAATACACTTTGAAATGGCAGAAGGACCATCATTCCTTTTACAGGAAAGTTATTGCCCTTACTTGGAAATTTGTCTGGATCCGCACAGCTGAGACGACCTTAGTGATCAGTTCTTACAGAAAGAATGTACAAAGTTCAAGAATGGTGTGCAAAGTACATAAAGCCGTAGCAACCTATCAGGTTTCAGTTTACCACCCGCCATAATCCTTTAAGAAGGTAAAACCTGAATGTCTAACTCTTTGTATATTTTTTGTATTGTAAGTGAACTAGACCAAAGGTCTCCAGACTGTGGCCCTTTGCTTGCCTTGATCTGGCCTTGGGGCACCATTCTTCCGATAGATACAAGGCACTATTCCTCCCACTAACACGAACAATGGGGCATTATTCCTTCCATTGACACCAACGTTAGGGCACTTTTTCTCCCACTGACACCAACAATGGGGCATAATTCTTCCCACTGCCACCAATGATGGGGCATCATTCTTCCCACAGATACAAGGTGCTATTCCTCCCACTAACAATAGGGTATAATTCCTCCCACTGACACCAATGATGGGGCATTATTCTTTCCACTGACCCCAATGATGGGTCACTATTCTTCCTACAGATACAAGGTGCTATTCCTCCCACTAACACCAACAATGGGGTATAATTCCTCCCACTGACTCCAACGTTAGGGCACTTTTTCTCCCACTGACAATAGAGCATAATTCTTCCACCTGACACCAATGATGAGGCACTATAAATTCCACTGACCCCAATGAAGGGGCAATATTTCTTCCACTGACCCCAACGATGAGGCACTATTTCTCGCACTGATACCAATGATGGGGCACTATCCCTCTTACTGAAATCAATGATAGTGGCACGGTTCCTCCCACTAACACCAACAATGGCCACTATTCTTCCCACTGGTACCAATGATGGGGCACTATTCCTCCCACTGACATCAACAATGAGGCCAACTAGTGGCAAAGTAGCTGACTGCACCTGCCTACACACTCCTGCAATCAACAGTGGTGCTTGAGGAGGGAGAGTGCCGTTAGGCCGCGTACACACAAGGAGACATGTCCGCTGAAACATGTCCGACGGACCGTTTGCAGCGGACATGTCTCCTTTGGATTTTGGTCTGATGGCGTGTACACACCATCGGACGAAAATCCCCTCGGACTGAGGACGCCGGGACGTTGATGCCGCCACGTCACCACTCCAGGAAGTAAAATACTTCCACGCATGCGTCGAATCCATTCGACGCATGCGGGAGATTTATGTCCGCTGGTTAGGCGTACTAACCAGCGAACACGTCCGACGAACAGGTTTCCAGCGGACAAATTTCAAAGCATGCTTTGAAATTTGTCCGCTGGAAAAACCTGTCCGCTAGGTCGTACACACGATCGGATATGTCCGCTGAAACTGGTCGGCGGACCAGTTTCAGCAGACATGTTCGATCGTGTGTACCCGGCCTTAGAGTTTTGTTTATGGGGCATGTCAGACCTCTGAAGAGCCGGGCAACTGTGTTGTGTGAAAGAGCGGTGGTCTGACTCTCCTGTGTACTGCCAAAACTGCGTATTTTAACCCTTGCTGCATATTACTATGTATGCTGCCTAACTACATTACAGTAATAAATAAAGCATTGCGAAGTAAGGTTTATTACAAAATATAACAGGTACACAAGCCATTTTGTAACTAAAAGCCAACTTGTAAAAAAAAAAAGGCAAGCAGAGGGCATAGGACTAGCCAATATTTTCTGTGGTCCCCCTACAGCTGATCTTTAATTCAATAATGACTTTTCATGCCTTGTTCTGCACCATTCCATCACACAATTGTTGTCGGAATATGTGTGTATGGGCCTTAAGGCTGGAGGTCAGCTTTTTAAGGCAACATGAGATTGTCTACCTCAGGAGTGCCCAACCGCGAAGCTCTCTGATGTGGCCTGCAACCTCCTGCTCTGGGATGGAATAGAATACTGTTATTAAAGGTAGGTTTATTACTAAAATCACAGTGTACATATGGGCATATCTGTTCTGCAGTGGTTACTGGGGTGCTTTTAAACTAATCACCAGGTTTAGAGCAGTGCACCTACAGGTTACCTGCACTGAGCCATAGGCCCCTTTCACGCGGTCAGTCTAACCCAATTGGACCCTCCATTCACCTCTAAGGAGTAACAGATCTAAATGGACATGTGTCCGTTTACAAACGCCTACCTCCAATCCGATCAGCAGAAGAAGAAAAAAAAAGTAGAATGGGCTGCCACTTACCTGCTTCGTTCATTGTGGCCCGCGACCAGTTACCAAGTGGCCCTCACGCTTCAAAAGGTTGGGCACCCTTGGCCTACCTGCTATACAGTTGCAATACATCTTGATTTGCATTATTGGCTAAATGGTTTTCATCTGTTACCTTACTGACCTTGTTTATTTTGTCTGGATCCCACAAAATTTTTCACACAATGGGGAAGTCCAAAAGCCACGGAGATCAGCTGGTAGATCAGGAACAATTGTGGAACCAGAATCTGGTATCTGTGAAACAAAAAGTACACATTACATGACCTAATTGTATAACTGTGTAATGATGAGCTTCTGGGTATTGTCTATGTTTGTATGTTGTGATTCATCACGAAATAGAAATAATTTCTAGCAGTGGCATGGCAAGTGTTAATAATGGGCAGAAAAAATATGGAAACAGTGAAATTTTCTGTATCTGAATGTTATACAATCATATTGGTAAACAAAATGTAATTCAAAGGTCCTCTAAACCAGTGTTTGCCAACCTTTTTTCAACCAAGGCACCCTTTAATAATCTGGCAAAATCTCGAGGCAAACCAACCACAAATGTAGAAAAATGTAATGTTTTTTGATTTTATTGGACATCCCTACCTGCCGCTTCTGAAAGGGCTCCAGAGGCTCTATGGTCGCTTGGAACGCTTTCATGAGAAAGCCAGCCAACGGCTGTAAAAAACAATACAGAGGTTGTGGCGGATCTCTTCCGCCATAACCCCAGTAAACCATTTCAAAGCGGCAACGTACATATACGTATTGCGGTCTAAAGTGGGGGGGGGGGGAACCTACATAACACTACAATTGGGATACTTTCACATTGACTTGCTGCAGTTTGGTCACAGAGCAGGATACCCACGGTTTGCGTTACCTGTGGTTTCTCATCAACTTCTATTATGTCATACATTTTTGGTGTATTTTCTGAAAGCATACCAAAAATGAGGGACCTAATAGAAGTCTATGGAAAACCACAGGAAACACATATGAAAACCGCAGGTATCCTACGCTACACCTGCGCTGAGGCCAAACTGCAGCAGGGCAATGTGCAAGCGGAATACAAAATAAAAAGAAGTGCAGAAGTGACCCACGGTTTGCGCATACCAGCAAGCCCCACGTAAGCCCGACGTCAATCGGTTGGGAAGACGCGGTCTGGAGGCCCGCTTAGCTTCCCGAGTGCCTGTGGCAGCAGGAAGTGAGATTTTGACAGTGGTCCAGAACCCCTGTAACAAACGGGCTTAACTGAGTGGGGTAATTTTGCCGAGGCCCACCTGGGGACTCTTCACGGCACACCAGGGTGCTGGGCACACTGGTTGAGAAACCCTGTTCTAAACCAGCCTCTTCAACTCCTTATACCTTGGAGGAATCCTTGGAAATATATTTCTGGTGTCAGGGAACCCCTGCTAAAAAATTTTTTACCTTCAGTTCACTGTACATTAACATGATTACTAAATTGTAGACTAAGAATAAGAAGAATACATAATACGGCATAACTAGTATATTGACACGTAGATCCTGCCCCATCTGCACCACTCGGCTCTGTAAACTTTGATCTGAAAATCAAAAGAGTCGGGGGCAAATATTTTGTCAGAACAGGGGTTAGATGATGTCATACAGAAACGTAAAATAAAAAAATATTTCAATTGATCAAATGTATAAGATACAGGGTTGTGCCACGGTCACGTTGATACCACTTTTTGGAATGTACAGCTGATAGTAATGATGTAAGCAACACATTTAGATGTTACCTAATATTACCGGTTACGAAATTTAGGTTGTGGTCATCTGACTAAAAGCATGATTAATACCGTTGTGTAATGTGTAACATCAGTGGCGGGTTAAATTCTGTGGAGGCCCCTGGGCAGTCAAAACCTTGGGCCCCCCTCCCTCCCCCTCATAGGTTTCTGGAGGTTTTTTTTGTGCTCCAGTGGAATAACATTTATCTAAGCAATGTACGCATCGGCCACTAGATCAAGATGCCCACACGTACGCAGGTTACACCAAAATGTTTAAGCTAAAGATAAGCTTTTAAAAGAGAGTTTTTTTTTAAGAATCATACTTACCTAGGTGGATGCAGCATCAGTCCGACAACCTGGACCGACTTCTGTGACATCAGCAGGGAGCAGACTTCAGCCCGCTCTTTGCTGAAAACGGCCCACAGGAGTGCAAAAGGAACTGCACTCCTATGATCCATAGGAGAAGTAAAGCCAAATGAGCTTCGGCTGTACTCCTCCTTTTAAGGGACAAACTCTGTTGTGAACCTGCCGTCTATGGATTGTGTACCATAAGGTAAAGTAGTAACCCTACCTTACCTTAAAGTGCACAATCCATAGACAGCAGGTTCACATTACAGTTTATCCCTTAAAGGAGAAGATTAGCCAATACCACACCTGTAAAGTTTATTTTTGCCATCTGTGTCCCATTGGGGAGATTTACCGTCACTTTTGAGCTAAGAGTACACACTTCGATATATATTTTAAACCAGAACTTAGTATCACTTTAACCACTTCCCACCCTATAGCAAAATGACGGCCGGACAGTGGTTGCGTTATCCTTACTGGATGTCATATGACATCCAGCAGAAAAAAGCCGCGATCGCGCAGCACGGCGATCGGTGGTGTGGTGTGTCGCTCTGACACACCGCAACTACGATTGTGGTAAGGCGCCTATGGGGTAGGCCCTTTACCATGTAATCAGCTGTGACCAATCACAGCCTGTAACCAGGAAGTGTCGGTAAACGACTTCCCTCGGTTCGCACTGTCAGGGAGAGCTGATCAGGCCTTCCTGTCGGGGGGGCGGCTGCGGTAACCAGCGCATTGATTACCAGTGCAGCCCCCATCAGAGGTGCCCACCACAGTTGCAAATCCGTGCCCATCAGATGCTAGTCAGTGCCCATAAACATGCCAAATGATGCTCTAAACCGATGCCAATCAGTACCCATTAGTAATGACTTTCAGTACCTCATCATCAGTGCTGCCCATCAGTGGCACCTATCAGTGCCACCTATCAGTGCCCATCAGTGCTGCATATCAGTGCCCATCAGTGCTGCATATCAGTGCCACCTATCGGTGCCCATCAGTGCTGCATATCAGTGCCACCTATCGGTGCCCATCAGTGCTGCATATCAGTGCCACCTATCGGTGCCCATCAGTGCTGCATATCAGTGGCACCTATCGGTGCCCATCAGTGCCACCTATCGGTGCCCATCAGTGCTGCATATCAGTGCCATCTATTGGTGCCCATCAGTGCTGCATATCAGTGCCCATCAATTCTACATATTAGTGCCTCCTCATCAGTGCCCATCATTGCCACCTAATCAGTGCCCGTCATGAAGGAGAAAACAAAATTTTATAACAGAAACCATGAAAACATTTTTTTTTTGCTGTTTTTTTTAGTTTGTTTAGCAAAAAATAAATACTCCAGTGGTGATCAAATACCACCAAAAGAAAGCTCTATTTGTGGGAAGAAAAATTATAAAAATGTTAGGGTTCAGTGTTGTATGACCGCGCAATTGTCATTCAAAGTATGACAGCACTGAAAGCTGAAAATTGTCCTGAGCAGGAAGGGGGGAAAGGGGGAAAGTGCCCGGTAATGAAGTGGTTAAGCAAGAGATGAATGACATCACGAGATGAGTGACTCAGTTCTTTCACTATTCCCATGTTCTCTCACATGTGCACACGGCTCTGCCGTCATGTCCCGTCTGAACCCAGGTGACTATGTAACATCCATCACTCATTAATGAGATGCTCATACACACCTTGGAGCTAGGCATTGTGGGTAGGAGTAGAAAAATAGAAGCACATTGCTCAACTGCTGGAGTGAAACCAGGAATACACACCCCTTTGCATTCCTAATAAATCTATTTGAGTTAAAGCCTATACTTATTAATGGCTGATAATAGCAGGTTGTACTAAGAATTACATTGGAATGAAGACATAGCATAGAGGACCACTATCATACATTTATTGAATCACGATAACTCTATAAGACTAGTACATGTAATGCTGCATTCATTATATCAAAGTAGATCTAAGCCATAACGGTGTGACAGTATCATAAACAGAAGCCCCCGATCGCAAGTAGGCATCAGGAGCTTTCCAGTACCTGCCGATAACTGCACTGGGTGATACGTTTACATTTATGCGGCCCCTCTGCGTTAAAGCCCATCCGCCAAAAGGCCGCATATATGCATACAGTCGGCGGGAAGAGGTTAACCACTTACAGACCAGAAGATTATCCCCCTTAAACAACCAGGCCATTTTTTTGCGATGCGGCACTGCGCTAATTTAAACAGGCAATTTTGCAGTCGTGCGACACTGTACCCAAACAAATATTTTTTTTCCCCACAAATAGCGCTTTCTTTTGGTGGTATTTGATCACCTCTGCGGTTTTTATTTTTTACACTATAAACAATAAAAAAAGAGCGACAAATTTGAAAAAAATTCTACTTTTTGCAAAAAAAATATCCAAAATAAAAAAGTAAAAAAATTATTTCTTCATCAGTTTAGGCCAATATGTATTCTACATATTTTTAGTTAAAAAAAAAAAAAAAAAAAAAAAAAAATCGCAGGGAATAGATTTATGGATTTTTTTTTTACTAGTAATGGCAGGGATCTGCGATTTTTAGTGGGACTGCGACATTGCGGCAGACAGATTGGATCGGACACTTTTTTGTAACAATTGACATTTATATAGTGATCAGTGCTATAAAAATGCACTGAGTACTGTGTAAATGTCACTGGCAGGGAAGGGGTTAACACTAAGGGGCGATCAAGGTGTTAAATGTGTTCCCTGAGAGGTGTTTCTAACTGTCGGGGGATGGGACTGACTGGAGGAGGAGACATATCTCTGTTCCTAATCACTAGGAACAGCAGATCTCTCTCTCTTGGCTCCCATGTCAGAACGAGGATCTGTCTGTTTACACAGTAATGCAAGGCTTTCTCCCTGGTGTGGAGTGTCGTGCTCGCCCCCACCCTCGGATTACAGGAGAGTCAGGATGCCCACTTATACACAGCTCCTTTATCTGCAATGTAGAGAGTGTCCTGACTGTCCCGTAGTCCAAGGGAAGGGGCGAGCACGACACTCCACACCAGGGAGAAAGCCTCACATTACTGTGTGGAGTTACAGACAGAAGAACAGGAAGTGAGGATTTCTTAGAAGAAATAAGGACGTTTAAAAGCAAAATGGAAGGATGAGGTAAGTGAAGGACTGCACTAAGGTAAAGGAAGCTATTTAGGGGGAAAAATAATTGTACCTTTACAACCCCTTTAAGGCTGGATACACACTGCAGCACTCTAGGGTGACCATGTGTCCCGGATTGCCTGGGACAGTTCAGCATTTTTCAGGTCTGTCCCAGGCATATTCATTCCAAGTCAATACAGTGTCCCGGAATGAAACTGACAAATCCACCCCTCCCCCCCCCCCCCCCCCACCGGCCACCACATCACCACTTTATTTACTGACAGTACTTGTCCTGGCCGGGAAAGCCTAGAGGAGCACAATCTTACCCCCTGCTTGTAATTGGAGAAATCATGAATCCCGCCTCTCGCGTCCAATCACTGTTGTGTGATTCGTTACAGCATAAGCTGATTGTTGGGTCCCTGAATGGTAGTTTGGAAATGTGGTCAACCTATCTCCGACTCGGCAGGAGTCCGATGCGTCTCCATTCACCGTTTCAGGTCAGATTGTAGCCCAAATTTTGGTCTGAATTCGGACCTGAAACTGACCAAAAGACGCACAGGACCCTGTTGCTCTCGGAGCCATTGCGGAGATGTGTGAACCGGCTCCATAGTGCGCAGGTCACAATCTCCTGACATGCAAATTGGATGTGGGGGAAAACCCTCATCCCATTCGCAATAGTGTGAACCCAACCTTAAATTAATTTTGGTTTCTAGTGCTGCATGGGCTGCTGAAAGCTCAACAACATGTAAGAGATGATTCATGAATGGGCAGAAAATGCTGCTTCATTCTGTACACAATGTAATCTAAGCACACATCTGGTAAATGAAGGGGAAGAGCTGATTGGTTCCCCTTTTGCAAACCTGGCACTTTTGCCGCGTACACACGATCATTTTTTGTGATGAAAAAAAACAACGTTTTCTGTGAAGTAAAAAACTACGTTTTTGAAACGTCACTTTTCAAAGACGATGTTGCATACACACCATCGTTTTTTTCACAAAAAGCGAGGTTACGTTCACCACTCTTTTCCATTGAAGCTCGCTTCATAACTAGCTTCTGGGCATGCGCGGGTTGAAAAACGTTGTTTTAAACAACGTTTTTGCTACACACGGTGACTTTTTGTGAAACAAAAAACGAAGTTTTGAAAAACGACACAAAAAATTCAAGCATGTTGGAATTTTTTTTTGGTCGTTTTTTTTAAGACAAAAAACGAAGTTTTGCCCACACACGATCAATTTAAATGACGTTTTAAAAAACGTTGTTTTTTTTCATCGCAAAAAACGACCGTGTGTACGCGCCATTATACTTTTGGCCCAAATCAATAGGTCATGGAGCAGACCAACCTTACTGAGGCCATGCCCCCGGAGAAGCGCAGCGGCTCAATATCCTAAGGATGTCATATGACGTCCACTCAGGATATTGAAACCACTTTGCCGACGTCTTTTTGCATAAGGCGGACAGCAAGTGGTTAAACATATATTTATTAGTACTTTCAATAAAATCGATTTTACAAAAGGAAAACATTCCACAAATCAAAGACTAGTCAAGACAAAGAGCACAGTACTGGTGGGAATGCAAAAGGACACAGTACAGGGGCACAGTATAGGTTCTGGGACGCTTCCCGAGACACAAACATATCCAGACAGTTTAGTAAAAAGCATGACTGTTCCAGCAAATCCAGGACAGTTGGCAAGTATGATGTAATGCAAGATTATTGTGGCCCCCCCCCCATGTACCTGGGGCCCCTGGGCAGTGCCCAGGAGTGCCCTTGCTTTAAGATGGCCCTGACTGCAACTACTATGCAGAAATCTAAAGCTTTTTAGTTGCAGATGCTAGGTTGCATTTTCTATGAATAAATGAGAGTGGATATTTAAGGAGCATATTAGCTGGTCTCATATTGCTCATAAAGAATATCAAAATTGACTGGATATATTTAGGGATTCAGCATTTTAAATTACACCTATCATAAAAAAGAGAGTAAAGTGAAGTCTATAATTGCTTTAACTGCTGCCTAATAGCAGTTTTATACCCAAATGCCGACATTATGTATCATATGCATAACACACGTAGCCTGTGATATTATATACAGTATGTTAAAGAATAGGCTCACCTTTTGAACAAGGTACATGTAATTTAGGCTGTAACATGTTCAAGCAAATTCACTTCCCTGTTATGCCGTGTACACACGGTCGTTTTTTGCGATGAAAAAAAACGACGTTTTTTAAAACGTCATTTAAATTGATCGTGTGTGGGCAAAACGTCGTTTTTTGTCTTAAAAAAAACGACCAAAAAAAAATTCCAACATGCTTGAATTTTTTGTGTCGTTTTTCAAAACGTCGTTTTTTGTTTCACAAAAAGTCACTGTGTGTAGCAAAAACGTCGTTCAAAACGACGTTTTTCAACCCGCGCATGCCCAGAATCTAGTTATGAAGCGAGCTTCAATGGAAAAGAGTGGTGAACGTAACCTTGCTTTTTGTGAAAAAACGATGGTGTGTATGCAAAATTGTCTTTGAAAAGTGACGTTTCAAAAACGTCGTTTTTACTTCACAGAAAACGTCGTTTTTTTTTCATCGCAAAAAACGACCGTGTGTACGCGGCATTACAGCCGGGTTTTCTGCCCCCCTTCCCGCAGCCACTGTCACATTTGAAATTGGTGCCGCTGTGTGGGTGGAACCTTCACAACCGCATCATTCATTTACAGCATGGGTCTTCAAACTACGGCCCTCCAGTTGTTCAGGAACTACAATTCCCATAATGCCTAGTCATGTCTGTGAATGTCAGTGTGTTACAATGCCTCATGGAGGGCCGTAGTTTGAGGATCCCTGATTTACAGTGATCAGTGAATGAATAAATTACAAGTCCCATATGCCAGTGTGGGAGACGGTCCTGTATTTTCAATGGACTGCAAGTGAGCTGATCAGCATGCCCATAGTCCATTCACAATTGCTCTGAAACTAATAGACCATACAGAGGTACGGGTAGAGAGCTGTAGGAAGAATCTGCAGGAGCCTGACATTTCACCCACGATCTACTGATCGCAGATGCAATGCTCTGCAGGAGCCTGTGAAATGAATATTAAATGCACATTGTTTTTTTCCTGCAAAAATATGAGCATTTATTATTTATTAAAAGTGTTTTTTTTTTTGTTTTTTTATAATGTATCAAAGTTAACAACATAAAACTATTTATATTATAAAACAACGATATAAAATAACCACCATTTTCTTGTTTGGCCTATAGGAAAAGTGCTTGACTTGACGGGCTGGCACGTGTCTGTTTCTTAAAAGTCAGTATTAACGGCATTTGTAACTGTTGACTATTTTTTTTTTTAATGAACTAAAGTTCCTTTTAAAATCGTTTTCTGTGATGCCGCGTACACACGATCATTTTTCAGCATGAAAAAAACTTCCATAACGTCATTTAAAATGATCGTGGGTGGGCTACAGATCACTTTTCAGGTTCTGAAAAACGAAAAAAAAAAAAAATTCGAACATGCTGTAGTTTTTCGGGCTGTAAAAAATGATCGTGTGTGGGCTAAAACGACGTAAAAAACCTGCGCATGCTCAGAAGCAATTTATGAGACGGGAGCGCTCGTTCTGGTAAAACTACCGTTCATAATGGAGTAAGCACATTCATCACGCTGTGACAGACATAAAAGCAGCCCAAAGGCGAATGGAACTTCCCCTTTATAGTGCCGTCATACGTGTTGTACGACACCGCGCTTTGCTAGATCATTTTTTTTAAAACGATGGTGTGTGGGCAACCTAGTTTTTAATGATGAAGTTGGGAAAATTTCATTTTTTGGATATGCTAAAAAACGTTTTTTTTTTTCCATGCTGAAAAACGATCGTGTGTAAGGCTGCATTCACACCTAGGCGACAAGTAACGCCGCATACGTGGCTTATTTTGCCGCGATTCGATTAACTTTTTTTTTTTTAACAAATCCTTTTCATTGCTGTCTATGGCCGAACGCCAATGCCGTCTGAAAAAAAAGGGTCCGGGACTTTTTTTCAGGCAGCAGGCATACGGCGTGAGATGTAAACAATCTCATAGACAGCAATGGAAATTCGCCCCTCCAGCGTATCGAGCGTCGGGCGTTCTGTCGCCAAGGTGTGAATGGGCTGTAAGGCCTCGTACACACGATCAAATCTGTCTGCTGGAAACGGTCTGCTAGACCGTTTCAGCAGACAGATTCGATGGTGTGTACGGGCAAACAGACGGATTTGGCCACCCGACAGATTTCAAAGCATGCTTTGAAATCTGTCGGCTGGGAACCCGTCATGTCTGCTGGTTAGTACGCTAACCAGCAGACATGTCTTCTCGCACACGCGCCGAATGGTTTTGACGCATGCGCGGAAGTGTTTTACTTCCTGGTGTGGTGACGTGGCTGCGTCAACGTCACCGCCACGTCAGCGCATTGTCTGCTGGCGGGGATTTTGGTTTGCTCGTGTGTACACGCGAGCAAACCAAAATCCAAGCAGACAGATTTGTTCAAATCGGTCGGACAGACCGTTTTGAACAAATCTATTTACTCGTGTGTACGAGTCCTAAGGCCTCGTACACACGAGGCAATCTATCTGTTCAAATCGGTCGGACCGACCGATTTGAACAGATCTGTCTGCTGGGATTTTGGTTTGCTCGCGTGTACACACGAGCAAACCAAAATCCCCGCCAGCAGACAGCGCGCTGACGTGTCGGTGACGTGGCGGTGACGTTGACGCCGCCACGTCACCGCACCAGGAAGTAAAACACTTCCGCGCATGCGTCAAAGCCATTCGGCGCGTGTGCGAGAAGACATGTCTGCTGGTTAGCATACTAACCAGCAGACATGTCGGGCGGACGGATTTCCAGCCGACAGATTTCAAAGCATGCTTTGAAATCTGTCGGGTGGCCAAATCCGTCGGCTCGCCCGTACACACGGGCGAATCTGTCTGCTGGGACGGTCGGGCCGACCGTTTCCAGCAGATAGATTTGATCGTGTGTACGCAGCCTAAGAGTTCTTCTTTATTCAGAAACAGCAACAACGTGGTAGTTTATTGCACTGGTTTATTGTTGGACTTTGTATAAATTATACATTAAAAATTCAATAAATGAATCTATCTCAACTGGATAGCCAAACCTGCTCCGTATCTGTTCTAGAAATATCACCATAATAATTCTAGGATCATAGTTTAAAACTACACATTGTGCAATCAGGCTCCATACAGTCAGTCCACGTACACAACTCTGCTAGTGGCAGAAAACCGAAGGCTGTAAAGTGTGATCCTTTCTCCTGTCATGGGTCACCTTGTTAAAGGATCACAGTCTTTAACCACTTATCTACCGGGAAAATATTTTATTCTTTCACATATGTTAAATTCTTTATTTTGTGCTAGAAATTACTTTTAACCCTCAAATATTTATACTTTCAGAAAGCAAAGACCCTGGAGAATATAATAGCATCACTTGCAATTTTTTTTTTCACCATATTTGCTCAGCTATTCCTCAAACATAATATTATAATATTTGCTAAAATAAAAGATGGGGCTGCATTAAATTCCGTATATACTCGAGTATAAGCCGACCCGAATATAAGCCAAGGCACCTAATTTTACCACAAAAAATGGGAAAATGTATTGACTCGAGTATAAACCTACGGTGTCCATCTGCATGCCTCACTTTGCCTCACTGTGCCCATGCCTAGACTGACGTTTAACATGGGAGTCTATGGAAAGAGTGCTCAGATTTGAAAAATTGGTACTCCCCAGCCGGTCCCCCAAACAACAAACTTTGCACACTTGTAGAGGAGAAATGGGGCTACATGTGTGCCAAGGTCCGGGTCCAGGGGACCTACGACTGTCCGGTACCGGGTCCCCAAAATTACCAGAGAAATTACCATTTAACATGGGAGTCTATGGAAGGGGTGCCCGGCTTTGAAAAATCGATGCTCCCGGGTCGTAGGTCCCCTGGACAACTTTGTACACTTGTAGAGAAAGAGTGGGGCTACATGTGTGCCAAGTACCGGGTCCCCCAAGTCCAAGAGATCAGGTGCAAAAAGGTGACTCGAGTATAAGCCGAGGGGGGCATTTCAGCACAAAAAAAATGTGCTGAAAAACTTGGCTTATATGGTAAATAAATATGTTAAGCCTTAAAATCTCTTGAGCCCATGAAATTGCTGAAAACTTTTCAATAGGTGATGCTTTAAAAAAAACTTTACAGGTTATTACTTTAGAGGTAAAGTAATTTAAAGGCACAAGGTTTTTCACCTTTACATTCTATGCATTAAGATGAAAAACCTTCTGGGTGCAGCTTCCCTCCCAGTCTTTCCTTATACTTTCCTGAGCCCCATCTCGTTCCAGTGATGTGCATGTGAGCAGCAGCTCTTCAAGGTATCTCTCTCTCCTCATTCGCTCACACAACAGCGGGAGCCATTGGTTCCTGCTACTGTCAATCTCAGTCAGTGGGCCAATGAGGAGAGACCAGGAGGGAGGGCCAAGCTACCCTCTGTGTGTGAATGGACAATGTCCCTTTACAATAGGTGGGAGTGAGTCTGCTTGAGTGGCCCCATAGCCAGAGGCTGGCTATTGGGGGGAACTCGACAAGGGGAGAAGCAAGGACTACAAAAAAAAAAAAAAAAGGAGGCAGAGGCTGCTCTGTGCAAAACCAGTGCACAGAGCAGGTAAGTATAATGTTTCTTTTTAAATTAATTACAACCTTTAGAATCAATTTAACCATGAACTATTGGCCCTAGAATTATAGCTGCTGCTGGAGTTGGGGTGCCCATTGCGTAAATAGATACCAAACAGCTCAAGAGTTAAAATCACATGAGCCCATGAAATTGCAAAAAAAATACTTTGGCAGCTAGAATTCTCAATAGGTGACGCTTTAAAAACCTAAAGGTTATTACGTTAGAGTTAATCATGAATTGTGGCCCTAGAATTATCGCTATTGCCAGTGGTGGGGTGTACATCTCCATAGCTCGGTTAGGCTTCATGCCCTGTGAATGTTTTGCCAACTCTCAGACTCCTGGCAGCAACATTTTGGCAGAACAAACGCATGACACTTGCAAACACGTGTAACGCGCTTGCATTAATTCATTTCATTCCCAAGAATAATAATTTATTCTGGCTATTGAAATGAATTGATGCTCAAGTCCAGCATTACAGCACATTACAGGGGTTGTAAAGGTAAAAGGTCATTTTTTTCCTAACTAGCTTCCTTTACCTCAGTGCAGTCCTCCTTCACTTACCTCATCCTTCCATTTTGCTTTTAAATGTCCTTATTTCTTCTGAGAAATCCTCACTTCCTGTTCTTCTGTCTAACTCCACACAGTAATGCGAGGCTTTCTCCCTGTTGTAGATTGTTGTGCTCGCCCCCTCCCTTGGACTACAGGAGAATCGGGACGCTCTCTACGTTGCAGATAGAGAAAGGAGCGGTGTGTTAGTGGGAGTTTTGACTCTCAGTAGTCCTCCAAGGGAGGGGGCGAGCAGGACACTCCACACCAGGGAGAAAGCCTTGCATTATTGTGTGTAGTTACAGACAGAAGAACAGGAAGTGAGGATTTCTCAGAAGAAATAAGGACATTTAAAAGCAAAATGGAAGGATGAGGTAAGTGAAGGAGGACTGCACTGAGGTAAAGGAAGCTAGTTAGGAAAAAAATGTTTTACCTTTACAACCCCTTTAATGTGCTGTAATGCTGGACTTGAGCATCAATTAATTTCAATAGCCAGAATAAATTATTATTCTGGGGAATGAAATGAATTAATGCAAACGCGTTACACGTGTTTGCAAGTGTCATGCGTTTGTTCTGCCAAAATGTTGCTGCCAGGAGGAAAGGAGTCTGAGAGTTAGAATTAAGGACATTTAAAGCGGTGGTTCACCCTAAAACTACTCTGTCCCATAGCATCCAGCATACTGGCGTCAGCGCAAGTATGCTGTTTTTTTTTTTCAATCGCTCTAGTTACTGTTAAATGAAGAATATTCTTTTCCCTCCACCACGGGTGAATGCCGCGGCTATGTCACGTCACACCCTATGGCGTGGCTAGGGCTATGACGCCTCACGCCCTCTGAAAAAAGCCGAGATAGAACTCGGCTATATACGGCGCCTGCGCAGTCAGCTCCTAGGTATGTGCGCAGGCGCCGTATAGCGCCGGAAAGAGCCGAGTCCTAAATCGGCTATTTTCGGAAGGCGTGATGTGACATAGCCGCGCCATTCACCCGCGGTGGAGAAAAGAAAATTCTTCATTTAATCAGTAACTAGAGCGATTAAAAAAAAAAAAAACAGCATACTGGCGCTGACGCCAATATGCTGGATGCCATGGGACAGAGTAGTTTTCGGGTGAACCATCGCTTTAAAAGCAAAATCAAAGGATGAGGTAAGTGAAAAAGGACTGCACTAAGGTAAAAGAAATCTATTTAGAATTTTTTTTTTTTTTTACCTTTACAACCCCTTTAAGGCTGGGTTCATTGCAAATTGGATGGGGGTTCTCCTCATCCGATTCGCATAGCAAGAGATTGTGACCAGCTCTTTTCGGAGCCAGTTCACACATCTCCGTAGGGGCTCCAATGCAAATTGCACAGGAGTCCTGTGCGTCTTTTGGTCCGTTTCAGGTCCCAATTACGGCTGAAAGTGGACCTGAAATGGTGAATGGAGACGCACCTGACTCCTGCTGTGAGCCGCTGCGTTTTATATTGTGAACCCAGCCTTAGGTGCGTTAATACGTGTTTACAGGTGTCAAATGTTGCCAAAAAAAAATTCCTGGATGCATTGGCTGTGTTTTTTTTATTTTTTATCTGTCTCCAAACTCCTCTAAACGCCTATGTATGCATGTACACATAAGCTACCATGCAGGGGTGTTTAGATAATAAATGCCAGACGCCCCTAAGAGCAGCAGAAAAAATGTTCAGCGTTCTTGAGGCCAAAGATTGATGGCTTTAGAGCCACCTGTTCACTTTTACCTAAAAGCCGTTCACTGGCTCGAACAATCAGTGCACCTTGACCTAACCCCTGGAATACCAGAACATTTGAAAACGTACCTTGGTAAACAATAGGTTCGTAAGTTGGACAGTAATATAAAATATAAATACAATATCTCTTTATTCTAGAAAGTCTAAGCAACTAACAAAATGAGGTGGTTCTAGGACGGCTGTTACGTGGAGGCCATATTGGCTATTACCAGGGCTTTTTTCCAGGTGGAACTTGGGGGAACTCTCTGGCTCAGAGCCTTTGGTGCCCGCTCACCATAATCACTTGTAAACACAGAAGTCTGGTTTCTGTGTTTACACGTGACAGCGCTGCACTCTGTATGTAATGCAATCCTGGTATTTAATGCCCCTTTAAGAACCTTCTACAGTTTGTGAAATCTGAACAGGTCGTATTTGAGTTCCTGCAACTATTTTCTGAGAAAAAAAGCTCTGGCTATTACAATGCAAATCCACAAACGTTGAACTCTTACCTTAACGTGAGAGCCAGGTAAACATTGTTGAGTAGACTCATCAGTACCTGGAATGCCGAGATCTAATAAGGCGTGCACTCAGTTCCCTAGTTATTCCAGTAGAAGAACAGGTTCCGATCAATAGAGAAAAGTCCAAGTAGTAGTATTCAAAGTTCTGCTCATATAGCTTCCAATGAAAGGCATAGAATCCAAGAAATGGTCAATCCGTATCCTGGGATTCTCGAATAATGCCTCTTCTGTTCCTCCGGACTCCGACTCCCATCCATACCAGGAAGTCAGCAGCCAGGTGATACATCCAGGTGGCTCCTCCTGCCAGAGGTGGAGTGACATAAGATACATGTACCTGTCTTGTCTTGATCTGCAATACATCTGTGTCACTGAACAGGAATCTACAGAATGAGATTAAGTCCTGCTGTACAGGTTTTGATAATATAATAATTGCCATTGATGAGTGTATTTAGAATAACAGTTTAATAATACAGCGATGAAAAAAATAAATATTGTACAGACAAATGAATAGAGTGGATTATCTATACATGCCAATGTGTACATTTCCCCCTGGTGATGAATATGATTACTTCCTGTCCTACCACATTGCAGCGGGTATAAGTGGGTCAATTCTGCTCCTATGTAGAGAGACAGGAAAGAGTTAGAACCCTTTCCCACTGACAGGGTGCGTTATAGAGCGGCAATAGCGCATCAAAATGATTTCCCTTTAGAGACTTTTCACATCGCTGCACTGCGTGGTTTGAAAAGTCCTGCATGCTGTATCTTTGGTGCGCTTTTAAAAAACTGACCATCTTCCATTGAAGTCAATGGGAGACACAGCAAAAATGCACCCAGTGTTTGTCTTTAGGTGTGTTTTTGGGGCATGTGGCAAAAATATGCTGGTTGTTAAAGAGCGGGCACCCACCAGCATCCTTAAAGCGGAGTTCCACCCAAAAGTGGAACTTCCATTTTAAAGGGGTTGAAAAGCTTCACGTTTGACCTTAATGCATCCTACTTCCTACTTACCTGAGCCCTTGGAAGTCCTGCATCGTGAACGCGCTGGCTTCTCTGCCCGGGCTTCCCAGCTCTTCATTGGATAATTGATAGCAGCGCAGCCAATGGCTCCCACTGCTGTCAATCAAATCAATGATGTGGTGCGCTGGGGGGGGGGGGGCAGTAATACAGTCAGCGGGTATGGCCTGGTATGTATCACGGGAGTGCATCCGCAAGCCAACCCCCTTGGGAGAAAACTTCTCAGAGGGGGGTTAGCTCTTGCAGGGAGGAGCCGAGACAGCCGCCGAGAGACGCCAGAAGATGAGGATCGGGCCCACTGTGCAAAACGAGCTGCACAGTGGAGGCAAGTATGACATGTTTGTTATTTAATAAAAAACAAAAAAAACAAAAAAAAAACTAAAACCCATCTAAGCCCTCCTCACCCCCTTACATGCCACATTTGGCATGTCATTTTTTGGGTGGGGAGTGGGTACCTGGTTTTGACAGGTATTTCCTGTCCCACCCTTTCCTTCCGTCGCTTGGCCACCCAGGCAACTCCTCCTCTCCCCCTAGGCGGCCCCTCTCTCTCTGCAATCTTGACACGTCACAGGTCCCAGAAGAATGCCAGGCCACTAGGAGAGCGCATGTGAAGCCACAAGCTATCACAGCTGGGTGCCCACAGTAGTAACGACGGCGCCGCAGAGAGGAGGGGGAGAGGAGTAAGGCTTTGGGCAGCCGCATCGCTGGACTGTAGAACGGGTGAGTGTCTGTTTATTAAAAGTCAGCAGCTACACTTTTTGTAGCTGCAGACTTTTATTAAACGTACAAAACAGCGGAACTCTGCTTTAAAGTGGTTGTAAACCCTGTTACACCACTTTTACCTACAGGTAAGCCTATAATAAGGCTTACCTGTAAGTACTGTGAATATTTCCTAAACTTGCACAGTTTGAAAAATATTCAGTATATGCATTGCTGCCGTCATCAGCGCATGCTCACTGAAGAAACGGGCCACTGGTGCCGCTTCTCCAGGGCCTGTGACGTTATCGCAGCTCTGGCCAATCAGAGCGCCGGAGCCGCGAACTCGGAAGTAACTCCGGCAGGCATGGACTGGCCATAGGGACTACAGGGAGTTTCCCGGTGGGCTGATGGCTCAGTGGGCCGGTTTCAGTGACAGCCTGTCAAAGTAATGGCTGCGCAGCTCGCCCTTCACTTCATGCAGTGATGTGAGAAGGATGAGAAAAATACAGAGAAGAATAAGTGAAATAATAAAAGAGGTGAGGACTCCTTATGTTATGCTACTTATAGTTTATATACTGTTTTTGTGCTTGTTAGCAAACTTAAAGTGGGCCGGTCTGGATGAAGTCCAGGGCCAAATTTTGGTCTCAGTCCAGCCCTGAACTCCGGTGAAAGATAACGGCGGTGTACTCGGAGTACCAAAGCTGAGATTCAGGGCATCGTTATAAAGTAAGTATTTTATAATGAGCTAGTAAGCATCCAACCTTCCCCCACCCTCCTCCCCTCAGATTCTGGGAGCCAATAATCCCTGCTGTCCTGCCCCCTGTCTCGCCACCATGCTGACCACTAGAGGGAGGCATTTGGCACCCATATTTGATAAGAGTTATTGATATCCCAATACAGCTGGATACTGTGGTGATTTACTTCTCCACTATGGAAGGATCAGGGTGTAGGCTCCATGGTGCAGTCCTGTCACTTCCTGGTGTCTACACCATGGAGACCAGACACTGACCTCTCATTAAGCTCCTATCTTCAGTAATTTACACTGCTGAAAGTGCGCGGTCACCAAAAATAAGGCGAGGTTGCTTTTCCATGCCCTAATCCTCCCAAAGTGGGGAAGGTGAATCACCACAGTATCTAGCTGTATTGGGCCATGTGTCACTGATATTATCAATGTCAGTTACCATTCTCGCATCGGTTGACACTCTAACCACCTCAATACTGGGCACTTTCACCCCCTTTCCTGCCCAGGCCATTTTTCAGCTTTTAGCGCTGTCACACTTTGAATGACAATTGCACAGTCATGCTACACTGTACCCAAATTAAATTTGAATATTTTTTTCCAGCAAATAGAGCTTTCTTTTGGTGGTATTTGATCACCTCTGCGGTTTTTATTTTTTTGCGCTATAAACAAAGGAATAGCGATCATTTTGAAAAAAAAAAGCAATATTTTTTACTTTTTGCTATAATAAATATTACCCAAAAATATATATTAAATAAAAAAAAAAATTCCTCCGTTTTGGCCGATATGTATGCAATAAGCGTATATTGATTGTTTGCGCAAAAGTTATAGCGGCTACAAAATAGGGGATAGATTTATAGCATTCAAGGGGTTAAATGTGTACCCTAGTGAGTGATTCTAACTGTAGGGGGGAGGGGACTGACTGGGGGAGGTGACCGATCGGTGTCCCTATGTACAAAGGACACACCATTGGTCTCCTCTCCCTAACATGACATGGATCTGTGTGTTTGCAAACACAGATCCATGGTCCTGCTCAGTTACTGGGCAATCGCGGGTGCTCGGTGGACATTGCGGCCTCTCAAACTCAACTCAGGTTGGATAGGGAGTATCGGTGCACGGCCATTTTCAGATCTCTCTGAAAATGGGACGCAAACGAAAAAAAATATTTCAGCTTCACTGTGCCCATCACATGCAGCCACTGTGCCATGCCACCAAATGCAGCCACTGTGCCATCAATTGTCACCACTGGGCCATGCCATCAAACACAGAAACTGTGCCATCAATTGTCACCACTGTGCCATGCCACCAAATGCAGCCACTGTGCCATCAATTGTCACCACTGTGCTATGCCATCAAACACAGCAACTGTGCCATCAATTGTCACCACTGTGCCATGCCATCAAATGCAGCCACTGTGCCATCAATTGTCACCACTGTGCCATGCAACACAGCAACTGTGCCATCAATTGTCACCACTGTGCCATGCCACCAAATGCAGCCACTGTGCCATGCCATCAAATGCAGCCACTGTGCCATCAATTGTCACCACTGTGCCATGCAACACAGCAACTGTGCCATCAATTGTCACCACTGTGCCATGCCATCAAACGTCACCACTGTGCCATCAATTGTCACCAATGTGCCATGCCATCAAACGCAGCTACTGTGCCCATCAATTGTCACCACTGTGCCATGCCATCAAATGCAGTCACTGTGCCATCAATTGTCACCACTGTGCCATGCCATCATATGCAGTCACTGTGCCATCAATTGTCACCACTGTGCCATGCCATCAAACACCACCACTGTGCCATCAATTGTCACCAATGTGCCATGCCATCAAACGCAGCTACTGTGCCCATCAATTGTCACCACTGTGCCATGCCATCAAATGCAGTCACTGTGCCATCAATTGTCACCACTGTGCCATGCCATCAAATGCAGTCACTGTGCCATCAATTGTCACCACTGTGCCATGCCATCATATGCAGTCACTGTGCCATCAATTGTCACCACTGTGCCATGCCATCAAACGCCACCACTGTGCCATCAATTGTCACCAATGTGCCATGCCATCAAACGCAGCTACTGTGTCCATCAATTGTCACTACTGTGCCATGCCATCAAATGCAGTCATTGTGCCATCAATTGTCACCACTGTGCCATGCCATCAAATGCCACCACTGTGCCATCAATTGTCACCACTGTGCCATGCCATCAAACGCCACCACTGTGCCATCAATTGTCACCAATGTGCCATGCCATCAAACGCAGCTACTTTGCCCATCAATTGTCACCAATGTGCCATGCCATCAAATGCAGTCACTGTGCCATCAATTGTCACCACTGTGCCATGCCATCAAATGCAGTCACTGTGCCATCAATTGTCACCACTGTGCCTTGCCATCATATGCAGTCACTGTGCCATCAATTGTCACCACTGTGCCCTTTAATTGTCACCACTGTGCCCTATGCCACTGTGCTCATTGTCGCCTCTGTGCCCTTTGTCACCACTGTGCCCCATGATGCCACTGTGCCCCATGATGCCCCTTTCCCTGTAAAAAAACACTTACCTGTCGCTTCCATGTCCTCCCTCGATGTCTTCTGCCGCCGTGGTGAAGCTTCAGCCAATCAGGTTCCTGATAACCAGAATCCGGGAACCTGATTGGCTGAAACGGCCGTCAGTCTTATGCAAGGACCGCAGGTTGCCTGCGCTCCGAGTATAGACTTCTGAGAGCCGGAGGGCGAAACTGGAAAAGCCTATCAGAGCCACTGGCTTTGATAGGCAGTTCCCCTCAGCCAACCAGCTGCCGCTATTCGGGTAACCGGCGACCCATGTCCGGTTATATGAATAGACCAGGCAGCTGGCAACAATAACACACGTTCAATGCATTGCATTGAACGTGTGTTATTTGCGAGAGTGGGTGGCGCTGCAGCGCCCTCTATAGACGGCCGCCAGAACTTCGGCTAAAATGTCAAAATGACATTTTAGCCGAATAAAAGTTCTTAAAGGGCCTGTTTTTTTTTTTGTGACTGCGGGAGGGGGGGGGGGGGGTGGCGCCCGTGCGTCCCTATGGACGGGCCGCCACTGTCCGTAGTCACTCCTTTGTTATCTTGGCTGTGTGCTTTGGGTTGTTGTCCTATTGGAAGAAGAACCTTCGTCCCAGTCTGAGGTCCAGAGAGCTCTGAAGCAGGTTTTCATCAAGAATGTCCCCGTACATTGCTGCATTAATCTTTGCCTCAACCCTGACTAGACTCACAGTTACTGCTCCTGAAAAACATCCCCACAGCATGATGCTGCCACCACCATGCTTCACTGTAGGGATGGTATTGGCCAGCTGATGAGTGGTGCCTGGTCTCCTTCAGACATGACTCATGCCATTCAAGCCAAAGAGTTCAATCTTCATCAGACCAGAGAATTTTGCTTCTCATGGTCTGAGAGTCCTTCAGGTGCCTTTTGTCAAACTCTAGGCTGGCTGTCATGTGCCTTTTACTGAGGAGTGGCTTCCATCTGGCCACTCCCCCATACAGGCTTGATTGGGACTTCATGGCTTGTTTTGTGCTCTGATATGCACTGTTTACTATCTTAATCGTGTCCATTCAACTGAATTTACCACAGGTGGACTCCATTAAAGTTGTAGAAACATCTCAAGGATGATCAGTGGAAACAGGATGCACCTGAACTCAATTGAGTGTTATGGCAAAGTTTGTGAATACTTATGTACTTATTTATTTGTAATAATTTTGGAAAGAATTCAAACAAACTTGTTTCACGTTGTCATTCTGTTGTATTGATTGTATAATTTTGAGGAAAATAAGGCTGTAACATAACAAATTGAAAGTGAAGCTCTGTGAATACTTTCCGGATGCACTGTACACTTTATCTGAGCACCACAAACTAAAAATGCTATTTAAAGTGGAGTTACACCCTAAAAAAAAAAACAAACACAAAAAAACACAAAAATCCTACAAAAAATAAAAATTTAGAAAAAAAAAAAATGTTACTCACCAGAAAAGGCGGTTGCTATGCGGAAGTTCCTAATCTGCCTCTCCCTAGGCTTTGGCAGGTCTTCTTCCTTGTACTCGCAGTGTCTTCTGGGGAATGGGGCACGCTGTCTTCTGGGAGCTGTGTGTGTCCCCCAAAGGAGAGGGAGACACGCCTGTACTCTACTGGGGGAGAGGGAGACACGCCTGTACTCTACTGGGGGAGAGGGAGACACGCCTGTACTCTACTGGGGGAGAGGGAGACACGCCTGTACTCTACTGGGGGAGAGGGAGACACGCCTGTACTCTACTGGGGGAGAGGGAGACACGCCTGTACTCTACTGGGGGAGAGGGAGACACGCCTGTACTCTACTGGGGGAGAGGGAGACACGCCTGTACTCTACTGGGGGAGAGGGAGACACGCCTGTACTCTACTGGGGGAGAGGGAGACACGCCTGTACTCTACTGGGGGAGAGGGAGACACGCCTGTACTCTACTGGGGGAGAGGGAGACACGCCTGTACTCTACTGGGGGAGAGGGAGACACGCCTGTACTCTACTGGGGGAGAGGGAGACACGCCTGTACTCTACTGGGGGAGAGGGAGACACGCCTGTACTCTACTGGGGGAGAGGGAGACACGCCTGTACTCTACTAGGGGAGAGGGAGACAGGCCTGTACTCTACTGGGGGAGAGGGAGACAGGCCTGTACTCTACTGGGGGAGAGGGAGACACGCCTGTACTCTACTGGGGGAGAGGGAGACACGCCTGTACTCTACTGGGGGAGAGGGAGACACGCCTGTACTCTACTGGGGGAGAGGGAGACACGCCTGTACTCTACTGGGGAGAGGGAGACACGCCTGTACTCTACTGGGGGAGAGGGAGACACGCCTGTACTCTACTGGGGGAGAGGGAGACACGCCTGTGGGGGGAGGGGGGACACACCTGTAATCTATGGGAGGGCATGCCTGTATTCTATGGGGGGCACGCCTGTATTCTATGGGGGGACATGCCTGTACTCTATGGGGGGAGGGGGGACACGCCTGTAATGTATGGGGGGGACACGCCTGTACTCTATGGGGGGAGGGGAGACACGCCTGTAATCTATGGGGGGGACACGCCTGTACTCTATGGGGGGAGGGGAGACACGCCTGTAATCTATGGGGGGGACACGCCTGTACTCTATGGGGGGAGGGGAGACACGCCTGTAATCTATGGGGGGGGGACACGCCTGTACTCTATGGGGGGAGGGGAGACACGCCTGTAATCTATGGGGGGGGGAACACGCCTGTACTCTATGGGGGGAGGGGAGACACGCCTGTAATCTATGAGGGGGACACGCCTGTAATCTATGGGGGGAGGGGGGACACTCCTGTAATCTATGGGGGGGGGGGGACACGCTTGTAATCTATGGGGGGGGGAGGGGGGACACGCCTGTATTCTATGGGGGGAGATGCCTGTAATCTATGGGGGGGACACATCTGTAATCTATGGGGGGAGGGGGGACACATCTGTAATCTATGGGGGGAGGGGGGGGACACCTGTAATCTATGGGGGGAGGGGGGACACGCCTGTAATTTATGGGGGGAGGGGGGACACACCTGTAATCTATGGGGGGGCGCACACCTGTAATCTATGAGGGGCCTTATTAATTCTATTCTAACAGCAGCCCATGGGAGGGGTTCCAGGGAAGAGAAGGGATGTGAGGAGGAGGGGGGGGGGTTGTGTGAGGAGTAGAGGAGGTTGTGTGAGGTAAGTTGTCCCCCCCCCCTCTTGTACTTACGGACACACTGTGAGTGAAACATCTCCTTTCTCCCTCCTCCAGTCATGTGACAAGGGGGATAGAGAGGGAGAAGGCAGCCTTCCCTAACTGCACAGCGGGGCTCTCTAGTGCCACCTGCAGGCTGGAGGGAGGAGAAAGCGCAATCCTCTCTCCAGCTCTCTCAGTATTGCTCTCCTATACTGTACATCAGCTGAGCGGAGAGCACGTGCCTCGCGCGGGGGAAAGGACGGTTGATGACTCATTGGTGAAGGGGCGGTCCTTCTGACTCGTGCGACGGCGGAGCGGCGCCATTTTGGATTCTAGACGGATTGGACGAGTCTACTCGGAGCGCTTCTCACAGAACGCCCTCTAGTGTACAAATCGGAGACTACAACCAAAGCTTTTTCATCCTACTTCCATCATAGACACAGTAGGTCTCTTTAGCAGTGGTGTCACCGTGTGTGAGGGGGGGAGGGGGGGCGAAGGAGAGCTGGACCGGCTTGTGTATTGATCTCTCAGTGTTTTCTCTCCTCTCCTCCCACAACACCTTACATGACAGGGGCCCTTCCATCCAAATTCTAGATTACTTCATTTGTAAATTGTAAAAGCCAATAAAAAGGAATATTAGTGGTAAAAAAATGCACTTGTGGGTTTAACTACTTGACCTCTAGAAGGTTTACCCCCCTTCCTGCCCAGGCCATTTTTTCCATTACGGCACTGCGTTATTTTAACTAGAAATTGCGCAGTCGCGTGACGCTGTACCCCTAAAACATAATTGGTGTCATTTTCCCCCACAAATAGAGCTTTCCTTTGGTGGTATTTCATCGCCTCTGCAGTTTTTATTTTTTGAACCATAAACAATAAAAAGGTCGATAATTTTGGAACAAAAACAATATTTTTTACTATCTGCTATAAAACATCTAAAAAAATCGAATTTCTTCATCAATTTAGGTCAATATTTATTCTGCTACCGATTTTTGGTAAAAAAAATCCCAATAAGTGAATATTGATTGGTTTGTGCGAATGTTATAGCGTCCAAAAACGATGTGATATTTTTTTATGAGTAATGGCTGCGATTAGTGACTTATAGCCGGACTGTGATATATTGCGGCGGACAGTCGGACAATAACTGACACTTTGGGGATCAGTGACAACAACACAGTGATCAGTGCTTAACCACTTCACTACCGTAGGGCGTCATATGACATCCTGGACTTTAGGGGGGGGTATCTGAATGATAGGTGCAGCTACAGGCATCATTTAGATATCCTTCTTTTCAGGGGGCGATTCTGCGCACCATGAGAATGATCATAGCGGCAGTTCCACCGCATGATCGTTCTTATAGGCGGCGGGCTTTCCAGTGCCATCGGGGGCCCGGAGAATGATTTGGCCAGTGCCGGATGAGGAGGATAGAGATTTCCGGTGCCCAAATGGTCACCAGTCATCTCTAAGACCGTCAGAGGCCCGGGCACGATGTTATGGCGTCACGCCCGGGTACCCGGAAGTAAACAAAGCCGCAATCGCGGCTGAAAGCATGAGATTGGTGACATTTTTTACCTGATCTCATGCTTTCCAGCCTGGAGGAGAGATGCCCCCGCATCTCTCCAAAAAGAGGACCTGTCACAATATATTCTTATTACAAGGGATGTTTACAGGAATAAAAGTAAATAAAATAGAAATAAAAGTAATCAAAAAAGAAAAAAGAAAGTGTAAAAGTAAAAAAATAATATTTAAAACGCCCCTGTCCCTAGTAGCTTGCGCCCAGAAGCGAACACGCACATATGTAAACGTTGTTCAAACCACACATGTGAGGTATCGCCGAGTGCGTTAGAGCGAGAGCAATAATTCTAGCGCTAGATCTCTGTAACTCTAAACTGGTAACCTGTAAAAAAAAAAAATTAAAGCGTCGACTATGAAGATTTTTAAGTACAAAAGTTTGGCCCCATTCCATGAGTGTGCACAATTTTAAAGCATGACATGTTAGGTATCTATTTACTCGGCGTAACCTTATCTTTCACATTATATACAAAAATTGGGATAACTTTACTGTCTTGTTATTTTTTAATTCATGAAACTGTTTTTTTTTCTCAAACAAAAGGAGTTTGAAAAGTTATTTGGGCAAATACCGTGCAAGAGAAAAAGTTGCAATGACCACCACTTTATTCCCTAGGGTGTCTGCTAAAAAAATCGATATAATGTTTGGGGGTTCTGAGTAATTTTCTAGCAAAAAAAATAATGATTTTTACATGAAGGAGAGAAGTGCCAGAATAGGCCCGGTAGGGAAGTGGTTAAAGTATGCACTGTCACAGTGCTTTCTTTATCGTACATCACGGGACACAGAGCGCATAGCCATTACACTTGGGTTATATGGGTACCTTCAGGTGTGGACACTGGTGTAATCAATTTCACAGGAAGTTTCCTCCCTATATAACCCCCTCCCACTGGGAGTGCTTCAGTTTTTTCGCCAGTGTCTTAGGTGTTGGTCACGTCTAGCTGTCCCTCGGAGGTCTCGGGACCCAGGATAGCTAGCCGGATCCGTCCGAAGTGCTTCAAAGCCAAGGTGTACGGTACCCGGGCCCTGCTGGAGTGGGGTTTTGCCTATAATGCCTCTCCTTGGAGGGCTGGATTCTGGGCTCCAGTGCCTTAGTCTCTTCCAAGAACTAAACGCTACTGATGCCAGGATGCTATATAGGTCCAGGGGTGTGGGTTCCTTAACACAGGACCCCGGTCCCTGAAGGTCCAAGACAATACCCACGGAGATGGGGGAAGGCTGGGCCTCTTGCATTTTGCAATACCCTGCGGCGTGGAGCAGGTAAGAGGGAACCTGCGGGACTTGGTTCGACAGTAGGTATCCCCCTGGGGGTTCTGGGTTGGCTAATGGTATGCTTGTGCATCAGCCACTATCTCCACTATGTCTTTTGAGGCAGGATGGGATGTACTAATGTTTACCCAGATAACATGTAGATATATATATGCTTTTAAAGATATGTATTTTGCTACTCCCCCCAGATATGCCTGTTAGCATGATACTGCAGCCCCACGTGTATAGAGAGGAAGTGCTGACAAAACTCCTGTTTCCTAGGAAGCCTAGGGGGACAGCTTCCTCTATGTGTGCACTACAAAGATTAGTGGCTTACCGGGTGTCTGTGTTACTAGCGCTGGTCCAGGCTTCTCCTCTGTTCTCTGCTTCCTCCATGTTGGTTTCAGCGTGGGGGGGCGGGGGCGCGCGCGCCGCCTTTTACAGCGTCAGCGTGCGTGGGGGGGGGCGGGCCAGCAGCGTCAGGTCTCAGATAAAGCAAAAAAGCATTTCCTGGCTGGTCATTCCCTCCTGAGAGCAGTGGAGAGTGAGGACATAGAGCGCGCAGCTGAGCCAGTTCTGGCTAACAGTGACACCCAGAGGTGGTTTGTGGATCTTCAGGTCTGGACTTAAAGCGGAATTTCACCCTAAATATAAGATCTCCCATGTGATCCAGCATACTGGCGTCAGCGCCAATATGCTGTTTTTTTTTTTTTTATCCCACACTTACTGTATTATCCTGTAATTTCATTTTTTTCCCCCGCGGTGGACGGCGCCAGTACAGCGCGTCACATCTTCCGAAAATACCCAATATGGACTCGGGTAATCTCGGCGAAAATGCGGCGCCTGCGCACAGACCTAGGAGCTGACTGCGCAGGCGCCGTATTTCTCCGAGTCCTATTTCGGAGGGCGTGACGCGCCATAGCCGTAGGACTCGGAGAAATACGGCGCCTGCGCAGTCAGCTCCTAGGTCTGTGCGCAGGCGCCGCATTTTTGCCGAGATTACCCGAGTCCATATTGGGTATTTTCGGAAGATGTGACGCGCTGTACTGGCGCCGTCCACCGCGGGGGAAAAAAATGAAATTACAGGATAATACAGTAAGTGTGGGATAAAAAAATAAAAAAAAACAGCATACTGGCGCTGTCGCCAGTATGCTGGATCACATGGGAGATCTTATATTTAGGGTGAAATTCCGCTTTAAGTCCACACTGACCAGAAAAAAAAAAAAAATGTTTTTTTTCTTAAAGGGACTCAGCCTTAGATCTGGCAGTATCTGAGTCGGTGCAACCTTGGACTCCAGCTAACGGGCATTGGTGTGGCAATACTCACAGGACTTTCCTCGGTATTGCCGCCTTCTCAGGCGTATGAAAATTTAGATTTTTTTTTACCATAGCCTGTCCTTATTAATGTTTCACTTCTAGCTACAACAGTTGGGTGTTGGCTGTAGGGGTGTCTCAAGGTTGTGCAATGGCTCCCAAGGGATCAGGACCAGCTAAGGCTGCAAAAGGTGCCAAAAAAGTAAAGGGGTCTCCAACGGGGTCAGAGGATTTGGGCCAGGCTCCAGTGGTCCCACCCTCACCAGATAGACCACCGAACAGCATCGTGCAGGAGCCATTGAGGGTGCTAGGGGCAGAGGCGGCCCCCAATCAACCCATTCCCGTTTATGTTACGGAAGAAATGCTAGAATCCACCCTGGGTGGGCTAGAGAAAAGGTTAACTGCTTTAATTGCCCGCTCTTTGCCGGGTGGCAAACGGGCTAGATCCCCGTCACCTAGAACGGTGTGTTCGGATGCAGAGGTCCTCTCTTCGGAGGAATTGGACCCACAGGGGGATCAAGCGGACCTGAGTCCTGACGGGTCAGACATTGAAGATTCCACTATAGATGAAATTTTTTCGGCTTCTCAAGCAGAGAGTCTGTGGATCCAGTCTCTGACAGATATGGTTCGCACTGCTTTTAAACTTCCAGTGTCAGAACAATTAGCCCCCGCGGTATCCTCTTTAGGTTCCTTGAAGGCACCATTGAGTGGTGCGTCTTTCCCGGTTCACCCCCTTCTGGAGAGCGTGATTTTTCAGGATTGGGCTCGACCTGATAGGATTTTTATCCCTCCTAAAAGGGTCACTATTCTCTATCCTATGGAAGAAGAATTTGCAAAGAAATGGGCACTCCCTACCGTGGACGCAGCCATTTCCTGCGTAAATAAATCCCTGACCTGTCCGGTGGAAAATGTCCAGGTGTTTAAAGATCCAGTCGACAAAAAATTGGAGACCCTACTGAAGGCTTCTTTTACCACAGTAGGTGCCGTGGTTCAGCCAGCAGTGGCAGCCATTGGCGTTTGTCAGGCTTTAAAGGATCAGACTAAACAGATATTAAGGGACATACCGGCTCAGCAAGCCCGTGAATTGGCTGACCTCCCAAGAGCTCTCTGCTTTGCAGTAGATGCTATCAAGGACTCCGTTCAACAGGCGTCCCGTTTATCTCTGCTGTTGCTTCATATGCGTCGCCTTTTGTGGCTAAAAAACTGGTCAGCAGAGGCACCCTGCAAAAAGCTTTTAGCAGGATTTCCCTTTCATGGTGGGAGACTATTCGGTGAAGATAAATATATCCAGACCATATCAAGTGGTAAAAGTTCTTTCTTGCCTATCAAGAAAAGATCGCGTGGGCCCGCATTTAAGCGACAGGCCTTCACAGGCTCGGCCCCTTCAACTTCCCGTCAGTATCGACGGCCTCCCGGGCGTTCAGCATTTAATAGCCGCCCACAAGGACAAGCCACGACAGGCAAGAGGCCATGGTCTCGCAAGCCGGTTAAACCAGTCCTCAAGTCAGATTCATGAAGGGGCGCCCCCACTCTCTTGGGTGGGGGGAAGGCTTCGGTTTTTCTCCGAAGTGTGGAATGCCAGAATTCCCGACTCTTGGGTAAGATCCGTGGTAACCACGGGCTACAAGCTAGAGTTTCGGGAAGTCCCCCCTCCTCATTTTCAGGGGTCAAGTCTTCCAAGCGACCCATTAAAGAGGGCCTCTCTTGTAAAAGCATTGGATCGTCTCTTGCTCCAAGGAGTAATTGTAGAAGTACCAACCCAGGAATGGGGTCTGGGATTCTACTCCAACCTTTTCATAATACCAAAGCCCAATGGCGACGTCAGGCCTATCTTAGACCTCAAACGCCTAAATCGCTTTCTAAACATTCAGACCTTTCGTATGGAGTCCATACGTTCGGTGGCAGCCAGCCTACATCAAGACGACTTTCTAGCATCTATAGACATAAAAGATGCGTATCTGCACGTGCCGATCTACCCGGCACATCACAGGTTTCTTCGTTTTATGATAGATCACCGCCATTACCAGTTCGTAGCCCTCCCTTTCGGGTTGGCAACAGCTCCGCGGGTATTCACAAAGGTGTTAGCCCCGGTGCTAGCCGTCCTAAGGACAGAAGGCATTTTAGTCTTGGCATACTTGGACGATCTTCTGGTTATCGACAGCTCAGCCTCCAACCTCAATCAGGCAGTAGGTCGCACAGTTCAGCATCTAGAGGAATTCGGGTGGATTGTAAACCTAGAAAAATCGGTATTGAAACCCACAAAGCAGTTGGAATATCTAGGCCTTCGGCTAGATACAGACTGCCAGAGGATAATTTTACCTCAAGCAAAGATCAGATCAATAGCTCAAGCAGTTCAAGTGATCTTAGGCAAGAAGAGGCCGACTATTCGCCTATGTATGCGACTGCTGGGGAAGATGGTGGCCGCCTTCGAGGCTGTGCCCTACGCCCAGATCCATACCAGATATCTTCAGGCAGCCATTCTCTCTGCTTGGAACAAGTCCATTCAGGCGTTAGATCGTCCGTTAGTGCTCTCCCCGAAGGTCCGGCGCAGCCTGTCCTGGTGGCTGGTCTCTCAAAATTTGTCAAAAGGGAAATCCTTTTGCCCCATCACGTGGAAGATAGTATCCACGGATGCCAGCCTGTCAGGTTGGGGGGCAGTTCTAGAAGAACAGACCCAGCAAGGGCAGTGGTCGGAGGCAGAAAAACTGCTTCCCATCAATATCTTGGAGATCAGAGCTGCTCGGCTGGCCCTGATCGCCTGGACTCTCCCCCTTCAGGGTCTGCCAGTAAGGATACAGTCCGACAACGCCACTGCGGTGGCATACATAAACCACCAGGGGGGCACGAAGAGCCCAGCAGCCCAAAGAGAAGTAAACCTGATTTTCTCATGGGCCGAAGCCCATGTACCCTGCATCTCGGCGGTGTTCATCCCAGGGATAGACAATTCTCAAGCAGATTTTTTGAGTCGTCAACAGTTGCTCCCGGGGGAATGGTCTCTTCACCCCCAGGTATTCCAAGAGATTTGCCAAAGATTCGGAGTCCCAGATGTGGAAATTATGGCAACGAGATCCAACAAAAAGTTGGACAAATTCATATCCCGAGCCAGGGATCCCTCGGCCTACGGGACCGATGCCTTGGTTTGTCCTTGGCACCAGTTTTCACTTCTGTATGCGTTCCCTCCACTGCAGATGATTCCCCGCCTTCTACGGAGGATCCGGGTGGAGCGCAGGCCTGTGATCCTGGTGGCCCCAGCCTGGCCCAGGAGGGCTTGGTACGCACTCATCGTGAAGATGTCAGTCGGGGCGCCGTGGCCGCTCCCCCTGCGCCCAGATCTGCTGTCTCAGGGCCCAATCTGCCATCCTGCTTCACAGCAGCTAAATTTGACGGCTTGGAGGCTGAATCCCTAATTCTTAAGGGCAGAGGCCTCTCAGATCAGGTCATATCTACGTTGATTCAGGCTAGGAAACCGGTCTCCAGAAATATTTATTACAGAGTCTGGAGAACCTATGTGGAGTGGTGCGAGTCTCAAAAATGGCATCCTCAAAAGTTTTTTATTGACAGGATCTTGCGATTCCTCCAGGTTGGCGTTGACAAAGGGTTGGCTCTTAGTACTCTAAAGGGGCAGGTGTCGGCTTTATCAATATGGTTTCAAAGACCCTTGGCCACCCATTCACTTATGAAAACCTTCTTGCAGGGGGTCTTGCATGTGAATCCCCCTATTAGAGCTCCCCTTTGCCCCTGGAATTTAAATCTGGTCTTGTCAGCTTTACAAAGGCAGCCGTTTGAACCTCTGACAGAAATCCCTCTTGTGCTGCTAACCCGAAAGTTGGTTTTCTTGGTGGCTATGGCTTCAGCCAGAAGGGTTTCCGAGCTGGCAGCCTTGTCATGCAGGGAGCCATACCTTATTCTGCATAAGGACAGAGTGGTTCTGCTGCCTCAACCTTCTTTCCTTCCTAAGGTCATATCCAGTTTTCACTTGAATCAGGACCTAGTCCTACCATCCTTCTTTCCTACTCCCCAGTCCAGAGAGGAAAGACGGCTTCATACTTTGGACGTGGTTCGAGCCATGAGGGTCTATCTCAGGGCTACAGAGAAGATTCGGAAAACAGATGTGCTTTTTGTTCTTCCGGATGGCCCCAAGAAGGGTCAGCCGGCTGCCAAGTCTTCCTTGGCTAGGTGGATTAAGCAGCTGATTTTTCAGGCATATGGTCTGAAGCGCGTTCCACCTCCCTTATCAGTTAAAGCCCATTCTACGAGGGCCATGAGTGCCTCCTGGGCGGCACACCATCAGATCTCTATGGCACAGGTTTGCAAGGCGGCAACCTGGTCTTCCGTACATACGTTTACTAAATTTTATAAGTTGGACGTTGCAAAGGGTACGGACGCAGCTTTTGGGCAGCCATGTTTTCTCCTGACAATGTTTTTATTTGGCTATTTTTGGCCTTACGGTCTCCCTCCCTTCATAGAGCATTGCTTTAGGACATCCCAAGTGTAATGGCTATGCGCTCTGTGTCCCGTGATGTACGATAAAGAAAAAAGGATTTTTAATAAACAGCTTACCTGTAAAATCCTTTTCTTGAAGTACATCACGGGACACAGAGCTCCCACCCCTCTTTTGGGGAACATTGTGTAACCTCGGGAGAATTGCTTGCTACAAAACTGAAGCACTCCCAGTGGGAGGGGGTTATATAGGGAGGAAACTTCCTGTGAAATTGATTACACCAGTGTCCACACCTGAAGGTACCCATATAACCCAAGTGTAATGGCTATGCGCTCTGTGTCCCGTGATGTACTTCAAGAAAAGGATTTTACAGGTAAGCTGTTTATTAAAAATCCTTTTTTTGCTGAGAGGTGTCCTGTTCATTCACAAACTGAAGCATAGTAAACGCTTCGGTTCAGAATTAACACAGGAGCGGTCAGTACAGATCACTCACTGTGTTCTTTCATTTATCCATCCTGAAACATCCCCTACAGCAGCCAGCAGGAGAGAAGAGGGGGGAAGCTGGCAGCACTGCAGGGGAGAGTCAGGGAACACCAGGAAGCAGGGGGAATGGGCACTGCACAGGGTGATTAGTCAGCGAGCGGGTGAGGGGGGCAGAGTGGCTGCATTTGATGGGGCACAAGTGGCTGCATTTGATGGGGGCACAAGTGGCTCCATTTGATGGGCACAAGTGGCTGCATTTAATGGGCACAAGTGGCTGCATTTGATAATTTTTTTCCCTGAATATTTTAGTTTGTGTGTGACTGTATTTTTCATGGGCACAGTGGCAGCAATTAATGGGCACAGTGGCAGCATTTGACAGGCACAAGTGGCTGCATTCGACGGTCACAGTGGCTGCATTTGATGCGTTTTTTTTCCTGATTTTATTAGTTTGTGTGTGACTGCATATGATGGGCACAGTGGCAGCATTTAAAGGGCACAAGTGGCTGCATTTGATGTTTTGTTCCCTGAGTGAGCGAATAACTTGTATAGCGCTACACATGTGAACTAAATCGCCTCAAGGCGCTTATTCCACCCGTTGTCTTTCTTATCCTTCAGAAGAGGTAGGTCTTAATTTTTTTCCTGAAGGCCCGATGGTTTTCTTCCATGCGGATGTTCGTTGACAGAGCGTTTCATAGCCGTGGTCCCTGAATTTTTTAGTTTGTGTGTGACTGCATTTCATGGGCACAGTGGCAGCATTTAATGGGCACGGTGGCTGCATTTGACAGGCACAAGTAGCTGCATATGATGGGCACAGTGGCAGCATTTGATGGGCACAAGTGGCTGCATATGATGGGCACAGTGCCAGCATTTAATGGGCACAGTGGCTGCATATGCAGTATTCACAAACTGAAGCATAGTTAATGCTTCGGTTTCTGAGTGAACACAGGAGTGATAACTATAGATCACTCACTGTGTTCTTTCATTTATCCATCCTGAACCATCCCCTACAGCAGCCAACGAGGGAAAAGAGGAGGGAAGCTGGCAGCACTGCAGGGGAGAGACAGGAGACACCAGGAAGCAGGGGGAATGGGCACTGCACAGGGTGATTAGTCAGCGAGCGAGTGAGGGGGGCAAAGTGGCTGCATTTGATGGGGCACAAGAGGCTGCATATGATGGGCACAGTGGCAGCATGTAATGGGCACAGTGGCTGCATATGCAGTATTCACAAACTGAAGCATAGTTAATGCTTCGGTTTCTAAATGAACACAGGAGTGATAAGTACAGATCACTCACTGTGTTCTTTCATTTATCCATCCTGAAACATCCCCTACAGCAGCCAATGAGGGAAAAGAGGAGGGAAGCTGGCAGCACTGCAGGGGAGAGACAGGAGATACCAGGAAGCAGGGGGAATCGGCACCGCACAGGGTGATTCATCAGCAAGTGGGGGCAGAGGGGTTGCATTTGACAGGCACAAATAGAGCTTTCTTTTGGTGGTACCTGTGCGGAATCTCTGTGCCCCCATTGGGTAGTGTGTGCCCCCGAGCAGGGATCTCTGGGCCACCATTCTGTAGTGTGTGCCCCCTAGCCTGATTACCGCCCTCCATTTCCACATTTCCTGCTGCCTGGAGATGAGCAGGCCTTGGAGGAAATAGGGGGGGGGGGGCAATAATCAAACTGTGTGTGTGTGTCCAATGCCATCTCTCCACTCTGCCACTTCTCCTCTCACTGCTCCGGGATGCCGTTCCCTTTCCCTGGCGATGGTGGGGGGAGATCAGCGGCCACTCAGATATCACATCAAAGGGAGGGGTGGGCACAACTAAAATCTGGGTGGAAATCAGCACCCCCCTATAACTTTTGCGCAAACCAACCAATATACGCTTATTGCAATTTTCTTTTTTTCTTTTTAACAAAAATATGTAGAATAATACATATCGGCCTAAACTGAGGAACATTTATTTTTTTAAATTGTAATATTTATTAAATCAAAAAGTAATTTTTTTTATTGATTTTTTCAAAATTGGCGCTCTTCTTTTGTTTATAGAGCACAAAATGAAAACTGCAGAAGTGATCAAATACCACCAAACAAAAGCTCTATTTGTGGGGGAAAACAGGGTGTCAATTTTGTTTGGGAGCCACGTCGCATGACCGCGCAATTGTCATTCAAAGTGCGACAGTGCTGAAAACTAAAAACTGGCTGGGTAGGAAGGGGGTGAAAATGCCCAGTATTGAAGTGGTTAAAGGAAAAGTACAGCCAAATCCACTCTCTGCTGACATCACAGAAGTCGGTCCAGGGTCCGCATCATCACGACAATGGAAGTTGGGATCCACCAGGGCTCTGGATCGACACACAGCTCATCCTTTCAGCGAGCCAATGAGAGCCTGAGCAGGATGCTCTGCCCTTCCACCACCCATCGCTCCAGTGAGGGAGGAGGGAAGTGTCTGACAGTCTGCAGCTCTCTGCTCACGGAGCTGGCAGAACCGAGCGATCAATGGTGTTCTATTGCTCGGTTCTCAGTGTACAGGCTCGGGGGGGCAGATGTAGCATCCACCTAGATAAGTATGATATTGGAAAAAAACACCCAGCATACGGGACAAGAGAAGTGATACTGTGGAGAGTCCATACAGACAGGATAAGAACAGATACAGAGAATGACACCCAGCCATTAAAATGACCATAGTACAGTTTATGTAAAATCTATGAAATGATATCAAATTTGGCTACATTGTTACATGACAGAGGAATTCCCAGTCAAAGTTTCCAGGCCTGAAAAGTGGCAGCTGGTATGAGGTGTGTGATGTCATAGTGGGCTGCAAACCGGTTCAAACCGGACTGCAATTGTTTCATAACTTTCCTGCACTGGGAGCTGACCGATCACCTTGTGTCTCCTGCAATTATTAGCGTTTTTATTAGATGATATTGCTATCGTATTATTGTATATATTGTTATTATTATAAATATTAAAAAAAAAATGTTTTTTTGTCTTTTTCTAGGTCACCACCATGCCACGAGCTGCAAGACGTGGGCAACGGGGAAGGCGATCCCGTCAGGCTCACAACAGGAGAAGAGGATGGGAGGAGGCAGCGCCACCACAGAGACCACCGGCAGTGGTGCAGCCTACCTGTGCCATCTGCCTCAGTGAGTATCCTGTACAGGATTGCAGGACACTGCCCTGTAATCATGCTTTCCACTTTCCATGTATCCACAGATGGCTCCAACTGAACCCAACGTGTCCCATGTGCCGAGCACCCATTCCACGTGAGGAAATCGTGTGTGTTCCCATCAACCTGGGGCTGGACGAACATGGAGATCCCAACATCATCTTCGTGTACGTATAAAGTAACACCTACTCATGTACTCCGGAAACATCATGGGGTAATGTATACCGATCTGTATATTTGTTTCTATCTTCTGCTTCTAGTAGACAATGATTAGAAATAAATATACTTGTGACAATTCTTACCGAAAGGGGTTGCTTCAACCTGATGAAGCTTTTAGCTCTCAGGTGTACTTCACTCTGATGGAGCTTCTAGTTCTCAGGTGAGTGCCTAAGACACCGCCGAAAAGCGGTCGTTTCCTCCTGATGGAGCTTCTAGCATCTCGGGTGAGTGCCCCAGACACCTTCCGCAGAAGGGGGTTACCTTTACCATGTTGTATGTGCCAGCACCCCCTGTGACAATTTACACAGAAATGGAGTCCTTTTATCCTGACGCAGCCTCCAGCACTCAGGTGAGGACTCCAAGACAATTCTTACCGAAAGGGGTTGCTTCACCCTGATGAAGCTTTTAGCTCTCAGGTGTACTTCACTCTGATGGAGCTTCTAGTTCTCAGGTGAGTGCCTAAGACACCGCCGAAAAGCGGTTGTTTCTTCCTGATGGAGCTTCTAGCATCTTGGGTGAGTGCCCCAGACACTTTCCGCAGAAGGGGAGTACCCTTACCCTGTTGTAGCCTCTATCGCTCCGGTAAAGGCTCCCAGACATCTAACAAAAAAGGTGGAGCTGGCCGGCTATGGGGATGGATGGAGGCCAGATTTTATTTTTTATTTTTTTCACAACACTAAATATATAATATTTTACATAATCCATACAGATCTACTACTCCATGTATCTGTAATTTATTTTTAATGAAAACATTTCCTTGTCCCATCCTCTGTTAACTCCCGATCCTCTCCCTTTCTCCTCACTTCTGTTTGTTTAAAAAAAAAAAAAAAGATATAAAAATAAAATGTTTACGACAGCCCCAGATTGGTTCACAGATATTTTTTTCTGTTGACTACTGATGAATGTTTATTTACTGACACACACTGGACAACATACAACGACTGGCATACACTGACCTACACTAACAGAGGACGTCCAGATGTACATAAACTGACCGCTCCATGCTTTAGATAGATGTACACACTCACACAACCAAATTAGGAGAGAGTAGATCGCACACACAGATTATAGAATGAGGCCTACTACAAACATACACCCAACATTAGAAAAAGGATGACTAGCATCTAGTAGGATAGATTAGTGTAGTTAGTGTAGTTCCTGCCCTAGAAGAGTCTACCTTGTCGTGGTGGGCAGGCTTGGAATCTCTTGGTCAAAAGTGTGTCAGTGATTGGCCGAGAGGATCACTAGATCTTCACTTTTGGCTAATTGATTTTTACCAAAGGACTCTTGGTTTAATCAGAGTGTTTATAGTTGGAAAAGGAAAAAAATTTGTATAGATCCATAATTACACTTTCATAAAGCACACAATAAAAAATTGGTATATTTACATTTAACTTGCTTCCTCTTTTATTTAATCCTTTCATGACCACTTGGATGCACAGGCCACATTTGTAAGGCTAGAAGGGGCTCTATGGCTACTTCTTCCAATTGTGGTGTGTGTAGGGATGTGTAATAGGTGTTTTATGTATTAACATGTGTCCTAACTATGTATATATGTTTGTACTGACAAGCCCCTTATGTGGATATGGGTGTGGAATGTATGGCAGTGGGTAGTATGTACATGAGAGTGTATGGCAGTGGGTAGTATGTACATGAGAGGGGCGTAGAGTGTATGGCGGGGGGTAGTATGTACATGAGAGGAGTGTATGGCGGGGGGTAGTATGTACATGAGAGGGGTGTATGGCAGGGGGTAGTATGTACATGAGGAGTGTATGGCAGTGGGTAGTATGTACATGAGAGAGGTGTGGAGTGTATGGCGGAGGGTAGTATGTACATGAGAGGAGTGTGGAGTGTATGGTTGTGGGTAGTATGTACATGAGAGGAGTGTATGGCGGTGGGTAGTATGATTATACAACCTGGTCACATTGCTATAATCTTTTTATATGGACAATAAACAGAAGGACCTATGAATAAACGATTGTGGAACGAATCTTTTGAGTTTATATTATTTCCTATGGAGAAATTTGCTTTGCTATACAAGTGCTTTGGATTACAAGCATGTTTCAGGAACGAATTATGCTCGCAATCCAAGGCTTTAATGTATGTATGTATGTAAAAGCAGAGACCGCATTCATTCTAGTTCTAAGAAAAATGAGACCAAATACGAAAATCTATTTTTTGATTATATCACAACAAGTCTAAAATACATTGGAAAAAAAAAAACATATCCAGAAATCATTGTTAAAAAAAAAATACAAAACAAACAACTCGGTGCGGACAGTTTTTTTTTGCTCCATCTTAGTATAAATATTAGATTTTTTTTAAAACGCCTAAAATGATCAGCAACCTTTGAGACGTCCACTTTTGTCCAAGGGTAAGGAAGCCTGATTCTCAAGGAAGATAGAGACTCCTTATTAGTAATACTGGGCAGGGAAGTACACCATCCCGCGACTTTTGTCCCTCACACCTCACTCTCGGTGGTAGGCATGTGCTTCCCTCTCCAGCCAGAATCCGGTAAGGAGACCCGACGTTCGGGGCTTGGTGGCAGTGTGACGCTGCCCGTCTCTGACTGCTCTTCCTGTAGCAGCTGTTGGGTTTCAGTCAGGTCGAGTAAGGCAGTGCTGGCTTGTAAAGACACAGTGTCCGTCTTGATGCACACGTGGTCCTGAAGGATGCTGCCTCAGGATGGCTTCACCTGCTTGAGGTCATCCCATTCGCCTTCAACCCCAGACAATAAGCCGAAACCTTCCAAGATTCTGATCTTCTCCTTGGTGAAGCCGTTGTCGGGAACAGCCTAGAACGGGAAGAAGATATTAAGCAAATTTGTAATACTCGTGTGGAGAGAAATGTGAAAGCTGGACTCTGGGAATGAGACAATGTACCCTTGTAGTGCACCCCCTTCCCCCCTGCAAGTTAAATGCTTGTTTAGTCTAGACTGGGAGTCTCCTAACTTTCAAAACAAAGGGCCAATTTACTACCATTCAAACTTTAGGGAGGCCAGACTATGGCCAATGGGAGTAGAAAATGCCCCGGCATTGGTGGAAGCAAACAATGCCATAGGCTTGGTTGTCACTGGGAGTAAAAAAAATGACATCATTGGCCTCCGTGGGAGGAATAGTGCTCCATCATTGGCCTCAGTGGGTGAAATAGTGCTCAATCATTGATGACAGTGGGAGAAATAGTGCTCCATCATTGGCGTCAGTGGGAGAAATAGTGCTCAATCATTGGCATCAGTGGGAGGAATAGTGCTCAATCATTGGCATCAATGGTAGAAATAGTGCTCCATCATTGAAGTGGTGTGCTCCATCATTGGCCAGTCTCAATCATCATTGAAATAGTGCTCCATTGTTGGAGAATATAGTGGTCCATCATTGGCGTCAGCGTCAGCTCAATCATTGGCGTCAGTGGGAGAATTAGTTCCCTATTATTGGCGTGCTCAATCATTGGCGTCAGTGGGAGAATGAGTCAGTGCTCCATCATTACGTCAGTGGGTAGTGCTCCAATAGTGCTCCATCGTCAGTGGGAGAATGGGCGTCAGTGCTCCATCATTGGCGTCAGTGCTCCATCATTGGCGTCAGTTGGAGAGGGCGTCCTCCATCATTGGCGTCAGTGGGAGGAATAGTGCTCCATCATTGACGTCAGTGGGAGGAATAGTGCTCCATCAGTAATAGTGCTTCATCATTGGCGTCAGTTGGAGGAATAGTGCTCCATCATTGGCATCAATGGGAAAAATAGTGCTCCATCATTGGCATCAATGGGAAAAATAGTGCTCCATCATTGGCGTCAGTTGGAGAATTAGTTCCCCATTATTGGAGTCAGTGGGAGGAATAGTGCTCAATCATTGGCGCCAGTGGGAAAAATAGTGCTCAATCATTGGCGTCATTGGGAGAAATAGTGCTCAATCATTGGCGTCATTGGGAGAAATAGTGCTCAATCATTGGCGTCAGTGGGAGGAATAGTGCTCCATCATTGGAGTCAGTGGGAGGAATAGTGCTCCATCATTGGCGTCAGTGGGAGGAATAGTGCTCCATAATTGGAGTCAGTGGCAGAAATAGTGCTCAATCATTGGCGCCAGTGGGAGGAATAGTGTTCCATCATTGGCGTCAGTTGGAGGAATAGTGCTCCATCATTGGCGTCAATAGGAGGAATAGTGCTCCATCATTGGCGTCAGTTGGAGAATTAGTTCCCCATTATTGGAGTCAGTGGGAGGAATAGTGCTCAATCTTTGGCGTCAGTGGGAAAAATAGTGCTCAATCATTGGCGTCATTGGGAGAAATAGTGCTCAATCATTGGTGTCATCATTGGCGTCAGTGGAGGAATAGTGCTCCATCATTGGCGTCAGTGGGGGGAATAGTGCTCCATCATTAGTGCTCATCATTGTCAGTGGGATGGGAGGAGGAATAGTGCTCCATCATTGGCGTCATTTGGAGATTAGTTCCCCATTATTGGCGTCAGGCGTGGGAGCAATAGTGCTCCATAATAGTGCTCCATCATTGGCGTCAGTCAGTGGCTCCATCATTGAAAATAGTGGCGTCAGTGGGAGCAATAGTGCATTGGAGTCAGTCAGTGAGAAATAGTGATCATTGGAGTCAGCTCCATCATTGGCGTCATTGGCAAGAATAGTGCTCAATCATTGGCCCCAGTGGGAGGAATAGTGCTCCATCATTGGCGGAAGTGGGAGGAATAGTGCTCCATCATATAAAAAAATGGTAAATACACTATATATTAACATTAAAAATGTCACAACAGTTAAAACCATAAACAGCGCTAATGGTGATAGTCCAGTGCAGATCCCAGAAAGAGATATCACCTCTACACTTAAGTGCAGTATCAATGATAGAGTGTATCAATGGGAAATAGGAAGTCCGTAGATAGCAACATGTAAAAAAGCAGGACAGCAAGCACCTTCCACCCAAATCTTCAATCACCTCGTGGGACTATAAATCCCCCTCTGGGGTACGCACTCACCGGAAAACCCAAAGGGTCAGGCAGTGTATGAATATCCACAGAATGATACAACTCTTCACGTCAGAAGGGATCAGGTCACCTGTCTACGGGTCTCCAGATCGTACAAAAAACACAGGAAAGGGGCATATAGTGTAATACCGTTTTAATGTAACATACACGAGAACCCACAGATACAAGAACCCCTCAATCAATGCACGTACATTAGATAAATCAAAACAAGCGCATATAATCACCCTCTCCTGTAAGGGAAACGAGCCGTGCTGTCCCGATGGATGAGCTGACTGCCAGCACTTCCTGGTTGCAGACGTGACTCTGGTGGAGCGCACGTGTCACTTCCTAGCGTCGTAGAAGCCCCTCCCTGACGCGTTTCATCATAAGACTTCGACAGAGGGAGACTATATGCGCTTGTTTTGATTTATCTAATGTACGTGCATTGATTGAGGGGTTCTTGTATCTGTGGGTTCTCGTGTATGTTACATTAAAACGGAATTACGCTATATGCCCCTTTCCTGTGTTTTTTGTACGATCTGGAGACCCGTAGACAGGTGACCTGATCCCTTCTGACGTGAAGAGTTGTATCATTCTGTGGATATTCATACACTGCCTGACCCTTTGGGTTTTCCGGTGAGTGCGTACCCCAGAGGGGGATTTATAGTCCCACGAGGTGATTGAAGATTTGGGTGGAAGGTGCTTGCTGTCCTGCTTTTTCACATGTTGCTATCTACGGACTTCCTATTTCCCATTGATACACTCTATCATTGATACTGCACTTAAGTGTAGAGGTGATATCTCTTTCTGGGATCTGCACTGGACTATCACCATTAGCGATGTTTATGGTTTTAACTGTTGTGACATTTTTAATGTTAATATATAGTGTATTTACCATTTTTTTATATTTGCTCTTGTTTTAAATAGCTGCTTCTCTCAGGTTGTTGACTGGGGTTTCCAGCCAATTAATCCAGTTTATATCATCTCTAATTGTTTATTATTTTTTGTATATTCAGTGGTTTGCAAGTGTTGTTTGCTAGGCGCTGGGAGGTGTATTATAGGCCTCATTACATCTTGTTTTTCCAATAGTGCTCCATCATTGGAGTCAGTGGGAGGAATAGTGCTCCATCATTGGCATCAGTGGGAGATATAGAGCTCCATCTTTGGCATCAGTGGGAGATATAGAGCTCCATCATTGGTGTCAGTGGGAGGAATAGTGCTTAATCATTGGCGTCAGTTGGAGGAATAGTGCTCCATCATTGGCGTCAGTTGGAGGAATAGTGCTCCATCATTGGCGTCAGTTGGAGGAATAGTGCTCCATCATTGGCGTCAGTTGGAGGAATAGTGCTCCATCATTGGCGTCAGTGGGAGGAATAGTGCTCCATCATTGGCGTCAGTGGGAGGAATAGTGCTCCATCATTGGCGTCAGTGGGAGGAATAGTGCTCCATCATTGGCGTCAGTGGGAGGAATAGTGCTCCATCATTGGCGTCAGTGGGAGGAATAGTGCTCCATCATTGGCGTCAGTGGGAGGAATAGTGCTCCATCATTGGTGTCAGTGGGAGGAATAGTGCTCCATCATTGGCGTCAGTTGGAGGAATAGTGCTCCATCATTGGCGTCAGTTGGAGAATTAGTTCCCCATTATTGGCGTCAGTGGGAAAAATAGTGCTCAATCATTGGCGTCAGTGGGAGAAATAGTTCCCCATTCTCGGTGTCAGTGGGAGGAATATACCGCTTCCCCTCAAATACTTGCCTGAGCCCAATCTCGCTCCGGCGGGGATTTTGAGCCGATGGTGTGTACACACCGCCGGACGAAAATCCCGAGGAGACATGTCCGATGAAAACGGTCTGCGGACCGTTTCCATCGGACATGTCCCTCCGTGTGTGAGCGGCCTTAAAATAACCAAGTCCATTTAAATGCGAAAGGCGCTGACACCACCATATCGAATTTTAGTGATGCAACCTGTTTTATTAAAGTGGAGCAAAGGGCGCTGATAATGTGCAAAATGTGAAAACAAAACGTTGTTTTCATCTCGACAAAATGTGGTTGCCATTTCCAAGTAGTGCATACTGCGCTAACCAAAAGCAACCCTTGTGCATTCAAATTCAGGCAAACTGATTATTATTGGTTGCTATATGTTGCCTGCTTACATAAGCCTGATACACATCTCTCAATATTTTGAGATGGGAATGAGGAACACCTTCCAGCAAATGTATGTAGGCATTGGACACACCCTCTGTCACACCCCCTTAAAGGAGAATTAACCCAACAAAAAGGCTAATTAAATCCACAAGTGATTTTTTTTACCACTACTATTCCTTTTTATCGGCTTTTAAAATGTACAAATGCAGCAATTTAGAATTTGGATGAAAGGTTTAGCGCTGGGAGACACTTTTGGAAAGAAAAAGTGCATTTTGTATACAACTATATGGATCTGACCAAAATGAGGGACAAATGAGGAGGAAAGGGGGATAGAGGGACATTGCTCCAAATCAGGGACAGTTGGGAGCTATGCTGATGGTCTTCCCACAATGGGAGACATATGTGAATATCTCCAGTTATTCTTACAATAAATGGCCAAGAAGAGATATATTAGCACAGAGACAAATGACACACAAGACAATCGATGGAGTCTACAGAAAATCAATAGCAAGTCCAGCTTATGTAAGGTAAGTACACCACATGCTCACACAGTTAGAAAAGATGACCCAGACTCCAAAAGGGATATCCTTGGCAGCTCATCGGGATATGATTTCCAGATGCCTCACAGACCCTCATATCAGATAAAACATACAAGGAAATGCTCCAGACTTTTAATGCCCCAAATCGGTTTCTGCCTTTAGTCTTTGTAAAAAGTCAATGAATTGATTGATGTAGGAATAGATTTTTTATTTTTATACACTGGTCCTAAAGATTCTCCTTGCAGAGTGTATTGCTTGCATTCACTAACCCTGTACTCTCTTCCTATTTACATTTGGTGATTTTTCATACAAGCTTGATGTGCCATATGAAGGACACTATGGGGTTGATTAACTAAAACTGGAGGGTGCAAAATCTGGTGCATCTCTGCAGAGAAACCAATCAGCTTCCAGATATTATTGTAAAAGCTTAAAAGTGTTTGTAAACCCTATGAGGCTTACCCTGAAGCTACCCCGGATATCTCCTAAACCTACAAGGTTTAGGAGATGTCCCCTGTATCAGCATGTGCCGAAGTCATCGAGCCACGGTCGTAGCTTCGCTTCAGCTAGTGTGCCATTACCTGTAAGCATGTGCGGGAGTGACATCATCGTGGCTCCGGCCAATCACAGCGCTGGAGCCCACGATACCCAAAGTAACTCCAGGAGCTGTGTCACCAGCCGGACCAGTGTACGAGGACCGCTGTGGGGGATTCGACCCAAGGTAAGTATTTCATAATGCGCTAGTATGCTATGCAGCTCATTATGCCTTTGTCCTGCAGGTTTTTTTTTTTGTTTACAACCACTTTAATTGAATAAACTGAAGTTAGAAGCAGATTGTCGTATTTTCATGTTTAATGCATTTGTAAAGGACATTTTTTTTCCCTTTAAAATAACAAACATGTTATACTTGCCTCCACTGTGCAGTCTTCTGGGGTCCCTCGGCGGCTGTCTATGGTCCTCCCTGCCATTACTCACCACAGTCATGCGAGAGCTTGCATGGTGGTCAGTAATTGCATAGCCTCTCACTGTATCACTGGGCTCCACCTCTCGGCGTGCCACGTCACTGGATGTGATTGACAGCAGCGCCAGCCAATGGCTGCGCTGCTCTCAATCCATCCGCTCTAGCCAATCAGCGGCCAGGCTGAGCAGCGAAGAGGATCTCGGGACTGCGCTGGACTTTCGACGGGTCAGGTAAGTAAAACGGCGGCAACACCAGATGTTTTTTCACCTTAATGCATAGATTGCATTAAAGTGAATTTTTTTATCCCATTTACAACTCCTTTAATTTAGTATGTACTTTATACCGCACGCGTTCTTTGTAAACATTTTTGTATTCTCTGTGAAAACTTTAATAAAAACATTGAGCCCAAGTTCACACTTGTGCATTGCGGGAAAGAGCGCGATTCCAGCACCGGTTCCCGCTTTGCTTCTCTCCCGCAGGAAGTTCACACTGCCCTCTGCGAACCGCTGCGGGTGTCAATACAATGTTAATGACACCCCCAGAACGGGTCACAGATCGCAGTGCGAACTCTGGATTAGTACAGAAATCGGATCGCATTAGTTAGAACACCCATGCAATCCGATTCCAGAGCGGGGGTAAAAAAGTCCCTGCATCTTTTTCTGTTAGAATGCAATGCGAATTCAACCATACAACTGTATGGCTGAACTCACATTGCTCAGACATTGCATGCGAGTGTCACCGCAGTGCGGGTGCAAATCACATGTGCACTAGTCTGAACCTAGGTTGAAACACCAGCTGATTGTCTACAATGCAGAGCTGCTCCAGATTTTGCACTCTCCAGTTTCAGTAAATCAACTCCATAGGAGTTCTATCCCTATGGCTATGGGTTCCCCCTGGGGCAATCAATCCCTATAGGTATATGTCTATCTTATGCTTGAACCATGGAAAGGCCAATGGAAGAATACATAGAAAATTGAACATCCACAAGGCCTTTAGACACTTGAAGTCATTTCATAGGGCAGTAGATTCAATGGGCACACATTTTTTGCAAAAAAAATAAACTGGTGTGGTACCTTTAATGGCAAGACTTCTACCACACCTGGTACATCCGATTAGCTGACCAAGCTTACCCCTTTATCTAACCCCTTACTTGAACCTGTTATTGATCCTAAAGCCGGCCATACACAAATAAAAATCTATTGATTCCTCCCCATGTCCATCATAAATAGCCCCTACTGTGATTGTATACCCAATAGTTGGTTGGCTGCAGTTGCTGTTCATCTTACTTTGAGATTTGTCAAACAGGGTGGTTTTAGCAGGGTGACTTGTTGCTTGAATTTCAGCCAATTCCCAGGAATTGAGCAACATTTGAGTCACGTATGACCAGATTAACCCCTAAACTTCAAGGGACCCAATCAGTTTTGTAACAAAAGCCAACAGGTTGTCTCATGCGATAGAAGAGGCAATATTCTCCCCATTGTGGTGGCCTGTGTCTTCTACCGCTCTCCTATTCTAGTGCCGCAGCCACCCTAAGACCTTTCATCATCTAACACCTCCAGAAGAGTGAGATGCCCAAGTTTCCAGCCACACGCTGGTGCCTTCCTCCAACCCTTACCACATTGCCGAGTCCTGTAGTGATGTAGGGGGTTGGAGGATGGAACCACAGCAGCCAGCAGGGAATATGCTATATGGCACACCCAGGAGTGTTGGATGGCTGCAACCCCCAGAGAGTGACATTTCTTTGGAGAGTATAGTAGAAAGCTTCTACTATTAAAGAAAATTACTGTTTGTTTTCCCCCCTTGATGAAAATCAACAAAAAGAGTGCCAGATTTCAGTGGATTAAGATTCCATAATCATTTATTGCTAATAAAATGAAAACATCAAGAGTATGAAAGGCAGCCAATGCGTTTCGGGGGCTGAAAACAAGACAAAATAAACTCTCATGGATTTCCAAGATGATTGGCGCTCTTTGTACATTTCATAGTGAAGGTTATGGTGCTTTGTGGGGGGACCTAACTTTTTGGCAGAGTTGCTGAAGTTCAGGAAACAAACCTAAGCAATGCTCCATGACTGAAGAATACAAGATCCACATCGACTATTATGTGTTTTGAAGCCCCTGAAAGAATCACTTTAAGTTATGCTATTTGTTGTCTACAAAGAACCAGAAACCTGTGTGTTACAAGTGTTGTGCGGCCTTTTGCACCATGCACAGCTACCATGTTTTCCCGAAAATAAGACCTAGTGTTATTTTCCAGGAGCCCTAATGCTACTAAAATCCTGTAATATAATTGCGGGGAAGAGAGCTCCGACGGGTCAAACAAGCGCAGAGCGGCACTATAACAAAGGTATTTGGCACAATTATATTACAGAAACACACACATTGTCCATTATATACTACTGTAATAGAGTGGATTATAGGATTTTAGTAGCATTTTAATCTGGGGCTTATTTTCGACCTAGTGTTATTTTCCAGGAGCCCTACCCCGAAAATAGGCCCCAGATTAAAATGCTACTAAAATCTTATAATCCACTACAGGGGTGTCAAACTGGCGGCCCTCCAGCTGTTGCAAAACTACAAGTCCCATGAGGCATTGCAAGGCTAACAGTTACAAGCATGACTCCCACAGGCAGAGGCATGATGGGACTTGTAGTTTCGGAACAGCTGGAGGGCCGCCAGTTTGACACCCCTGATCCACTCTATTACAGTAGTATATAATGTACAATGTGTGTGTTTCTGTAATATAATTGTGGGGAAGAGAGCTCCGACGGGTCAAAGAAGCGCAGAGCGGCACTATAACAAAGGTATTTGGCACAAGTATATTACAGAAACACACACATTGTACATTATATAATACTGTAATCGAGAGGATTATAGGATTTTACAAACATTTCACCCCTGTTCACACTGGGGATTCCTGTCAGGCAGGGAGAGAAGACAGTACATTACATGGTAAGACCTATCCTGAAAATAAGCCCTACTGTGTCTTTTGTTGCCCAAATAAATACAAGACCTGGGCTTATTTTCGAGGAAACACGGTATGAGAGGCTGACTGCAGTGAAAGGTAAGTCAGCCATGTTATCTGGATAGAAACTTGATACACAAGGGCTTGTTGCATCTGGAAAACATATCCAAAAAGGGGGAAATGGGGGACACACATTTCCAAAGCAGTGGGAGTGGGATTTAAAGGGAAGTCACTCGCATGCAGAAACAACCAATACCTGCAGGTGGGGAGAGGACTCAGAACAGGAAAGGAGAGAGACTGTCAGAAGGGACAGAGTGCTGCAGTGGATGAGACAGTGCGACAAGAATCAGTCAGGTGACAACACTCAAAAGATGCCAGAAAAGTCATAGCGAGAGTCATACAAAGCAATACACATAACATGGTGCAAAGAGCAACAGTGAGCAGTAATCCACAGCAACACATTCTCTCTCATTACTCCACACATACTGAACTGCTGACACCAGGACAAAGGCAAATGTACACATCTACTTCATCTTTGCACCTGCCTAGCCTTTGCACTTGCATTCAAGGCTTTAATGGCATATTCACCTTTACCAGTAAGCTGACTATGCAGGTAAAGGGCTCCTATAGATAAAAAACAAACTTCAGCATTGACTGAGTTTGGAGAATGCCCTTGTTATAGGTGTAGGCCATCCAGAAGTCTGGCTGCAAAGCTCCCAGAAACAGAATCATGCCTCGTTGCTAGGTCGTTGCTAAGACACTCCCAGCCATTTCCCACACCAACACAGAGGCAAGCACTCAAATCCCTGCACGTATAAGTCGGCACTGCGCTAATCACAGGCAGGGAGACTTTGTCCTGATTCGCGGCTGCAGAGATCGGGAAACGTCTCACTGCCTGAGATTAGCGCAGCACGGTGCCGACTTCCTGGCGGGCTCTGCATGTGGGGTTTGCAAACACAGCGGAGCTCATTCTTAGGAGAGAGCACATGTGAAGGGGTCTGAATCAGCTAGGAGTGTCTTAGCAAGGTCATAGCAACAAGCAGAGGCGGCTCTAGGCTTTGTGAGGCCTTAGGCAAATCTTAGGCATGAGGCCCCACTCGCGCCCATAATGGGAAACATAATTAATGATTGGTTGCTAGAGGTTACTGCACACCATTACCTCTCACTGGGTGGCAGGGCAGTATTGTGGTGTGTGATGCAACTGTTGGTGTACAGTGGGTTGGATGGCAGGATGCAGTTTGGGGTGATGGTAGCAGCATTGGGGGTGAGAGGCTGAGATCTTAGCTCCCCTATAATGATAGGGCGTAGGCTGATAGGATGACAGAGGTAGGGTTCAGGAGGGATGAGGATGATAATGACAGGGGGCAGTGTGGTATGATGCCAGATATGGGGTACAGGAGAATGATAGGGATGATGATGACGGGAGTGGTGAGGTAGGAAGCTGACAGTGGGGAACAGGGTGGATGAAGATGACAGGGGTGGGGCGGTGAGAAGCTGGCAGAGGTCTGTAGGGAGGATGAAGATGACAGGGGTGGGGAGCTGGCAGAGGGGTGCAGGAGGATGAAGATGACAGGGTTGGAAAGCAGGCAGAGGTGTGCAGGAAGGATGAAGATGACAGGGGGTGGGAAGCTGGCAGAGGTGTGCAGGGAGGATGAAGATGACAGGGGGTGGGAAGCTGGCAGAGGTGTGCAGGGAGGATGAAGATGACAGGGGGTGGGAAGATGACAGGGGGTGGGAAGCTGGCAGAGGGGTGCAGGGAGGATGAAGGTGACAGGGGTGGGGAGCAGGCAGGATGAATATTACGGGGTGGGAAGCTGGCAGAGATGTGCAGGGAGGATGAAGATGACAGGGGTAGAGAGCTGGCAGAGGGGTGCAGGGAGGATGAAGATGACAGAGGTGGGAAGCTGGCAGATGGGTGCAGGGAGGATGAAGATGACAGAGGTGGGAAGCTGGCAGATGGGTGCAGGGAGGATGAAGATGACAGAGGTGGGAAGCTGGCAGATGGGTGCAGGGAGGATGAAGATGACAGAGGTGGGAAGCTGGCAGATGGGTGCAGGGAGGATGATGACAGGGGTGGGAAGCTGGCAGATGGGCACAGGGAGGATGATGACAGGGGTGGGAAGCTGGCAGATGGGTGCAGGGAGGATGATGACAGGGGTGGGAAGCTGGCAGATGGGCACAGGGAGGATGATGACAGGGGTGGGAAGCTGGCAGATGGGTGCAGGGAGGATGATGACAGGGGTGGGAAGCTGGCAGAGTGGCACAGGGAGGATGATGACAGGGGTGGGAAGCTGACAGATGGGTGCAGGGAGGATGATGACAGGGGTGGGAAGCTGGCAGATTGGTGCAGGGAGGATGATGACAGGGGTGGGAAGCTGGCAGATGGGCACAGGGAGGATGATGACAGGGGTGGGAAGCTGGCAGATGGGCACAGGGAGGATGATGACAGGGGTGGGAAGCTGGCAGATGGGTGCAGGGAGGATGATGACAGGGGTGGGAAGCTGGCAGAGTGGCACAGGGAGGATGATGACAGGGGTGGGAAGCTGGCAGAGTGGCACAGGGAGGATGATGACAGGGGTGGGAAGCTGGCAGATGGGCACAGGGAGGATGATGACAGGGGTGGGAAGCTGGCAGATGGGCACAGGGAGGATGATGACAGGGGTGGGAAGCTGGCAGATGGGCACAGGGAGGATGATGACAGGGGTGGGAAGCTGGCAGATGGGCACAGGGAGGATGATGACAGGGGTGGGAAGCTGGCAGATGGGTGCAGGGAGGATGATGACAGGGGTGGGAAGCTGGCAGAGTGGCACAGGGAGGATGATGACAGGGGTGGGAAGCTGGCAGATGGGCACAGGGAGGATGATGACAGGGGTGGGAAGCTGGCAGATGGGTGCAGGGAGGATGATGACAGGGGTGGGAAGCTGGCAGATGGGCACAGGGAGGATGATGACAGGGGTGGGAAGCTGGCAGATGGGCACAGGGAGGATGATGACAGGGGTGGGAAGCTGGCAGATGGGCACAGGGGAGGATGATGACAGGGGTGGGAAGCTGGCAGATGGGCACAGGGAGGATGATGACAGGGGTGGGAAGCTGGCAGAGTGGCACAGGGAGGATGATGACAGGGGTGGGAAGCTGGCAGAGTGGCACAGGGAGGATGATGACAGGGGTGGGAAGCTGGCAGAGTGGCACAGGAGGATGATGACAGGGGTGGGAAGCTGATGAGGATAATGGTGATGACAAATGGTTAGTAGGTGCATGCCTCACATGCTGAATGGCTGGGCTCAGTGGGCTGTGTCTGTGTGGGATGGCTGGCAGCAGTGATTGTCGGGGCAACCTCGGTCAGTAGGTGACGTCGCAGGATGTGTCCGTGAATGGCAGGACCGCGTCATTCTGTACCTTGGATCTCCGGCATAGCAGACAGGCTCCCCGTCCCGATGATCGCCAGGCGCCTGCTCTGGCAGTAGCAGGTCCCGTCCTGAGCGTCCTCCACCACAGACTGTCCATCCGCGGAGAGCAGGTGAGAGCTGCACGGCCGCCGCTGGCATTATCCGGGCTCTGCACATGGCGGGAGATCGCAGAGCCCGGCAGAAAGGGAGGAGCCAGAGGGGGTAAGTAGATGATGGAGACACCCACTGACCCTGGGACCTTGCCTCGGGCAGTGCTCACTCAAGGGAACAGTCCGCTCCAGGCAGGGAAAAAGTTGTAGCGGCCAGAGAGACGGCCCCGGGGACACAGAGTGGGGGACATTCCCTCGCACTCCCGCTAACACGTTAGGCAAATTAGGCAGCTGCGAGGCCCCTGTTAGTGCGAGGCCTTAGGCGACCGCCTAATTTGCCTAATTAGAGAGCCGCCTCTGGCAACAAGGCAGGATGGGGAGGGGGGTGCTTTTTCTGAGTGTTTTTCACTCAGTCTTCAGGAGGTATGTGACTGGTCTATACCTATAGCAAGGGCATTATTTAACATGACTTTGGTCAAAAAACACGCACCGTTTTTTTATCTACAGATGCAAATAACTAAACACTCCAGCGCCCAAAAGGGGGGTCACAATGGCAATGCTCAGCCCTCCTCAGACAGGGAAATCATGAAAAGGAACAAAATACACAGGAGGGTGCAAACACAGAGTGCACTACCACCACTTTCAGATGTTTTTGGCTTTTTGATTAAATAAAAATTGCTGGTGGTAATGCACTAGATGTTTGCGCCCTCCAGTGTGTACACTACCGGGTACCCTTACCCGCAATGGGGACGGCAACACCCGACAGCTGATGGAAACATCAGCTGCGGTGCCGACATCGCTGGACTTCAGGATAGGCAAGTGTCCATTTATTGAAAGCCAGCAGCTGCAGTATATGTAGCCATCGGCCGGAACATCGCTTTAAAGCCAGCATTATTCAACCCACTTTCTCTGATCCCAGGTCATCCTGGACCACCCTGTGAAAGGAGAAGCAGCACAGTGGTGAGCTCATCTCTATATCGCTATGCCTTCTCTTACTATTGTCATGCTCTGGGTGAGCACATGAGCTGACTGGCAACTTGTGCTGCTTTTTGCTCTCACGCTCCAGTCCTGCTGTACAGGGACAGCAGGAGGCGGATACCTGGACAAATCCAGGGACTTACTGTACACTACTTGCATTAAAAAATATGTTTAATATCAGAGATGAATTATTTTGTGTCTTTTATGCCTGGAGTTCAGCCAAGGCAGATTTGCCTAAACACCCTAAATGATGTCTTATTATGGGGAACATACATAGTGCTAAATCCTTTCATACTTCGTTCATTAATTTGAAGTTACAGCTTAAGGCCCTGTACACACGATCAGACCGGTCTGATGAAACTGGTCTGCAGACCAGTTCGATGGTGTGCACGGCCCATCAGACCGTTGTCTGTCGGACCAAAGTTTTAAAACATGCTTTAAAACCTGTCTGATGGACACCTGTCCGTCGGACAGATTCGATGGTTAGTACACAAAAGCATCGGACCAAAAACCTGCGCATGCTCAGAATCAAGTCGTCACATGCTTGGAAGCATTGAACTTCGTTTTTTCAGCACGTCGTTGTGTTCTGGTCTGATCGGATTTTGGTCCGATGGTGTGTACGCACATCAGACAAGTTCAGAGTTGTCTGATGAAAACGGTCCGTCAGACAAGTCTCATCAGACCGGTCTGATCGTGTGTACAAGGCCTAACAAATCTTTCATTGATAGCAAACCTAACATCCAACCACTACTACCACACACCAAAACGCAGTCCTCACCTCTTTACGATGTCGCTGTAGATGACAAATGGAAGGTCTGTGCACGGCTTCAATCTTCACCTCTTGGGTGGACGTGCGGTAGGACGGGTTGCTGTAAGTGATGGTCCCCAGTGCTGGATCCGACAGCTTCGCACGGCGATGTCTGTGAATATGCAAAGGCACATTAACTGGATATATTGATCTTTGAACATTTATTGTTGGGTCTCCTATAGTGCTTCACACTAATGTTGATGTGAAATTTAGTAACTGATTGGCTGAAGTTGTTTTTATCACCCATATAACCAAATAAAATGTATAGGTTATGTTGAGGTTTCCCAGCCTTTAGTAAACGATACACCGCCATCATAGTTTATGTCACCTGATCAGGGGCTCCATTGAGTATACCACCAGCCTCCAACGCAGACTTTGACTTTCTACCTTTGCAACTGCCCATAATTCTTCTGTACGGTCACCTCTCTCTAAGCCCAAGTCTCTGGCATCATACCATGCCATGCTCCGCCACCATTTGGGAGGGCCAATATTCCACCACAACACACTTCTTTCTACAGTGATAGGCACTCCTATGATCTACACCAGCTACCAGGGCTCTTTAAATGTTATTTATAGAATGTTAGACGTGCAGTAGGATGAAAGCCGTGCTGATCACCGTTCTTTTTTGAAATGCTACACAGTGACAGATCATTAAAGAAGAAGCGAACCCTGATGGCTCTGTGACTGGCCGGAGCCACGTGACATCACTCATGTGTGCGGGATCCGCCAGTCACGGCATTCGCTTGTGAAGAAACGACGCAGGGGGCGTTTCTTTACAGCACATGCGCCGATGACATCATTGGCGCAAAACACAGTAAATATCTCCTAAATTGCGCACGTTTAGGAGTTATTTACAGTACCTACAAGTAAGCCTTAATATAGGCTTACCTAAAGGTACAACTTCCACAGAGAGGTTTACAACCTCTAAGTTCTATTAGCCACAGCATGGCGAATGGAAGATAATTGCATCGCACTGTGCTGCACTGAAAAAAGTTGTGCATGCTGTACTTAAAGCGGACCAACCAACCCAAAAGGGGATGCTCTGTTCGCACCCTTGCCCCCTCCACTGCAACATTTGGCATTTTTTTTGGTGGAGGGTTTGAGCGCCAGGTAAGATCGCCGATCTATGTGCATTTATGGTCCCTCCTCCTTCCCCCTGATGCCTTCTGGGACACACACAGGTCCCACAAGACGGCGGGACCATTCAGAAAGCGCAGCATGCACCTGAAGGCTTCACTGTCAGTTTGGCTTTACCTACAATGCCAATGCCAGCGTCTGTACCCAAAGCCAATTGACAAATCGGCTTTGGGTACTGACATCGCAGGATCCCTGGACAGGTAAGTGTCCTTATATCAAAAGTTAGCTGCAGGATTTGTTATTTTTTCCCCAGACTGTAGCTCCTCTTGAATTTCAGCACACACCACTGCAGCACAGTAGTGTCCCCTGGCTGGGCAGGAGACAAGGTATTTTGCCACCCAAAACAGTCCAACTGCACCTGGTGCTAATGGGCCCTTAGGCTACAGTCTGACCCTACCATCTCTGTACAATCCACTTTAGATCTACCAAAACTATGTAGAATGAGGAGCTACTTGAATTACCCAATTAGTTTGTATCCAGCCAGACAAGCCCTATCACTATATAACTTATTGGTAGATCTAAAGGAGATTGTACAGATTGTAATATGTGGAGGGCTTAACAGAAGAGCCCATCACACCGAGATCCCCCAACAAGCGGAAATGTCTGTGTGTATTAACAGACAATTCTAGTGATTGCAAGCTCTCAATATCACCCCCACTTCGGGTTAGGCCATCAGTCAGGAGTGGGATTTGGCCAATGATGGACAACCTCAGGCGGCGTACACACGACCGAGGTTCTCGCTAGAAACCAGCGAGAACCTCGCTGGAAGCTGCATTCCAGTGAGAACCTCGGCCGTGTGTACGCTCCTGGCTCGCCCCGCCCGTCGGGAATCCCGTCGAGCGAATAGAGAGCAGGCTCTCTATTTGCTCGACGGCCGGTTGCCATTCCCGACGGGCGGGTCGCCGATTTCGACGGCCGGCCGAGAGCCTCGACGGGCGGAACGATGTGTTCCGCCCGTCGAGGTTCTCGTACGTGTGTACGCCGCCTCACAGTTCCCACCAGGTTTAACGTTCCACCAATCACACGTCTACCATCGCCCGATGACTTCCTTCTACTCACCTGTAGATTGATAGAGCACAGATGAGAAGCAGCAAGCAGAGAAGAGATAAAGATCCAGCAATAATGTGTGCCACACGTAGTCTGTCCCCTAAGCAAAAAGATAATGGGAAGAAAAAAAAAAACACTTATTACAGAAACTCCTTTCAAGCGACTCAACTACAAAAAAAAAATTAAGACAAAAACAAGAAGAGTATTAGGGATGAACTGAAGGCAAATTGCCAAATAAGCCTGTGAAATAAATATAATGGAGCTGCTTTACCCGACAATGGTTATGAACGGTGCCCATTCAGTCCTGAGATTTACACAGCTCTGCCAAGCCGAGTAGGAGATCAGATTTTCTCTGCTGCAGTTAAACAACACTTACAGGTCTTGTCCCTTTCCCAGCCCATGACAAGACGGTGAAAAGAAGAAGCAACAGGCTGATGAGCTCACTTCTCCATCAGCATATTCCGTGTTAAAAGGAGCAGTGCAGCACAAATTATTCGCTCCTCATGCTACTTCTCCTTCTCTCAGTCTGAGCTCTGCACTACAGGGTCTGCAAGAGGCTCACACCATATCAAATTCAGATACTTACACTTAAAGAATACTGTCATGTCGTGATGATGTCATACTTACCTCCACTGTGCAGTTACTTTTGCACAGAATGGCCCCAATCCTCCTGTTCTGGGGTCCCTTGGTGGCTCTCTCAGCTCCTCCCCGCAATAGCCAACCCCCTCTGGGAAGCTCTCTCCCAAAAGGGGGTTATCTTGTGGGCGCGCTCCTGTGTCATACAGTCGGCGTCCATAGACGATTGGCTTCTTTTTTTTAAACAGCGACAGTCACATAAATTGTGTATCAAGGAACGTAAACTGGAAATGATTTTCTAAGAATCTTCCATAACAATACGCTTGTTAACCACTTAAGCCCCGGACCAATATGCTGCTAAATGACCAAAAGTGTTTTTACAATTCGGCACTGCGTCGCTTTGACAATTGCGCGACGTGGCTCCCAAACAAAATTTGCGTCCTTTTTTCCCACAAATAGAGCTTTCTTTTGATGGTATTTGATTGTCTCTGCGATTTTTATTTTTTGCGATATAAACGGAAAAAGACCGAAAATTTTGAAAAAAAATAATATTTTCTACTAGGGTTGTCCCGATACCGATACCAGTATCGGTATCGGGACCGATTCCAAGTATTTGCGGGAGTACTTGTACTCCCCCAAATACCCCCGATACCAAAATAGAATACTCCCCCCCCCCCCACCGCCGCAACTGCTCGCCGCACCACGCTCGTCGTATGCCGCCCGCCGCTAATCCCTGTGTAAACTTGTAATACTCGCGGCGCCATGTATAGACACGCGATTGGACGGATCCGTCCAATCGCGAGCAAGGGGGGAGTGCCTATACATGGCGCCGCGGGTATGTGTTGCACGGGGATTAACCCTGCAGGCTGCAGCAGCGACGGCGGCAGAGGTATGGGGGACATGACATGGCTGCAATATGGGGCACAGGACATGACATGGCTGCATATGTGGGGGGACATGACATGGCTGCATATGTGGGGGGACAAGACATGGCTGCATATGTGGGGGGACATGACATGGCTGCATATGTGGGGGGACATGACATGGCTGCAATATGTGGGGGGACATGACATGGCTGCATATGTGGGGGGACATGACATGGCTGCATATGTGGGGGGACATGACTGCAATATGTGGGGGGACATGACATGGCTGCAATATGTGGGGGGACATGACATGGCTGCATATGTGGGGGGACATGACATGGCTGCATATGTGGGGGGACATGACATGGCTGCAATATGTGGGGGGACATGACATGGCTGCAATATGTGGGGGACATGACATGGCTGCAATATGTGGGGGACATGCACGGCTGCAATATGTGGGGGACATGCACGGCTGCAATATGTGGGGGACATACATGGAGGCAATATGTCGGGGGACATGGCTGCAATATGTGGGGGGACATGGCTGCATTTGGGGACACGTTTAAAAAAAGTATCGGTATTCGGTATTGGCGACTACTTGAAAAAAAGTATCGGTACTTGTACTCGGTCCTAAAAAAGTGGTATCGGGACAACCCTATTTTCTACTTTTTGTTATAAGGAAAATCGAATAAACTAAATTTTAGTCAAACATTTAGGCCAAAATGTATTCAGCCACATGTCTTTATTAAAAAAAAAAAACGCAAGATAAAAAAAAAAACAGCTACCTAGCGGCAACAGTGACACTAATACAGCGATCAGAAAACCGATTGCTTAGTGACACTGGCAATAGGGGGTGAAAGGGTTAACTAGGACGGTGATCAAGGGGTTAAACCTTTATTTGGGGGGGGGGGATACAGGAGCTACCCTGGACCTAAAACGAACTGCCTGTCACACTGACACTAAATGCAGTGATCAGTAAATATATGATCACTGCAATCAGTGACTCTGTGATATGGGGCTGGGGGAGGTGGGTGATCTGAAGGGGTTAATGTATCTATGTGTGTGGTGTCAGTGTAGTGTTGGTGCGAAAATACTGCCGAGAGGAGAGGTGACATCACTTCCCCTGCCTGTGTTTACATTACACAGGCAGAGGAAGTCACACAGCGGAGGCTCTGCGGATTCGCTGGGACCAATCGCGAGGGGGCGGACAGAAACCAACAGCCGCCCCCTCATCCCGGATCGCTCCCACAGGTAAAATGACCGCCGTATGTAGCGGGGGGGGGGGGGTCCTGATCGGACCCCCAACCCGCAAGAAGGCAGGGACGTACATGTACGCCCATCTGCCTGTACATGCCATTCTGTGGACGTACATATACATGCGGCGGGCGTTAAGTGGTTAAAGGGGTTGTAAAGGTTCCTGTTTTTTCACCTTAAAGCGGATGGTTCACCAGAAAAAAATATTAAAAGCCAGCAGCAACAAATACTGCAGCTGCTGACTTTTAATATTAGGACACTTACCTGTCCTGGAGTCCAGCGGCGTCCGCAGCAGAGGACGAGCGATCGCTCGTCACCCTGCTGCTCCCCCCTCCATCCACGGTGAGGGAACCAGGAAGTGAAGCGCTGCGGCTTCACTGTCCGGTTCCCTACGGCGCATGCGCGAGTCGCGCTGCGCCCGCCGATTGGCTCCCGCTGTGTGCTGGGAGCCGAGAGTTCCCAGCACACAACGGGGGGGCGACGGGATGTCGCCAAAAAACCTGACTTTTGCCCAAAACTGCGGGCCGGAAGTGGTTGCAGATACCTGTCTTTAGACAGGTATCTGCACCCCCCTCCCCCCTGAAAAGTGTCAATTGTGACACCGGAGGGGGGGAGGGTTCCGATCAGCGGATCTTCACTTTAGGGTGGAGATCCGCTTTAATGCATCCTATGAATTAAGGTGAAAAAACACCTGGCAGTCACGGGACCCCCAGCCCCCCCGTTTTATTTACCTGACCCAGTTCACCTGCTCTGCGTGTCCGTAGGGGTCTTTTCTCCCCAGAGTCAGACACGCCTGTACTCTACCGAGGGGGGGGGGACACGCCTGTACTCTACCGAGGGGGGGGGGGGACACGCCTGTACTCTACCGAGGGGGGGGGGGACACGCCTGACTCTACCGGGGGGGGGGACACGCCTGTACTCTACTGAGGGGGGGGGGGACACGCCTGTACTCTACCGAGGGGGGGGGGACACGCCTGTACTCTACTGAGGGGGGGGGGACACGCCTGTACTCTACTGAGGGGGGGGGGGACACGCCTGTACTCTACTGAGAGGGGGGGGGGGACACGCCTGTACTCTACTGAGGGGGGGGGGACACGCCTGTACTCTACCGAGGGGGGGGGACACGCCTGACTCTACCGGGGGGGGGGGACACGCCTGTACTCTACCGAGGGGGGGGGACACACACGCCTGTACTCTACCGGGGGGGGGGGACACGCCTGTACTCTACCGAGGGGGGGGGGGACACACACGCCTGTACTCTACCGAGGGGGGGGGACACGCCTGTACTCTACTGTACTCTACCGGGGGAAGGGGGGGGGGGGGACACACCTGTACTCTACTGGGGGGGGGGGGAAGCCTGTACTCTACCGGGGGGGGGGGACACACCTGTACTCTACTGGGGGGGGGGGGACAGGTACTCTACCGGGGGGGGGGGACACACCTGTACTCTACTGGGGGGGGGGGACAGCCTGTACTCTACCGGGGGGGGGGACACGCCTGTACCTGTACTCTACTGGGGGGGAGGGGGGGGGGGGGGACACGCCTGTACTCTACTGGGGGGGGGGGAGGTACTCTACTGGGACACGCCTGTACTCTACTGGGGGGAGGTACTCTACTGGGGGGGGGGACACGCCTGTACTCTACTGGGGGGAGGGGGGGGGGGGACACGCCTGTACTCTACTGGGGGGGGGAGGTACTCTACTGGGACACGCCTGTACTCTACTGGGGGGGGGGGAGGTACTCTACTGGGGGGGGGACACGCCTGTACTCTACTGAGGGGAGGGGGACACGCCTGTATTCTATGGGGGGGGGGACATGCCTGTACTCTATGTGGGGGAGGTACTCTACTGGGGGGGGGGACATGCCTGTAATCTACTGGGGGGAGGGGGACACGCCTGTACTCTACTGGGGGGGGGACACGCCTGTACTCTACTGGGGGGGGGGACACGCCTGTACTCTACTGGGGGGGAGGGGAACACGCCTGTACTCTACTGGGGGGGAGGGGGACACGCCTGTACTCTACTGGGGGGAGGGGGACACGCCTGTATTTGGGGGGGAGGGGGACACGCCTATGGGGGACACGCCTGTACTCTACTGGGGGGGGAGGGGGACACGCCTGTACTCTATGTGGGGGAGGGGGGCACGCCTGTAATCTATGGGGTAGGAGGGACACACCTGTAATCTTTTGGAGGGCATGCCTGTATTCTATGGGGGGAGGGGAGACACGCCTGAAATCTATGGGGGGGGGGGGCAGGCACCTGTACTCTATGGGGGGCCTTATTAATTCTATTCTAACAGCAGCCCCTGGGAGGGGGTCCAGGGAAGAGAAGGGATGTGAGGAGGAGGGGGGGGGGGTTGTGTGAGGAGTAGAGGAGGTTGTGTGAGGTAAGTTGTCCCCCCCCCCCTCTTGTACTTACGGACACACTGTGAGTGTAACATCTCCTTTCTCCTTCTCCAGTCATGTGACAAGGGGGATAGAGAGGGAGAAGGCAGCCTTCCCTAACTGCACAGCGGGGCTCTCTAGTGCCACCTGCAGGCTGGAGGGAGGAGAAAGCGCAATCCTCTCTCCAGCTCTCTCAGTATTGCTCTCCTATACTGTACATCAGCTGAGCGGAGAGCACGTGCCTCGCGCGGGGGAAAGGACGGTTGATGACTCATTGGTGAAGGGGCGGTCCTTCTGACTCGTGCGACGGCGGAGCGGCGCCATTTTGGATTCTAGACGGATTGGACGAGTCTACTCGGAGCGCTTCTCACAGAACGCCCTCCAGTGTACAAATCGGAGACTACAACCAAAGCTTTTTCATCCTACTTCCATCATAGACACAGTAGGTCTCTTTAGCAGTGGTGTCACCGTGTGTGAGGGGGGGAGGGGGGGCGAAGGAGAGCTGGACCGGCTTGTGTATTGATCTCTCAGTGTTTTCTCTCCTCTCCTCCCACAACACCTTACATGACAGGGGCCCTTCCATCCAAATTCTAGATTACTTCATTTGTAAATTGTAAAAGCCAATAAAAAGGAATATTAGTGGTAAAAAAATGCACTTGTGGGTTTAACTACTTGACCTCTAGAAGGTTTACCCCCCTTCCTGCCCAGGCCATTTTTTCCATTACGGCACTGCGTTATTTTAACTAGAAATTGCGCAGTCGCGTGACTCGGTACCCCTAAAACATAATTGGTGTCATTTTCCCCCACAAATAGAGCTTTCCTTTGGTGGTATTTCATTGCCTCTGCAGTTTTTATTTTTTGAACCATAAACAATAAAAAGGTCGATAATTTTGGAACAAAAAAAAATATTTTTTGCTATCTGCTATAAAACATCTAATAAAAATATTTAAAAAAATCGAATTTCTTCATCAATTTAGGTCAATATTTATTCTGCTACCGATTTTTGGTAAAAAAAATCCCAATAAGTGAATATTGATTGGTTTGTGCGAATGTTATAGCGTCCAAAAACGATGTGATATTTTTTTATGAGTAATGGCTGCGATTTGTGACTTATAGCCGGACTGTGATATATTGCGGCGGACAGTCGGACAATAACTGACACTTTGGGGATCAGTGACAACAACACAGTGATCAGTGCTTAACCACTTCACTACCGTAGGGCGTCATATGACATCCTGGACTTTAGGGGGGGTATCTGAATGATGGGTGCAGCTACAGGCATCATTTAGATATCCTTCTTTTCAGGGGGCGATTCTGCGCACAATGAGAATGATCATAGCGACAGTTCCACCGCATGATCGTTCTTATAGGCGGCGGGCTTTCCCGTGCCATCGGGGGCCGGGAGAATGATTTGGCCAGTGCCGGATGAGGATAGAGATTTCCGGTGCCCAAATGGTCACCAGTCATCTCTAAGACCGTCAGAGGCCCGGGCACGATGTTATGGCGTCACGCCCGGGTACCCGGAAGTAAACAAAGCCGCAATCGCGGCTGAAAGCATGAGATTGGTGACATTTTTTACCCGATCTCATGCTTTCCAGCCTGGAGGAGAGATATGGGGTCTTATTGCCCCCGCATCTCTCCAAAAAGAGGACCTGTCACAATATATTCTTATTACAAGGGATGTTTACAGGAATAAAAGTAAATAAAATAGAAATAAAAGTAATCAAAAAATAAAAATGTAAAAAAGAAAGTGTAAAAGTAAAAAAATAATATTTAAAACGCCCCTGTCCCTAGTAGCTTGCGCCCAGAAACGAACACGCACATATGTAAACGTTGTTCAAACCACAAATGTGAGGTATCGCCCAGTGCGTTAGAGCGAGAGCAATAATTCTAGCGCTAGACCTCTGTAACTCTAAACTGGTAACCTGTAAAAAAAAAAATTAAAGCGTCGACTATGAAGATTTTTAAGTACAAAAGTTTGGCGCCATTCCATGAGTGTGCACAATTTTAAAGCATGACATGTTAGGTATCTATTTACTCGGCGTAACCTTATCTTTCACATTATATACAAAAATTGGGCTAACTTTACTGTCTTGTTATTTTTTAATTCATGAAACTGTTTTTTTTTCTCAAACAAAAGGAGTTTGAAAAGTTATTTGGGCAAATACTGTGCAAGAGAAAAAGTTGCAATGACCACCACTTTATTCCCTAGGGTGTCTGCTAAAAAAATCGATATAATGTTTGGGGGTTCTGAGTAATTTTCTAGCAAAAAAAAATAATGATTTTTACATGAAGGAGAGAAGTGCCAGAATAGGCCCGGTAGGGAAGTGGTTAAAGTATGCACTGTCACAGTGCTTTTGCTGAGAGGTGTCCTGTTCATTCACAAACTGAAGCATAGTAAACGCTTCGGTTCAGAATTAACACAGGAGCGGTCAGTACAGATCACTCACTGTGTTCTTTCATTTATCCATCCTGAAACATCCCCTACAGCAGCCAGCAGGAGAGAAGAGGGGGGAAGCTGGCAGCACTGCAGGGGAGAGTCAGGGAACACCAGGAAGCAGGGGGAATGGGCACTGCACAGGGTGATTAGTCAGCGAGCGGGTGAGGGGGGCAGAGTGGCTGCATTTGATGGGGCACAAGTGGCTGCATTTGATGGGGGCACAAGTGGCTGCATTTGATGGGCACAAGTGGCTGCATTTAATGGGCACAAGTGGCTGCATTTGATAATTTTTTCCCCTGAATATTTTAGTTTGTGTGTGACTGCATTTTTCATGGGCACAGTGGCAGCAATTAATAGGCACAGTGGCAGCATTTGACAGGCACAAGTGGCTGCATTCGACGGTCACAGTGGCTGCATTTTAATGCGTTTTTTTCCTGATTTTATTAGTTTGTGTGTGACTGCATATGATGGGCACAGTGGCTGCATATGATGGGCACAGTGGCAGCATTTAAAGGGCACAAGTGGCTGCATTTGATGTTTTGTTCCCTGAGTGAGCGAATAACTTGTATAGCGCTACACATGTGAACTAAATCGCCTCAAGGCGCTTATTCCACCCGTTGTCTTTCTTATCCTTCAGAAGAGGTAGGTCTTAATTTTTTTCCTGAAGGCCCGATGGTTTTCTTCCATGCGGATGTTCGTTGACAGAGCGTTTCATAGCCGTGGTCCCTGAATTTTTTAGTTTGTGTGTGACTGCATTTCATGGGCACAGTGGCAGCATTTAATGGGCACGGTGGCTGCATTTGACAGGCACAAGTAGCTGCATATGATGGGCACAGTGGCAGCATTTGATGGGCACAAGTGGCTGCATATGATGGGCACAGTGCCAGCATTTAATGGGCACAGTGGCTGCATATGCAGTATTCACAAACTGAAGCATAGTTAATGCTTCGGTTTCTGAGTGAACACAGGAGTGATAACTATAGATCACTCACTGTGTTCTTTCATTTATCCATCCTGAACCATTCCCTACAGCAGCCAACGAGGGAAAAGAGGAGGGAAGCTGGCAGCACTGCAGGGGAGAGACAGGAGACACCAGGAAGCAGGGGGAATGGGCACTGCACAGGGTGATTAGTCAGCGAGCGAGTGAGGGGGGCAAAGTGGCTGCATTTGATGGGCACAGTGGCAGCATTTGATGGGCACAAGAGGCTGCATATGATGGGCACAGTGGCAGCATTTAATGGGCACAGTGGCTGCATATGCAGTATTCACAAACTGAAGCATAGTTAATGCTTCGGTTTCTAAATGAACACAGGAGTGATAAGTACAGATCACTCACTGTGTTCTTTCATTTATCCATCCTGAAACATCCCCTACAGCAGCCAATGAGGGAAAAGAGGAGGGAAGCTGGCAGCACTGCAGGGGAGAGACAGGAGATACCAGGAAGCAGGGGGAATCGGCACCGCACAGGGTGATTCATCAGCAAGTGGGGGCAGAGGGGTTGCATTTGACAGGCACAAATAGAGCTTTCTTTTGGTGGTACCTGTGCGGAATCTCTGTGCCCCCATTGGGTAGTGTGTGCCCCCCAGCAGGGATCTCTGGGCCACCATTCTGTAGTGTGTGCCCCCTAGCCTGATTACCGCCCTCCATTTCCACATTTCCTGCTGCCTGGAGATGAGCAGGCCTTGGAGGAAATAGGGGGGGGGGCAATAATCAAACTGTGTGTGTGTGTCCAATGCCATCTCTCCACTCTGCCACTTCTCCTCTCATTGCTCCGGGATGCCGTTCCCTTTCCCTGGCGATGGTGGGGGGAGATCAGCGGCCACTCAGATATCACATCAAAGGGAGGGGTGGGCACAACTAAAATCTGGGTGGAAATCAGCACCCCCCTATAACTTTTGCGCAAACCAACCAATATACGCATATTGCAATTTTCTTTTTTTCTTTTTAACAAAAATATGTAGAAGAATACATATCGGCCTAAACTGAGGAACATTTATTTTTTTAAATTGTAATATTTATTAAATCAAAAAGTAATTTTTTTTATTGATTTTTTCAAAATTGGCGCTCTTCTTTTGTTTATAGAGCACAAAATGAAAACTGCAGAAGTGATCAAATACCCACAAACAAAAGCTCTATTTGTGGGGGAAAACAGGGTGTCAATTTTGTTTGGGAGCCACGTCGCATGACCGCGCAATTGTCATTCAAAGTGCGACAGTGCCGAAAACGAAAAACTGTCTGGGTAGGAAGGGGGTGAAAATGCCCAGTATTGAAGTGGTTAAAGGAAAAGTACAGCCAAATCCACTCTCTGCTGACATCACAGAAGTCGGTCCAGGGTCCGCATCATCACGACAATGGAAGTTGGGATCCACCAGGGCTCTGGATCGACACACAGCTCATCCTTTCAGCGAGCCAATGAGAGCCTGAGCAGGATTATCTGCCCTTCCACCACCCATCGCTCCAGTGAGGGAGGAGGGAAGTGTCTGACAGTCTGCAGCTCTCTGCTCACGGAGCTGGCAGAACCGAGCGATCAATGGTGTTCTATTGCTCGGTTCTCAGTGTACAGGCTCGGGGGGGCAGATGTAGCATCCACCTAGGTAAGTATGATATTGGAAAAAAACACCCAGCATACGGGACAAGAGAAGTGATACTGTGGAGAGTCCATACAGACAGGATAAGAACAGATACAGAGAATGACACCCAGCCATTAAAATGACCATAGTACAGTTTATGTAAAATCTATGAAATGATATCAAATTTGGCTACATTGTTACATGACAGAGGAATTCCCAGTCAAAGTTTCCAGGCCTGAAAAGTGGCAGCTGGTATGAGGTGTGTGATGTCATAGTGGGCTGCAAACCGGTTCAAACCGGACTGCAATTGTTTCATAACTTTCCTGCACTGGGAGCTGACCGATCACCTTGTGTCTCCTGCAATTATTAGCGTTTTTATTTGATGATATTGCTATCGTATTATTGTATATATTGTTATTATTATAAATATTAAAAAAAAAATGTTTTTTTGTCTTTTTCTAGGTCACCACCATGCCACGAGCTGCAAGACGTGGGCAACGGGGAAGGCGATCCCGTCAGGCTCACAACAGGAGAAGAGGATGGGAGGAGGCAGCGCCACCACAGAGACCACCGGCAGTGGTGCAGCCTACCTGTGCCATCTGCCTCAGTGAGTATCCTGTACAGGATTGCAGGACACTGCCCTGTAATCATGCTTTCCACTTTCCATGTATCCACAGATGGCTCCAACTGAACCCAACGTGTCCCATGTGCCGAGCACCCATTCCACGTGAGGAAATCGTGTGTGTTCCCATCAACCTGGGGCTGGACGAACATGGAGATCCCAACATCATCTTCGTGTACGTATAAAGTAACACCTACTCATGTACTCCGGAAACATCATGGGGTAATGTATACCGATCTGTATATTTGTTTCTATCTTCTGCTTCTAGTAGACAATGATTAGAAATAAATATACTTGTGACAATTTACACAGAAATGGAGTCCTTTTATCCTGACGCAGCCTCCAGCACTCAGGTGAGGACTCCAAGACAATTCTTACCGAAAGGGGTTGCTTCATCCTGATGAAGCTTTTAGCTCTCAGGTGTACTTCACTCTGATGGAGCTTCTAGTTCTCAGGTGAGTGCCTAAGACACCGCCGAAAAGCGGTCGTTTCCTCCTGATGGAGCTTCTAGCATCTCGGGTGAGTGCCCCAGACACTTTCCGCAGAAGGGGATTACCTTTACCCTGTTGTTTGTGCCAGCACCCCCTGTGACAATTTACACAGAAATGGAGTCCTTTTATCCTGACGCAGCCTCCAGCACTCAGGTGAGGACTCCAAGACAATTCTTACCGAAAGGGGTTGCTTCAACCTGATGAAGCTTTTAGCTCTCAGGTGTACTTCACTCTGATGGAGCTTCTAGTTCTCAGGTGAGTGCCTAAGACACCGCCGAAAAGCGGTCGTTTCCTCCTGATGGAGCTTCTAGCATCTCGGGTGAGTGCCCCAGACACTTTCCGCAGAAGGGGGTTACCTTTACCATGTTGTATGTGCCAGCACCCCCTGTGACAATTTACACAGAAATGGAGTCCTTTTATCCTGACGCAGCCTCCAGCACTCAGGTGAGGACTCCAAGACAATTCTTACCGAAAGGGGTTGCTTCAACCTGATGAAGCTTTTAGCTCTCAGGTGTACTTCACTCTGATGGAGCTTCTAGTTCTCAGGTGAGTGCCTAAGACACCGCCGAAAAGCGGTTGTTTCTTCCTGATGGAGCTTCTAGCATCTTGGGTGAGTGCCCCAGACACTTTCCGCAGAAGGGGAGTACCTTTACCCTGTTGTAGCCTCTATCGCTCGGGTAAAGGCTCCCAGACATCTAACAAAAAAGGTGGAGCTGGCCGGCTACGGGGATGGATGGAGGCCAGATTTTATTTTTTATTTTTTTCACAACACTAAATATATAATATTTTACATAATCCATACAGATCTACTACTCCATGTATCTGTAATTTATTTTTAATGAAAACATTTCCTTGTCCCATCCTCTGTTAACTCCCGATCCTCTCCCTTTCTCCTCACTTCTGTTTGTTTAAAAAAAAAAAAAGATATAAAAATAAAATGTTTATGACAGCCCCAGATTGGTTCACAGATATTTTTTTCTGTTGACTACTGATGAATGTTTATTTACTGACACACACTGGACAACATACAACGACTGGCATACACTGACCTACACTAACAGAGGACGTCCAGATGTACATAAACTGACCGCTCCATGCTTTAGATAGATGTACACACTCACACAACCAAATTAGGAGAGAGTAGATCGCACACACAGATTATAGAATGAGGCCTACTACAAACATACACCCAACATTAGAAAAAGGATGACTAGCATCTAGTAGGATAGATTAGTGTAGTTAGTGTAGTTCCTGCCCTAGAAGAGTCTACCTTGTCGTGGTGGGCAGGCTTGGAATCTCTTGGTCAAAAGTGTGTCAGTGATTGGCCGAGAGGATCACTAGATCTTCACTTTTGGCTAATTGATTTTTACCAAAGGACTCTTGGTTTAATCAGAGTGTTTATAGTTGGAAAAGGAAAAAAATTTGTATAGATCCATAATTACACTTTCATAAAGCACACAATAAAAAATTGGTATATTTACATTTAACTTGCTTCCTCTTTTATTTAATCCTTTCATGACCACTTGGATGCACATGCCACATTTGTAAGGCTAGAAGGGGCTCTATGGCTACTTCTTCCAATTGTGGTGTGTGTAGGGATGTGTAATAGGTGTTTTATGTATTAACATGTGTCCTAACCATGTATATATGTTTGTACTGACAAGCCCCTTATGTGGATATGGGTGTGGAATGTATGGCAGTGGGTAGTATGTACATGAGAGTGTATGGCAGTGGGTAGTATGTACATGAGAGGGGCGTAGAGTGTATGGCGGGGGGTAGTATGTACATGAGAGGAGTGTATGGCGGGGGGTAGTATGTACATGAGAGGGGTGTATGGCAGGGGGTAGTATGTACATGAGGAGTGTATGGCAGTGGGTAGTATGTACATGAGAGAGGTGTGGAGTGTATGGCGGGGGGTAGTATGTACATGAGAGGAGTGTGGAGTGTATGGCGGAGGGTAGTATGTACATGAGAGGAGTGTGGAGTGTATGGTTGTGGGTAGTATGTACATGAGAGGAGTGTATGGCGGTGGGTAGTATGATTATACAACCTGGTCACATTGCTATAATCTTTTTATATGGACAATAAACAGAAGGACCTATGAATAAACGATTGTGGAACGAATCTTTTGAGTTTATATTATTTCCTATGGAGAAATTTGCTTTGCTATACAAGTGCTTTGGATTACAAGCATGTTTCAGGAACGAATTATGCTCGCAATCCAAGGCTTTAATGTATGTATGTATGTAAAAGCAGAGACCGCATTCATTCTAGTTCTAAGAAAAATGAGACCAAATACGAAAATCTATTTTTTGATTATATCACAACAAGTCTAAAATACATTGGAAAAAAAAAACATATCCAGAAATCATTGTTAAAGAAAAAATACAAAATAAACAACTCGGTGCGGACAGTTTTTTTTGCTCCATCTTAGTATAAATATTAGATTTTTTTTAAAACACCTAAAATGATCAGCAACCTTTGAGACGTCCACTTTTGTCCAAGGGTAAGGAAGCCTGATTCTCAAGGAAGATAGAGACTCCTTATTAGTAATACTGGGCAGGGAAGTACACCATCCCGCGACTCTTGTCCCTCACACCTCACTCTCGGTGGTAGGCATGTGCTTCCCTCTCCAGCCAGAATCCGGTAAGGAGACCCGACGTTCGGGGCTTGGTGGCAGTGTGACGCTGCCCGTCTCTGACTGCTCTTCCTGTAGCAGCTGTTGGGTTTCAGTCAGGTCGAGTAAGGCAGTGCTGGCTTGTAAAGACACAGTGTCCGTCTTGATGCACACGTGGTCCTGAAGGATGCTGCCTCAGGATGGCTTCACCTGCTTGAGGTCATCCCATTCGCCTTCAACCCCAGACAATAAGCCGAAACCTTCCAAGATTCTGATCTTCTCCTTGGGGAAGCCGTTGTCGGGAACAGCCTAGAACGGGAAGAAGATATTAAGCAAATTTGTAATACTCGTGTGGAGAGAAATGTGAAAGCTGGACTCTGGGAATGAGACAATGTACCCTTGTAGTGCACCCCCTTCCCCCCTGCAAGTTAAATGCTTGTTTAGTCTAGACTGGGAGTCTCCTAACTTTCAAAACAAAGGGCCAATTTACTACCATTCAAACTTTAGGGAGGCCAGACTATGGCCAATGGGAGTAGAAAATGCCCCGGCATTGGTGGAAGCAAACAATGCCATAGGCTTGGTTGTCACTGGGAGTAAAAAAAATGACATCATTGGCCTCCGTGGGAGGAATAGTGCTCCATCATTGGCCTCAGTGGGTGAAATAGTGCTCAATCATTGATGACAGTGGGAGAAATAGTGCTCCATCATTGGCGTCAGTGGGAGAAATAGTGCTCAATCATTGGCATCAGTGGGAGGAATAGTGCTCCATCATTGGCGTCAGTGGGAGGAATAGTGCTCAATCATTGGCATCAATGGTAGAAATAGTGCTCCATCATTGGCATCAGTGGGAGGAATAGTGCTCCATCATTGGCATCAGTGGGAGGAATAGTGCTCAATCATTGGCATCAGTGGGAGGAATAGTGCTCCATCATTGGCGTCAGTGGGAGGAATAGTGCTCCATCATTGGCATCAGTGGGAGGAATAGTGCTCCATCATTGGCGTCAGTGGGAGGAATAGTGCTCAATCATTGGTGTCAGTGGGAGGAATAGTGCTCAATCATTGGTGTCAGTGGGAGGAATAGTGCTTAATCATTGGCATCAGTGGGAGGAATAGTGCTCAATCATTGGTGTCAGTGGGAGGAATAGTGCTCAATCATTGGCATCAGTGGGAGGAATAGTGCTCAATCATTGGTGTCAGTGGGAGGAATAGTGCTCAATCATTGGCATCAGTGGGAGGAATAGTGCTCAATCATTGGTGTCAGTGGGAGGAATAGTGCTCAATCATTGGCGTCAGTGGGTGTAATAGTGCTCTATCATTGGCGTCAGTGGGTGAAATAGTGCTCAATCATTGGCGTCAGTGGGAGAATTAGTTCCCTATTATTGGCGTCAGTGGGAGGAATAGTGCTCAATCATTGGCGTCAGTGGGAGGAATAGTGCTCCATCATTGGCGTCAGTGGGAGGAATAGTGCTCTATCATTGGCGTCAGTGGGAGGAATAGTGCTCTATCATTGGCGTCAGTGGGTGTAATAGTGCTCTATCATTGGCGTCAGTGGGTGAAATAGTGCTCAATCATTGGCGTCAGTGGGAGAATTAGTTCCCTATTATTGGCGTCAGTGGGTGAAATAGTGCTCCATCATTGGCGTCAATGGGAGGAATAGTGCTCCATCATTGGCGTCAGTTGGAGAATTAGTTCCCCATTATTGGCGTCAGTGGGAGGAATAGTGCTCCATCATTGGCGTCAGTGGGAGGAATAGTGCTCCATCATTGGCGTCAGTGGGAGGAATAGTGCTCCATCATTGACGTCAGTGGGAGGAATAGTGCTCCATCAGTAATAGTGCTTCATCATTGGCGTCAGTTGGAGGAATAGTGCTCCATCATTGGCATCAATGGGAAAAATAGTGCTCCATCATTGGCATCAATGGGAAAAATAGTGCTCCATCATTGGCATCAATGGGAAAAATAGTGCTCCATCATTGGCGTCAGTTGGAGAATTAGTTCCCCATTATTGGAGTCAGTGGGAGGAATAGTGCTCAATCATTGGCGCCAGTGGGAAAAATAGTGCTCAATCATTGGCGTCATTGGGAGAAATAGTGCTCAATCATTGGCGTCATTGGGAGAAATAGTGCTCAATCATTGGCGTCAGTGGGAGGAATAGTGCTCCATCATTGGCGTCAGTGGGAGGAATAGTGCTCCATCATTGGCGTCCGTGGAAGGAATAGTGCTCCATCATTGGAGTCAGTGGGAGGAATAGTGCTCCATCATTGGCGTCAGTGGGAGGAATAGTGCTCCATAATTGGAGTCAGTGGCAGAAATAGTGCTCAATCATTGGCGCCAGTGGGAGGAATAGTGTTCCATCATTGGCGTCAGTTGGAGGAATAGTGCTCCATCATTGGCGTCAATAGGAGGAATAGGGCTCCATCATTGGCGTCAGTTGGAGATAGTTCCCCATTATTGGAGTCAGTGGGAGGAATAGTGCTCATCTTTGGCGTCAGTGGGAAAAATAGGCTCAATCATTGGCGTCATTGGGAGAAATAGTGCTCAATCATTGGCGTCAGTGGGAGGAATAGTGCTCCATCATTGGCGTCAGTGGGGGGAATAGTGCTCCATCATTGGCGTCAATGGGAGGAATAGTGCTCCATCATTGGCGTCATTTGGAGAATTAGTTCCCCATTATTGGCGCCAGTGGGAGGAATAGTGCTCAATCTTTGGCGTCAGTGGGAAAAATAGTGCTCAATCATTGGCGTCAGTGGGAGCAATAGTGCTCCATCATTGGCGTCAGTGGGAGCAATAGTGCTCCATCATTGGCGTCAGTGGGAGGAATAATGCTCCATAATTGGAGTCAGTGGCAGAAATAGTGCTCCATCATTGGAGTCAGTGGAAGGAATAGTGCTCCATCATTGGCGTCATTGGCAAGAATAGTGCTCAATCATTGGCCCCAGTGGGAGGAATGGTGCTCCATCATTGGCGGAAGTGGGAGGAATAGTGCTCCATCATATAAAAAAATGGTAAATACACTATATATTAACATTAAAAATGTCACAACAGTTAAAACCATATAGAGAAATTCTAGAGCAAACACCTTTTGTTATATATTATGCTGAAAAAGACCATCTGCATCAAAATCCCTCAATGAAGTATGAGTAAAAAAGGTTACCCCAGTTAAGGATAGAATTTATAGGGATTCTTGCTAATGCACCATGGATCAAATATAGAAAAATATAGAAAAATGAGTCTGATCAAACCCAAAACAACTGAGACGTGAAACCAGATAATATTAGTAAAAAAATAACAAAAATTTATTGATACATAATAAACAGACAATATGTTAAAAACCATTCGAGTTTAGAATTTGGAGAAAGGTGTTTGATAGAGCAAATATTTGCCAAACAGCTTCTTCATTCCTGTTGTGTGATTGGTTCTACTAGTTTCGCCCTATCGGGCTTCATCAGGAACTCACAGTAGAATGTATTCTATATAGATGACAAATATACAGTAAAAAAGCATATCAAAAAAAGTATTAATGAGAATCTTAACACTGAAATACTAAATATTGGTCCAAAATTGCGATCAAAAGAGGTAACATCCTTGATGAAAAACTACAAAATAATGATCGTATAATGACACATAATATTGTGAGTCAGGAAACATAAAGCATACCTTGATTTCAAAGAAGGGAGAACCATGGAGGGGGATGCCCACTAGGACGTGTTCTCAAAAAGTGATGAGAAGACCCCTGGTGGGTGCGATGGATAATGAACAGGTGGTAGGTCCTTACTGTATACAGGTGTGTTCCTATGTGTGTACCTGATTGAAGGAAACTAGGTTAAAAGGGATCTGAGATGGCATGTGTCAATTCAAACACGACAATATTAGCGTGATGAAAAAACAGATTTGCTTACTGAAGCACATTCATAGACAAATGTGGCTATTGCATGTGGTCGTTTGTTCCGAGACCGCAGGTACAATGATCCCAACCGTTGGATAATAATATGGCAGTTTAATCCATAAGCACTGTAAAGTAAAGAGATTGGTAACGGACTGTAAGAAACAGTGATACACCAATTTAGGAAAAATAAACTGGAAGTAAAAATAAATATAAATATAAGGAATGAAATAACTGCCCATTTAAAGGACAGAAAATAACAGTCATTAGCACATCTCCCAGAAAATATATCGGGGAGTGCATATATAACTAGCTGCAGCAGTGCTAGACTGTAAGAAGGGTACATAGAGGTGTCTATTAGAATTTTACTAGAATTTTACTGACCTTTTGGCTAATTGGTAGAAGGTAGACTTTCAGTGCTATGCTTATCAGGACATCAACTACCCCTGATAAGTTTTAAAATAAACAGGGAGAGATGAACGGGATTTGAAATTAATTAAAGATCGCTATCAAAAAGGAGCAATCTCGGTTTGCTATTCTCAATAAACGATACCTGTATGCAGCGTAGGTTAGAAGGACACACATCCGATCTCTCCGTGAGCCCAGCGCTGAATGCTGACAGCTCATGGAGCTTTTAAAATAGTCCTTCCTATCAGGTAAGACGCGCCTCAGCTGTTGAAAGGGTGGAGAGCCTGATGGTATTGGGCGGGGAAATGACATGTCATGTCTAAGGGGAGTTCCCTAGGAAGCCCTGATGGAGGCGTGCAAACGTGCTGGCGCAATGTGCACGCGACTAGGCTGACAGCATCCGGGAACAGCGAAGACTACCTGTGGGAGGGGCGTAGGCGTCCCTCAACCCCTAGGGATTGTCGTACGGCAGACCTAAACAACATCCGAGCCTCCGCTCGGATTCGATGATAAACCAGCAGGCATCGGTTCAGGCCCCCTACCGCCCAAATAGGCTGTTACACTTAATTAGGAACACACTGTCTGCTTAGTATCAATGCGTCCTGAATAGGACAGCAAGACTCCTGAGTACATGGCTGTCATCACCGCCCTGAAAATCAAGGATGTATAGCAAGATGCCCCGACTCACAAATAATACAGCAACAGTTAAGGTTTATATGATAGAGCGTGCTAAAAAGCACCCACTGTATGAAAGAAAAAATATCTTTTAAATATTTTTAAATATTAAACCGTAAATAGATAGACACAATAATACATGGCCTAAGTCATAGAGAAATAATACAAAAAAGAAAAAACGAAAAATAAATAAATAGATGATACTCTGAATAAGCCTCCACCTAACGAGACATTATAGTGTTGTTTACACTAGGTCAAGTCTAGTGAAGGCATTAAAAACTAGAGTAGCAGGTGTTCTGCCTTAGAGGAGAAGGTCAATCAAATAACAAACGGTGTCAACAGAACCCCGATCGATAATGGGGGCGCTGGTGACTAAGAGACTCCTCAGAGTTTTATGAGGCTAATATGGTCAGGAGAATCAGAGATTGACAGTGATCTATTAATTAATAAAGGTATCCCAAATAGAGATATTAATAGTCGAGGTGTCTTGATATTATATCAATGGAATGGTGCTCCATCAGTTGGCGGAAGTGGGACATAAAAGGAATAGTGCTCCATATTCATATAAAAAAATCTCAAAATGGTAAAGAGGTACACTAAACTACTATTAACAAATTAAAAGTTTCTTGTTATGTATATGATCACAACAGTTAAAACCATAAACAGCGCTAATGGTGATCTGCAGGCAAGTCCAGTGCATATAGATCCCAGAAAGAGATTTCGTCGCATCTTACCTGTAGGGGATACTACAGGGGTTTGGGGTGTGAGCTTATGAGGAGGCTGCAGTCGGTTTCCTGTATCAATGATAGACATCTAAGTGTATCAATGGGAAATAGGAAGTCCTTCTCCTTGTAGATAGCAACAGATGTAAGGGAGTCCTCCCCAAAGCAGCTCCCATCCCCCCAGGTACAGCAAGAGGGGGCACCCCGCCCCCATTCCACCCACCTGGAATCTTCAAAAAAATCACCTCGTAATAAAGGTTATACTTGACTATATTTAATCCCCCCAAAACCATGTGGAATTGAATTATATAAGACTGGGGTAGGGATGCGCACTCACCGGAAATGAGAAAAAAGACTTTGTACATGGGGGTACAGGTAATCAATAATTCTACTTGAATTCTCCGTTAACGTCAGGCAGTTAAAACCATAAACAGTAATGAATATCCAGAAAGAGATATCACCTCTACACTTAAGAATGATAGAGTGTATCAATAGGAAATAGGAAGTCTCTTCACGTCACCCAAATCTTCAATCACCTCGAAGGGGTATCAGGTCACCTGTCTACGGGGGATCTCCCTGTCTAGAGATCGTACAAAAAACACAGGAAAGGGGCATATAGTGTAATACCGTTTTAATGTAACATACACGAGAACCCACAGATACAAGAACCCCTCAATCAATGCACGTACATTAGATAAATCAAAACAAGCGCATATAATCACCCTCTCCTGTAAGGGAAACGAGCCGTGCTGTCCCGATGGATGAGCTGACTGCCAGCACTTCCTGGTTGCAGACGTGAAGCCCCTCCCTGACGCGTTTCGTCATAAGACTTCGACAGAGGGAGACTATATGCGCTTGTTTTGATTTATCTAATGTACGTGCATTGATTGAGGGGTTCTTGTATCTGTGGGTTCTCGTGTATGTTACATTAAAACGGAATTACGCTATATGCCCCTTTCCTGTGTTTTTTGTACGATCTGGAGACCCGTAGACAGATGACCTGATCCCTTCTGACGTGAAGAGTTGTATCATTCTGTGGATATTCATACACTGCCTGACCCTTTGGGTTTTCCGGTGAGTGCGTACCCCAGAGGGGGATTTATAGTCCCACGAGGTGATTGAAGATTTGGGTGGAAGGTGCTTGCTGTCCTGCTTTTTCACATGTTGCTATCTACGGACTTCCTATTTCCCATTGATACACTCTATCATTGATACTGCACTTAAGTGTAGAGGTGATATCTCTTTCTGGGATCTGCACTGGACTATCACCATTAGCGATGTTTATGGTTTTAACTGTTGTGACATTTTTAATGTTAATATATAGGGGTCAATTCACAAAGCTTTATTTTCAGATTGCGAGTGTTATTTTAACGATTTTGCACGTTACTGAAGCTAGTTCAAATCACTAAACGATTTAACGCTTTGAAAAATCATCAAATAACGTTTCCCTACACAGAACCGATATTTTAAGGTGTGGATCCTTATTAAAGAGTCAAAACGTTATTTTAAAGATTCAAAACGTTATTTTAAAGAGTCAAATCGTTAAATATGTACAGAAGTGCAATTCACAAAGATTTTTTTGACATTTATCAATCGTTAAGCAATCGTTAAATTAACACCTCCCTCAGGGTGGCGTTATGACATTTCCCAGGCGATATTTTGTTGTTAGAGGAAGCTTTTGGCGATTTTTGTAGTGTAGTGTAGTGTTGGGCAAGCTAGAACCGCGCTATTTGAACTTAAAATTATCCAGAGGCGAAGAAGAACACGTTAGAATGTTGTTCAGATTTATAAACGTGTATTCCGTTCACATACTATTTTGGATGACTTTTCTGAAACCCAGGTGATAGCTAAATTCCGATTATCATCTCCTATGATTTATTCTCTGTATGAGGAAATACACATGGCTTTAGAAAAGCACACACTAGAAGTTATGCACACCACATGCTCAATCTCCATGTGTCTTGCTTGTCTCTCTCTCTCTCTCTGTATCTGCTCTTTTCCACAAGCAGCTGTTCTCCTCCCCTTCTGCTCCCAGAATGCTTTTTTCCAGCATTATTTAACGATCTTAAGAGTTATTTTAACGTCCCAAATGTTAATAATAACGTCTGAGTAGTTAGCATAACGTTTGGATAAAGAGTCAGTTGAAAACCATAACGACTATGTTAAATAACGATTATAGCTTTCGTGAATACCATGTTTGCTAGCGTTAAATAAGGAGTGCTAATTTAACACCTGAAGAAAACCAATAACGTTTCTCTTTGTGAATTGACCCCATAGTGTATTTACCATTTTTTTTATATTTGCTCTTGTTTTAAATAGCTGCTTCTCTCAGGTTGTTGACTGGGGTTTCCAGCCAATTAATCCAGTTTATATCATCTCTAATTGTTTATTATTTTTTGTATATTCAGTGGTTTGCAAGTGTTGTTTGCTAGGCGCTGGGAGGTGTATTATAGGCCTCATTACATCTTGTTTTTCCAATAGTGCTCCATCATTGGAGTCAGTGGGAGGAATAGTGCTCCATCATTGGCATCAGTGGGAGATATAGAGCTCCATCATTGGCATCAGTGGGAGAAATAGTGCTCCATCATTGGTGTCAGTGGGAGGAATAGTGCTTAATCATTGGCGTCAGTTGGAGGAATAGTGCTCCATCATTGGCGTCAGTGGGAGGAATAGTGCTCCATCATTGGCGTCAGTTGGAGAATTAGTTCCCCATTATTGGCGTCAGTTGGAGGAATAGTGCTCAATCATTGGTGTCAGTGGGAGGAATAGTGCTCCATGATTGGCGTCAGAGGGAGGAATAGTGCTCCATCATTGGCGTCAGTGGGAGGAATAGTGCTCCATCATTGGCGTCAGTGGGAGGAATAGTGCTCCATCATTGGCATCAGTGGGAGGAATAGTGCATCATTGTGGGAGGAATAGTGCTCCATCATTGGCGTCAGTCGGAGAAATAGTGCTCAATCATTGGTGTCAGTGGGAGGAATAGTGCTCCATCATTGGCGTCAGTTGGAGGAATAGTGCTCCATCATTGGCGTCAGTTGGAGAATTAGTTCCCCATTATTGGCGTCAGTGGGAGAAATAGTGCTCAATCATTGGCGTCAGTGGGAAAAATAGTGCTCAATCATTGGCGTCAGTGGGAGAAATAGTTCCCCATTCTCGGTGTCAGTGGGAGGAATATACCGCTTCCCCTCAAATACTTGCCTGAGCCCAATCTCGCTCCGGCGGGGATTTTGAGCCGATGGTGTGTACACACCGCCGGACGAAAATCCCGAGGAGACATGTCCGATGAAAACGGTCTGCGGACCGTTTCCATCGGACATGTCCCTCCGTGTGTGAGCGGCCTTAAAATAACTAAGTCCATTTAAATGCGAAAGGCGCTGACACCACCATATCGAATTTTAGTGATGCAACCTGTTTTATTAAAGTGGAGCAAAGGGCGCTGATAATGTGCAAAATGTGAAAACAAAACGTTGTTTTCATCTCGACAAAATGTGGTTGCCATTTCCAAGTAGTGCATACTGCGCTAACCAAAAGCAACCCTTGTGCATTCAAATTCAGGCAAACTGATTATTATTGGTTGCTATATGTTGCCTGCTTACATAAGCCTGATACACATCTCTCAATATTTTCTTTCAATAGTTTTTATTAGTTTTTCAAGAAAAGGATTAAAGTTCGAACAGGTAGAGCAGCGAACAATCCTCGCTTGCTCTGCAAGTGTAAAGTCGTATGGAAAAAAAAAGGAAAATGAACAAAACACAATAAAGAACAAAATAAAATAGTTCTGGTTAACAAACTAAAAGAATGGTAATAATAATAATAATAATATGGACCCCACTCACAGGATAGGTCCCGAATTGCGGCCCACTGCATAATACAGTGAATGCTGGAGGCCAATCAGCAAACAGTATCAAGACATTGAAATTCCACGGATCTATCTGTATTCAATATTAAAAAAAAAAACAAAAAAAAAACATTTTAATAGGCAACACGGTTCAGATAGTTAGAGTAACTAGGCCATTGAATAGAATTCCGGTTTGAGTAACTTCGCAGCAGGGGAATCTGGGCAGCGTGAAAGCAACAAATAACGTACATTCAACGTTTATTTAAGCCATTTGTCCCCAATAGGGGAACCTGTAATTACCAACATAATGGAAGAGGTCCAGGTTAACCAATAGAATAAAAAAAAAAAAAAAAAGGGGGGGGGGGGTAGGGGGGGAATTCAGCAAGTTTGTGAAGGTAAAGCCCTAGGAGTAGAAGAAAGAAGAAAAAGAAGAAGAAGAAGAGAGAGGAGTGTGTCCATCCGGGAATCTCCGATCGATCATCAGAAAAAAAAAAAAAAAAAAGGGGGGGGGGGGTATCTTTATGTCTCGGGGGCCTGTAAATAAGTGAGCCAGGGCGACCAAATTTTTTCGAAAAGGGGTTGTTTGTCATTTAAAACGCTCACTATTTTCTCATTCAACATAATCCAATTTAATTTACGTTTCAACAACGTTAAGTCTACAACGGGGCTTTTCCATGCTGATGCGATAGCTATTTTAGCAGCTAGAAATATATAAAATATCAAAGTCTGCGTATGTCTGGGAATATTGTCCACTGGCTTGTTAAGGAGGGCGACTGAGGCATCTTTGATGATGTTCACCATTGTGATCGAGAAAATAAGCGCGTGGACCCTGATCCAGAAACAGCGCACCTTGGGACACGTCCACCACACATGGAGTGGCGTGCCCATCTGTCCACAACCCCTGAAGCAGAGGGCCGAGGCACCCGGGAACATTTTGGAGAGGCGTTCTGGTACCAGGTACCATCTGGCCTGTACTTTGTAACCCGCCTCAATCAGGGCCACATTGAGTATGCCTTTGTGGATTCTCGTACTCCATTTACGCCAATCCCCTGCCTCAGGGCTAATATTCAGGTCCCTTTCCCATGCCACTTGATATGGAAGCCTAGTTGGGGGTGAGGCCAGCTGTTTATAGAGCACGGAGATGCCCCCCCGGAGAGCAGAGTCCTGCATACACCTACTCTCGAAGGCGGTGCGCGTGGTCAAGTCAAACCCTTTGTTCTCTAGAGAGCGTAGAAAATGCTGAATTTGCCGTAGACGAAAGCTCTCAGAGGAAGGCATCTCCAAGCTACCTGTGTAATGTGATGATGGGCGTATTCCTCTGTGGTCAAGGTAATCGCCTATTCGTAATAAACCCTTGTTAACCCACCACCTAAATCCGTCGGGACGCCTACCTGGGGGAAAAAGGGGGTTGCCAAAGAGTGGGGCCACTGGAGTGTGTGCGGACCTCAGAGCCCATCTTCTACATCCCATTTCCCAAACATTGAGGGAATGAGAGAGTGTTGGGCTCAAGATCGCTTTGCAGTGTTTAGGTGATGTCCACAGGACAAGGTCTATTGCTAATGGAGCACACGCTTGAGCCTCCAGTAAGACCCACTCAGGGCAATATTGTCGGCTGTGCAATTGAAGTAGTTGAGTCAACTGAGCTGCCATGTAATACTTACGAAATTCAGGCACTCCCAAACCCCCCTCTTCCCTGGGTGCGTGCAATGTTGTCCGAGCTATTCTAGGACCTTTTGGACCCCAAATGTATTGGAAAATCTTTGATTGAAAGCGGCGTATGTCGGCAGCGGGGACTTGAATTGGCAGGACCCGGAAGTAGTACAATAGCCGTGGAAGAACAGTCATCTTAACAGATGCAATTCTGCCCAACCAGGACAGGTTCACATCGGACCATGTCTTCACGTCCTCAATTAGGCGGGCAAACAGGGGCGGGTAGTTAGTCTTATATAACGTGGACACATCGGAGGTCAAATTAATGCCCAAATAAGAAAGGGTCGATTGTTGCCATTTAAAAGGGAATTGGGATTTAATACTCTCTAGGATTGAAGTCGATAGGTTTATATTCAAAGCCTCTGATTTGTCCTGGTTCACTAGTAAGCCGGAAATTTTACCGAATCGGTCTAATAGGGACAGAAGGTTTGGTATGGAGACGTGGGGGGATGTGATGAACAGAAGAAGATCGTCCGCAAATAATGCACACTTATGATTCTTCCCCCCACTTACTATACCCATGACATCAGGGTGATGACGGATCGCTATCGCTAGGGTTTCGAAGGCTATCACGAATAAAATGGGGGATAATGGGCATCCCTGTCTAGTACCCGAAGAGATCGGTATCAAGTCAGATTTGTGGCCCCTCAGCAGTATTTGAGCCGACGGAGAGCTATATAGTGATCGCAGTGATGCCAAAAAGGTCGGGCCAAAGTTCCATTTATCCAATACTCGAAATAGGAAGGGCCATGACAAGGAGTCAAATGCTTTGCGGATATCTAGGGATAGCAGCATCCCCTTGCGGTGTATTCCCCCATCCCATGACGAGCGTAAAATGGAAATAAGATCGATCGCCCTCCTTATCTGGTCAGCTGCCTGTCTGTGTGGTAGAAAGCCCACCTGATCAGGGTGAATATAGTCGGCTAAAAAGGTCAACATCCTATTTGCCAATATTTTCGTGAGTAGCTTTAGATCTGTGTTGATCAAGGATATTGGTCGGTAGTTGGCCACATCACTATGGTCCTTGTGGGGTTTGGGAATAAGGGTTATGAAGGCTCTGTTGGAATCAGTGTCTATGGGGCCGCCTTTCTGTATGTCCCTAAAGACTCACACTAGAGAGGGGGCCAGTAAGGTGGAATTTTTTTTAGAATAAAGGGTCGTGAACCCATCCGGTCCTGGCGCTTTACCCTTGGGGGCCTGTTTGATAGCAGCCAAAACCTCCTCGACTGTGATGTCCTTATCTAAGAAGGTTCTGTGGTCCTCCGTTAAGGACGGGATAGGCAGGTGTTCAACGAATGTGTCGAACTCCCGTTGACCCGAGTCCCTACCATCATTATATATCTTATGATAGAAAGCTTGGAATTCCCGCAGTACCATTTCAGGATTCTGAGTAAAGGAACCGTCGGATTTTCTGATTTTAGGGACATGGGGAGGGGGCCGTCTAGGGGCCAACCTGGTTGACAACAATTTACCTGGCTTATCAGATTGGGAGTAAAATCGTGCCTGAGCCAGTAGTTGTTTTTCTGCCGTCGTAGTAAGGCAGATGTTTAATTCCAAACGGGCAGACTCAATTCTGTCTCTTAAGTCAAGGTGGGGATTACGTTTGTGTTCCTTCAGTAGGGCAGCTAACTCTACCTCTTTTTGCTTCAGTAGGGCCTTGTAATGTTTCCTATACCTGGCAGCTATCTGGATCAAAATGCCTCTGATCGTAGCTTTATGTGCGGCCCATGTGCACATAGAAGAAGTGTGCGACGGATCGTTCAAAGAAAAAAATTCTTTCAGCGCAATTTCAATATCCTGGCATGTAGCCGGATTACTGAGGTGGGACTCATTTAGACGCCAAGTATAGGAAGCAGTAGGGCAACGCAGGGAAGTCAATGTTACCACTACAGGGGAATGGTCTGACCAGGAAGTTTCTAATATTTTAGAAGAGGAACAGCCTGGCAGAAACCTAGCGGACGTGAAGACATGGTCTATCCGCGAATACGTCAAATGGACATGCGAAAAATAGGTATAGTCACGATTAGAGCCATTGAATTCTCGCCATATGTCCACCAGGTCACTATCATGTAGTAGTTTCGCAAATTTGGTACCAAGTTTTGAGGGCCTCAAAACTTGGGAACCCGGAGGACGCGTCTTGTCAAGCATCGCGTCCAGGGCAATGTTGGAATCCCCACCCATCAATAGTATACCTTCGGTAAGGCGTGTCAGCTGCTGGAGTAAATTATGGAAAAAAGGGAGTTGGTCAGTGTTTGGGGCGTAGTAGGACAGAAAGGTCACCAGGGTTCCTTCCAAGTTCCCCTTAACTAATAGGTAGCGCCCATCTGGGTCTGAAATGATCTGTGAGGGGGTAAAAGATAAACTTTTGGCGAGGCAAATCGCTACTCCCCGAGTCTTATCAGGGGCATTTGCAAGGAAAAAGTTGGGGTATTGCTTGTGTATGTAAGAGGGTTTGTACGAGGAGGGGAAATGGGTCTCCTGAAGAAACACTATTTCAGCCCCTACCGAATGAAAATAGTTAAAGGCTTTCCGCCGTTTCACAGGTGAGTTAAGGCCTTGTACATTATGAGTTAGAAATCTTATGGGTTTGGGAGAATGTTGATCAGCCATGGTGTGTGTTGGAGTTGGGATCGCTTACCTTGTTCAACTGGGACACTGAGAGCAGGCGGTCCCCAGAGGACTGAGCGCACCGGATTCCCGGATGGAGCACGAGAGGTGAGGGGAAGAGACAGAGGAGAAGAAAAGACGCACCCATGAGGGTAGTGGCCTGGAAAGTGGAACCAAGGGAGACAACATTAGTGGGAGACATGAAAACAAAAAAGGGTAAAACAGCAGACAAAAATAAAACAAAAATACAAAAGTACAAAAAAAAAAAAAAAAACAGAAGGAAAAAGTTAGGACCAATAGCTCAGCTAACCGACCTTACGATCAATCAGCAAAGCAGGCCACAAACAGGGCCTAAGACTTCCAAAATCCCTGCCCCCCGCTTTTCCAGCAGGAGGGAAGGGGGTTGGAATAAGCACGAGGCGCAAGGCAAAACGACCCGACCCTGGACGGCCTGCCATAAAACTTTGAGCAGGTGAACAAACCACCTTATACCTATTACATCCCTGTCCTCTGGTAGAGAAAAAAATAAGGAGTGAACTGCATTACCATAAGTTCACGAGACAAGAGGACAAGGAATTTTCAACCGTGTCCCAAATTTGAAGGAACAAAAACAAAAAAAAAAAAAAAAAAAAAAAACATAAACCAAGCCATGAATTAACAAACAAACAGATATTTTGGATATTTCGGGACATGTTCACCATCTATCAATGGGAGACCCAGGATAAGGGTTAGGGAGCCTTTTCCTCCAGGGAATGTTCCAATCCTCTCGTTGCACCTTTCAAGGTGGTCTGTTTTGGCGGCGCGATCTGCTTCTAGTAGCTCTTGGGGAGTTCCATATTGGTGAAACTGGACGATCTTTGTTGCCTCTATCACGGTCTGTCGATGGAGCATTGCGGAGATCAGGTGATGACGGGGGTGAAGTAGAAATAAAGCCCAACCGTTTCAGCAACCTTTCCCCATCTGAGAATGTAGAAAACGAGTAAGATTTGCTTTGGTAGGGGAAGGAAAGGCGAAAAGGGAATGACCAGCGGTATCTTATGCCCTTTTGTTGTAACGGCAATAATAAAGGCTTAAAGGATCTGCGTTTCTGCACAGTAGCTGGGGAGATGTCTGCAAAAATTTGCACTTCGTGATCAAAAAGATGGATTGACGGCAGTTCACGGGCTTTTTGCATAATGCTTTCCTTGGTTGAGTAATGGTGTGGCTTTACAATAATATCCCTGGGAGGGCCTTCCGGACGTACGATGGTGAGAGCCCTGTGGGCACGGTCCAGCTCTAGCTTGTGGGCAGGAGTGTCAGGTAGCAATGAATGTAGCAGAACAGCGGTAGCTTCGTGGGCATCCGTAAACGATTCGGGCAACCCCCTAATACGAAAATTATATCTACGAGAACGATTTTCGAGGTCATCGATTTTTGCTAAAGCCTCTTCTAAGCGTGCTTCCAGATCGCATATGCGATCCGTGTTTTGATTGGTTCTGGACACAGTGTCACCCAGCTTATTCTCAATGGTATTGATCCTTGAGCCCAGATCATGAAATTCCTGCTTCAAGTCTGCTGTAATTTTCCTCCCAGTCTTTTCCAGGCCCTGTTCTAGCATAGCAGAGAACCTAGCTAGAAGGATAGGGTCACCCGAGTACACTGGCTGTGGGACAATGGGCTGCTGACTGACCAGGTCCTGGGAGGCCTGCAAGCTATTCTGGCTGGTGAAGATATCACCCATGGCTCTGTCCAGGGAGGATTCCGTGGAAAAGGGGGACTCACCGCCTGAGAACTCTCCAACCTGGGGAGGGTGAAGGGCTGCTGCAGTGATGTTGCTGCCTTCTATGGAGGAGGTTAGCCGCTCCGGGTCTGGATGGTCCGTCCGGAGGGGAGCCGCGTGTGTCAGCGGCGCCGCCATCTTGCCTGAGCCGACCGGGAGACAATGAGGACTGTGTGGCTGTTCCGAGGGCTTCTTAGAGCGCTTCCTGGCCATAGACTGTCGGCCCAACTAGCGAGGATGGAGCGGAGGCTGTCTACAGGGATCCTGGGTGTCCGGATCAGCAGAATGCAGCCATGTCAGGTCGGGTCGCGGCGGAGCTGATTCAAGCCACGTCCGCCATGATCAGCCGCGCGCATGCGCCTCATCTCTCAATATTTTGAGATGGGAATGAGGAACACCTTCCAGCAAATGTATGTAGGCATTGGACACACCCTCTGTCACACCCCCTTAAAGGAGAATTAACCCAACAAAAAGGCTAATTAAATCCACAAGTGATTTTTTTTACCACTACTATTCCTTTTTATCGGCTTTTAAAATGTACAAATGCAGCAATTTAGAATTTGGATGAAAGGTTTAGCGCTGGGAGACACTTTTGGAAAGAAAAAGTGCATTTTGTATACAACTATATGGATCTGACCAAAATGAGGGACAAATGAGGAGGAAAGGGGGACAGAGGGACATTGCTCCAAATCAGGGACAGTTGGGAGCTATGCTGATGGTCTTCCCACAATGGGAGACATATGTGAATATCTCCAGTTATTCTTACAATAAATGGCCAAGAAGAGATATATTAGCACAGAGACAAATGACACACAAGACAATCGATGGAGTCTACAGAAAATCAATAGCAAGTCCAGCTTATGTAAGGTAAGTACACCACATGCTCACACAGTTAGAAAAGATGACCCAGACTCCAAAAGGGATATCCTTGGCAGCTCATCGGGATATGATTTCCAGATGCCTCACAGACCCTCATATCAGATAAAACATACAAGGAAATGCTCCAGACTTTTAATGCCCCAAATCGGTTTCTGCCTTTAGTCTTTGTAAAAAGTCAATGAATTGATTGATGTAGGAATAGATTTTTTATTTTTATACACTGGTCCTAAAGATTCTCCTTGCAGAGTGTATTGCTTGCATTCACTAACCCTGTACTCTCTTCCTATTTACATTTGGTGATTTTTCATACAAGCTTGATGTGCCATATGAAGGACACTATGGGGTTGATTAACTAAAACTGGAGGGTGCAAAATCTGGTGCATCTCTGCAGAGAAACCAATCAGCTTCCAGATATTATTGTAAAAGCTTAAAAGTGTTTGTAAACCCTATGAGGCTTACCCTGAAGCTACCCCGGATATCTCCTAAACCTACAAGGTTTAGGAGATGTCCCCTGTATCAGCATGTGCCGAAGTCATCGAGCCACGGTCGTAGCTTCGCTTCAGCTAGTGTGCCATTACCTGTAAGCATGTGCGGGAGTGACATCATCGTGGCTCCGGCCAATCACAGCGCTGGAGCCCACGATACCCAAAGTAACTCCAGGAGCTGTGTCACCAGCCGGACCAGTGTACGAGGACCGCTGTGGGGGATTCGACCCAAGGTAAGTATTTCATAATGCGCTAGTATGCTATGCAGCTCATTATGCCTTTGTCCTGCAGGTTTTTTTTTTGTTTACAACCACTTTAATTGAATAAACTGAAGTTAGAAGCAGATTGTCGTATTTTCATGTTTAATGCGTTTGTAAAGGACATTTTTTTTCCCTTTAAAATAACAAACATGTTATACTTGCCTCCACTGTGCAGTCTTCTGGGGTCCCTCGGCGGCTGTCTATGGTCCTCCCTGCCATTACTCACCACAGTCATGCGAGAGCTTGCATGGTGGTCAGTAATTGCATAGCCTCTCACTGTATCACTGGGCTCCACCTCTCGGCGTGCCACGTCACTGGATGTGATTGACAGCAGCGCCAGCCAATGGCTGCGCTGCTCTCAATCCATCCGCTCTAGCCAATCAGCGGCCAGGCTGAGCAGCGAAGAGGATCTCGGGACTGCGCTGGACTTTCGACGGGTCAGGTAAGTAAAACGGGGGCTCGGGGGGGGGGGGGGGGGGGTGGGGGCGGCAACACCAGATGTTTTTTCACCTTAATGCATAGATTGCATTAAAGTGAATTTTTTTATCCCATTTACAACTCCTTTAATTTAGTATGTACTTTATACCGCACGCGTTCTTTGTAAACATTTTTGTATTCTCTGTGAAAACTTTAATAAAAACATTGAGCCCAAGTTCACACTTGTGCATTGCGGGAAAGAGCGTGATTCCAGCACCGGTTCCCGCTTTGCTTCTCTCCCGCAGGAAGTTCACACTGCCCTCTGCGAACCGCTGCGGGTGTCAATACAATGTTAATGACACCCCCAGAACGGGTCACAGATCGCAGTGCGAAATCTGGATTTGTACAGAAATCGGATCGCATTAGTTAGAACACCCATGCAATCCGATTCCAGAGCGGGGAAAAAAAAGTCCCTGCATCTTTTTCTGTTAGAATGCAATGCGAATTCAACCATACAACTGTATGGCTGAACTCACATTGCTCAGACATTGCATGCGAGTGTCACCGCAGTGCGGGTGCAAATCACATGTGCACTAGTCTGAACCTAGGTTGAAACGCCATCTGATTGTCTACAATGCAGAGCTGCTCCAGATTTTGCACTCTCCAGTTTCAGTAAATCAACTCCATAGGAGTTCTATCCCTATGGCTATGGGTTCCCCCTGGGGCAATCAATCCCTATAGGTATATGTCTATCTTATGCTTGAACCATGGAAAGGCCAATGGAAGAATACATAGAAAATTGAACATCCACAAGGCCTTTAGACACTTGAAGTCATTTCATAGGGCAGTAGATTCAATGGGCATACATTTTTTGCAAAAAAAATAAACTGGTGTGGTACCTTTAATGGCAAGACTTCTACCACACCTGGTACATCCGATTAGCTGACCAAGCTTACCCCTTTATCTAACCCCTTACTTGAACCTGTTATTGATCCTAAAGCCGGCCATACACAAATAAAAATCTATTGATTCCTCCCCATGTCCATCATAAATAGCCCCTACTGTGATTGTATACCCAATAGTTGGTTGGCTGCAGTTGCTGTTCATCTTACTTTGAGATTTGTCAAACAGGGTGGTTTTAGCAGGGTGACTTGTTGCTTGAATTTCAGCCAATTCCCAGGAATTGAGCAACATTTGAGTCACGTATGACCAGATTAACCCCTAAACTTCAAGGGACCCAATCAGTTTTGTAACAAAAGCCAACAGGTTGTCTCATGCGATAGAAGAGGCATTATTCTCCCCATTGTGGTGGCCTGTGTCTTCTACCGCTCTCCTATTCTAGTGCCGCAGCCACCCTAAGACCTTTCATCATCTAACACCTCCAGAAGAGTGAGATGCCCAAGTTTCCAGCCACACGCTGGTGACTTCCTCCAACCCTTACCACATTGCCGAGTCCTGTAGTGATGTAGGGGGTTGGAGGATGGAACCACAGCAGCCAGCAGGGAATATGCTATATGGCACACCCAGGAGTGTTGGATGGCTGCAACCCCCAGAGAGTGACATTTCTTTGGAGAGTATAGTAGAAAGCTTCTACTATTAAAGAAAATTACTGTTTGTTTTCCCCCCTTGATGAAAATCAACAAAAAGAGTGCCAGATTTCAGTGGATTAAGATTCCATAATCATTTATTGCTAATAAAATGAAAACATCAAGAGTATGAAAGGCAGCCAATGCGTTTCGGGGGCTGAAAACAAGACAAAATAAACTCTCATGGATTTCCAAGATGATTGGCGCTCTTTGTACATTTCATAGTGAAGGTTATGGTGCTTTTTGGGGGGACCTAACTTTTTGGCAGAGTTGCTGAAGTTCAGGAAACAAACCTAAGCAATGCTCCATGACTGAAGAATACAAGATCCACATCGACTATTATGTGTTTTGAAGCCCCTGAAAGAATCACTTTAAGTTATGCTATTTGTTGTCTACAAAGAACCAGAAACCTGTGTGTTACAAGTGTTGTGCGGCCTTTTGCACCATGCACAGCTACCATGTTTTCCCGAAAATAAGACCTAGTGTTATTTTCCAGGAGCCCTACCCCGAAAATAAGCCCCAGATTAAAATGCTACTAAAATCCTGTAATATAATTGCGGGGAAGAGAGCTCCGACGGGTCAAACAAGCGCAGAGCGGCACTATAACAAAGGTATTTGGCACAATTATATTACAGAAACACACACATTGTCCATTATATACTACTGTAATAGAGTGGATTATAGGATTTTAGTAGCATTTTAATCTGGGGCTTATTTTCGACCTAGTGTTATTTTCCAGGAGCCCTACCCCGAAAATAGGCCCCAGATTAAAATGCTACTAAAATCTTATAATCCACTACAGGGGTGTCAAACTGGCGGCCCTCCAGCTGTTGCAAAACTACAAGTCCCATGAGGCATTGCAAGGCTAACAGTTACAAGCATGACTCCCACAGGCAGAGGCATGATGGGACTTGTAGTTTCGGAACAGCTGGAGGGCCGCCAGTTTGACACCCCTGATCCACTCTATTACAGTAGTATATAATGTACAATGTGTGTGTTTCTGTAATATAATTGTGGGGAAGAGAGCTCCGACGGGTCAAAGAAGCGCAGAGCGGCACTATAACAAAGGTATTTGGCACAAGTATATTACAGAAACACACACATTGTACATTATATAATACTGTAATAGAGAGGATTATAGGATTTTACAAACATTTCACCCCTGTTCACACTGGGGATTCCTGTCAGGCAGGGAGAGAAGACAGTACATTACATGGTAAGACCTATCCTGAAAATAAGCCCTACTGTGTCTTTTGTTGCCCAAATAAATACAAGACCTGGGCTTATTTTCGAGGAAACACGGTATGAGAGGCTGACTGCAGTGAAAGGTAAGTCAGCCATGTTATCTGGATAGAAACTTGATACACAAGGGCTTGTTGCATCTGGAAAACATATCCAAAAAGGGGGAAATGGGGGACACACATTTCCAAAGCAATGGGAGTGGGATTTAAAGGGAAGTCACTCGCATGCAGAAACAACCAATACCTGCAGGTGGGGAGAGGACTCCGAACAGGAAAGGAGAGAGACTGTCAGAAGGGACAGAGTGCTGCAGTGGATGAGACAGTGCGACAAGAATCAGTCAGGTGACAACACTCAAAAGATGCCAGAAAAGTCATAGTGAGAGTCATACAAAGCAATACACATAACATGGTCCAAAGAGCAACAGTGAGCAGTAATCCACAGCAACACATTCTCTCTCATTACTCCACACATACTGAACTGCTGACACCAGGACAAAGGCAAATGTACACATCTACTTCATCTTTGCACCTGCCTAGCCTTTGCACTAGCATTCAAGGCTTTAATGGCATATTCACCTTTACCAGTAAGCTGACTATGCAGGTAAAGGGCTCCTATAGATAAAAAACAAACTTCAGCATTGACTGAGTTTGGAGAATGCCCTTGTTATAGGTGTAGGCCATCCAGAAGTCTGGCTGCAAAGCTCCCAGAAACAGAATCATGCCTCGTTGCTAGGTCGTTGCTAAGACACTCCCAGCCATTTCCCACACCAACACAGAGGCAAGCACTCAAATCCCTGCACGTATAAGTCGGCACTGTGCTAATCACAGGCAGGGAGACATTGTCCTGATTCGCGGCTGCAGAGATCGGGAAACGTCTCACTGCCTGAGATTAGCGCAGCACGGTGCCGACTTCCTGGCGGGCTCTGCATGTGGGGTTTGCAAACACAGCGGAGCTCATTCTTAGGAGAGAGCACATGTGAAGGGGTCTGAATCAGCTAGGAGTGTCTTAGCAAGGTCATAGCAACAAGGCAGGATGGGGAGGGGGGTGCTTTTTCTGAGCGTTTTTCACTCAGTCTTCAGGAGGTATGTGACTGGTCTATACCTATAGCAAGGGCATTATTTAACATGACTTTGGTCAAAAAACATGCACCGTTTTTTTATCTACAGATGCAAATAACTAAACACTCCAGCGCCCAAAAGGGGGGTCACAATGCGCAATGCTCAGCCCTCCTCAGACAGGGAAATCATGAAAAGGAACAAAATACACAGGAGGGTGCAAACACAGAGTGCACTACCACCACTTTCAGATGTTTTTGGCTTTTTGATTAAATAAAAATTGCTGGTGGTAATGCACTAGATGTTTGCGCCCTCCAGTGTGTACACTACCGGGTACCCTTACCCGCAATGGGGACGGCAACACCCGACAGCTGATGGAAACATCAGCTGCGGTGCCGACATCGCTGGACTTCAGGATAGGCAAGTGTCCATTTATTGAAAGCCAGCAGCTGCAGTATATGTAGCCATCGGCCGGAACAGCGCTTTAAAGCCAGCATTATTCAACCCACTTTCTCTGATCCCAGGTCATCCTGGACCACCCTGTGAAAGAAGAAGCAGCACAGTGGTGAGCTCATCTCTATATCGCTATGCCTTCTCTTACTATTGTCATGCTCTGGGTGAGCACATGAGCTGACTGGCAACTTGTGCTGCTTTTTGCTCTCACGCTCCAGTCCTGCTGTACAGGGACAGCAGGAGGCGGATACCTGGACAAATCCAGGGACTTACTGTACACTACTTGCATTAAAAAATATGTTTAATATCAGAGATGAATTATTTTGTGTCTTTTATGCCTGGAGTTCAGCCAAGGCAGATTTGCCTAAACACCCTAAATGATGTCTTATTATGGGGAACATACATAGTGCTAAATCCTTTCATACTTCGTTCATTAATTTGAAGTTACAGCTTAAGGCCCTGTACACACGATCAGACCGGTCTGATGAAACTGGTCTGCAGACCAGTTCGATGGTGTGCACGGCCCATCAGACCGTTGTCCGTCGGACCAAAGTTTTAAAACATGCTTTAAAACCTGTCTGATGGACACTTGTCCGTCGGACAGATTCGATGGTTAGTACACAAAAGCATCGGACCAAAAACCTGCGCATGCTCAGAATCAAGTCGACGCATGCTTGGAAGCATTGAACTTCGTTTTTTCAGCACGTCGGTGTGTTCTGGTCTGATCGGATTTTGGTCCGATGGTGTGTACGCACATCAGACAAGTTCAGAGTTGTCTGATGAAAACGGTCCGTCAGACAAGTCTCATCAGACCGGTCTGATCGTGTGTACAAGGCCTAACAAATCTTTCATTGATAGCAAACCTAACATCCAACCACTACTACCGCACACCAAAACGCAGTCCTCACCTCTTTACGATGTCGCTGTAGATGACAAATGGAAGGTCTGTGCACGGCTTCAATCTTCACCTCTTGGGTGGACGTGCGGTAGGACGGGTTGCTGTAAGTGAGGGTCCCCAGTGCTGGATCCGACAGCTTCGCACGGCGATGTCTGTGAATATGCAAAGGCACATTAACTGGATATATTGATCTTTGAACATTTATTGTTGGGTCTCCTATAGTGCTTCACACTAATGTTGATGTGAAATTTGGTAACTGATTGGCTGAAGTTGTTTTTATCACCCATATAACCAAATAAAATGTATAGGTTATGTTGAGGTTTCCCAGCCTTTAGTAAACGATACACCTCCATCATAGTTTATGTCACCTGATCAGGGGCTCCATTGAGTATACCACCAGCCTCCAACGCAGACTTTGACTTTCTACCTTTGCAACTGCCCATAATTCTTCTGTACGGTCACCTCTCTCTAAGCCCAAGTCTCTGGCATCATACCATGCCATGCTCCGCCACCATTTGGGAGGGCCAATATTCCACCACAACACACTTCTTTCTACAGTGATAGGCACTCCTATGATCTACACCAGCTACCAGGGCTCTTTAAATGTTATTTATAGAATGTTAGACGTGCAGTAGGATGAAAGCCGTGCTGATCACCGTTCTTTTTTGAAATGCTACACAGTGACAGATCATTAAAGAAGAAGCGAACCCTGATGGCTCTGTGACTGGCCGGAGCCACGTGACATCACTCATGTGTGCGGGATCCGCCAGTCACGGCATTCGCTTGTGAAGAAACGACGCAGGGGGCGTTTCTTTACAGCACATGCGCCGATGACATCATTGGCGCAAAACACAGTAAATATCTCCTAAATTGCGCACGTTTAGGAGTTATTTACAGTACCTACAAGTAAGCCTTAATATAGGCTTACCTAAAGGTACAACTTCCACAGAGAGGTTTACAACCTCTAAGTTCTATTAGCCACAGCATGGCGAATGGAAGATAATTGCATCTCACTGTGCTGCACTGAAAAAAGTTGTGCATGCTGTACTTAAAGCGGACCAACCAACCCAAAAGGGGATGCTCTGTTCGCACCCTTGCCCCCTCCACTGCTACATTTGGCATTTTTTTTGGTGGAGGGTTTGAGCGCCAGGTAAGATCGCCAATCTATGTGCATTTATGGTCCCTCCTCCTTCCCCCTGATGCCTTCTGGGACACACACAGGTCCCACAAGACGGCGGGACCATTCAGAAAGCGCAGCATGCACCTGAAGGCTTCACTGTCAGTTTGGCTTTACCTACAATGCCAATGCCAGCGTCTGTACCCAAAGCCAATTGACAAATCGGCTTTGGGTACTGACATCGCAGGATCCCTGGACAGGTAAGTGTCCTTATATCAAAAGTTAGCTGCATGATTTGTTATTTTTTCCCCAGACTGTAGCTCCTCTTGAATTTCAGCACACACCACTGCAGCACAGTAGTGTCCCCTGGCTGGGCAGGAGACAAGGTATTTTGCCACCCAAAACAGTCCAACTGCACCTGGTGCTAATGGGCCCTTAGGCTACAGTCTGACCCTACCATCTCTGTACAATCCACTTTAGATCTACCAAAACTATGTAGAATGAGGAGCTACTTGAATTACCCAATTAGTTTGTATCCAGCCAGACAAGCCCTATCACTATATAACTTATTGGTAGATCTAAAGGAGATTGTACAGATTGTAATATGTGGAGGGCTTAACAGAAGAGCCCATCACACCGAGATCCCCCAACAAGCGGAAATGTCTGTGTGTATTAACAGACAATTCTAGTGATTGCAAGCTCTCAATATCACCCCCACTTCGGGTTAGGCCATCAGTCAGGAGTGGGATTTGGCCAATGATGGACAACCTCAGGCGGCGTACACACGACCGAGGTTCTCGCTAGAAACCAGCGAGAACCTCGCTGGAAGCTGCATTCCAGTGAGAACCTCGGCCGTGTGTACGCTCCTGGCTCGCCCCGCCCGTCGGGAATCCCGTCGAGCGAATAGAGAGCAGGCTCTCTATTTGCTCGACGGCCGGTTGCCATTCCCGACGGGCGGGTCGCCGATTTCGACGGCCGGCCGAGAGCCTCGACGGGCGGAACGATGTGTTCCGCCCGTCGAGGTTCTCGTACGTGTGTACGCCGCCTCACAGTTCCCACCAGGTTTAACGTTCCACCAATCACACGTCTACCATCGCCCGATGACTTCCTTCTACTCACCTGTAGATTAATAGAGCACAGATGAGAAGCAGCAAGCAGAGAAGAGATAAAGATCCAGCAATAATGTGTGCCACACGTAGTCTGTCCCCTAAGCAAAAAGATAATGGGAAGAAAAAAAAAACACTTATTACAGAAACTCCTTTCAAGCAACTCAACTACAACAAAAAAAATTAAGACAAAAACAAGAAGAGTATTAGGGATGAACTGAAGGCAAATTGCCAAATAAGCCTGTGAAATAAATATAATGGAGCTGCTTTACCCGACAATGGTTATGAACGGTGCCCATTCAGTCCTGAGATTTACACAGCTCTGCCAAGCCGAGTAGGAGATCAGATTTTCTCTGCTGCAGTTAAACAACACTTACAGGTCTTGTCCCTTTCCCAGCCCATGACAAGACGGTGAAAAGAAGAAGCAACAGGCTGATGAGCTCACTTCTCTGCCGTTCCCATCAGCATATTCCGTGTTAAAAGGAGCAGTGCAGCACAAATTATTCGCTCCTCATGCTACTTCTCCTCTCAGTCTGAGCTCTGCACTACAGGGTCTGCAAGAGGCTCACACCATATCAAATTCAGATACTTACACTTAAAGAATACTGTCAGGTCGTGATGATGTCATACTTACCTCCACTGTGCAGTTACTTTTGCACAGAATGGCCCCAATCCTCCTGTTCTGGGGTCCCTTGGTGGCTCTCTCAGCTCCTCCCCGCAATAGCCAACCCCCTCTGGGAAGCTCTCTTCCAAAAGGGGGTTATCTTGTGGGCGTGCTCCTGTGTCATACAGTCGGCGTCCATAGACGCTTGGCTTCTTTTTTTTAAACAGCGACAGTCACATAAATTGTGTATCAAGGAACGTAAACTGGAAATGATTTTCTAAGAATCTTCCATAACAATACGCTTGTTAACCACTTAAGCCCCGGACCAATATGCTGCTAAATGACCAAAAGTGTTTTTACAATTCGGCACTGCGTCGCTTTGACAATTGCGCGACGTGGCTCCCAAACAAAATTTGCGTCCTTTTTTCCCACAAATAGAGCTTTCTTTTGATGGTATTTGATTGTCTCTGCGATTTTTATTTTTTGCGATATAAACGGAAAAAGACCGAAAATTTTGAAAAAAAATAATATTTTCTACTAGGGTTGTCCCGATACCGATACCAGTATCGGTATCGGGACCGATTCCGAGTATTTGCGGGAGTACTTGTACTCCCCCAAATACCCCCGATACCAAAATAGAATACTCCCCCCCCCCCACCGCCGCAACTGCTCGCCGCACCACGCTCGCCGTATGCCGCCCGCCGCACAACGCCCGCCGCTAATCCCCGTGTAAACTTGTAATACCCGCGGCGCCATGTATAGACACGCGATTGGACGGATCCGTCCAATCGCGAGCAAGGGGGGAGTGCCTATACATGGCGCCGCGGGTATGTGTTGCACGGGGATTAACCCTGCAGGCTGCAGCAGCGACGGCGGCAGAGGTATGGGGGACATGACATGGCTGCAATATGGGGCACAGGACATGACATGGCTGCATATGTGGGGGGGACATGACATGGCTGCAATATGTGGGGGGACATGACATGGCTGCAATATGTGGGGGGACATGACATGGCTGCAATATGTGGGGGGACATGACATGGCTGCAATATGTGGGGGGACATGACATGGCTGCAATATGTGGGGGGACATGACATGGCTGCATATGTGGGGGGACATGACATGGCTGCATATGTGGGGGGACATGACATGGCTGCAATATGTAGGGGGACATGACACGGCTGCAATATGTAGGGGGACATGACATGGCTGCAATATGTGGGGGACATGCACGGCTGCAATATGTGGGGGACATGCACGGCTGCAATATGTGGGGGACATGCACGGCTGCAATATGTGGGGGACATGCACGGCTGCAATATGTGGGGGACATACAGTACATGGAGGCAATATGTCGGGGGACATGGCTGCAATATGTGGGGGGACATGGCTGCATTTGGGGACACGTTTAAAAAAAGTATCGGTATTCGGTATTGGCGACTACTTGAAAAAAAGTATCGGTACTTGTACTCGGTCCTAAAAAAGTGGTATCGGGACAACCCTATTTTCTACTTTTTGTTATAAGGAAAATCGAATAAACTAAATTTTAGTCAAACATTTAGGCCAAAATGTATTCAGCCACATGTCTTTATTAAAAAAAAAAAAGCAAGATAAAAAAAAAAACAGCTACCTAGCGGCAACAGTGACACTAATACAGCGATCAGAAAACCGATTGCTTAGTGACACTGGCAATAGGGGGTGAAAGGGTTAACTAGGACGGTGATCAAGGGGTTAAACCTTTATTTGGGGGGGGGGGATACGGGGCTACCCTGGACCTAAAACTAACTGCCTGTCACACTGACACTAAATGCAGTGATCAGTAAATATATGATCACTGCAATCAGTGACTCTGTGATATGGGGCTGGGGGAGGGGGGTGATCTGAAGGGGTTAATGTATCTATGTGTGTGGTGTCAGTGTAGTGTTGGTGCGAAAATACTGCCGAGAGGAGAGGTGACATCACTTCCCCTGCCTGTGTTTACATTACACAGGCAGAGGAAGTCACACAGCGGAGGCTCTGCGGATTCGCTGGGACCAATCGCGAGGGGGCGGACAGAAACCAACAGCCGCCCCCTCATCCCGGATCGCTCCCACAGGTAAAATGACCGCCGTATGTAGCGGGGGGGGTCCTGATCGGACCCCCAACCCGCAAGAAGGCAGGGACGTACATGTACGCCCATCTGCCTGTACATGCCATTCTGTGGATGTACATATACATGCGGCGGGCGTTAAGTGGTTAAAGGGGTTGTAAAGGTTCCTGTTTTTTCACCTTAAAGCGGATGGTTCACCAGAAAAAAATATTAAAAGCCAGCAGCAACAAATACTGCAGCTGCTGACTTTTAATATTAGGACACTTACCTGTCCTGGAGTCCAGCGGCGTCCGCAGCAGAGGACGAGCGATCGCTCGTCACCCTGCTGCTCCCCCCTCCATCCACGGTGAGGGAACCAGGAAGTGAAGCGCTGCGGCTTCACTGTCCGGTTCCCTACGGCGCATGCGCGAGTCGCGCTGCGCCCGCCGATTGGCTCCCGCTGTGTGCTGGGAGCCGAGAGTTCCCAGCACACAACGGGGGGGCGACGGGATGTCGCCAAAAAACCTGACTTTTGCCCAAAAACTGCGGGCCGGAAGTGGTTGCAGATACCTGTCTTTAGACAGGTATCTGCACCCCCCTCCCCCCTGAAAAGTGTCAATTGTGACACCGGAGGGGGGGAGGGTTCCGATCAGCGGATCTTCACTTTAGGGTGGAGATCCGCTTTAATGCATCCTATGAATTAAGGTGAAAAAACACCTGGCAGTCACGGGACCCCCAGCCCCCCCGTTTTATTTACCTGACCCAGTTCACCTGCTCTGCGTGTCCGTAGGGGTCTTTTCTCCCCGGAGTCAGACACGCCTGTACTCTACCGAGGGGGGGGGGACACGCCTGTACTCTACCGAGGGGGGGGGGGGACACGCCTGTACTCTACCGAGGGGGGGGGGGGGGACACGCCTGTACTCTACCGAGGGGGGGGGGGGGACACGCCTGTACTCTACCGAGGGGGGGGGGGGACACGCCTGTACTCTACCGGGGGGGGGGGGGGGGGAGGGGGGGGGGGGGGGGACACGCCTGTACTCTACCGGGGGGGGGGGAGGGGGACACGCCTGTACTCTACCGGGGGGGGGGACACGCCTGTACTCTACCGGGGGGGGGGACACGCCTGTACTCTACCGGGGGGGGGGGAGGGGGACACGCCTGTACTCTACCGGGGGGGGGGAGGGGGACACGCCTGTACTCTACCGGGGGGGGGGAGGGGGACACGCCTGTACTCTACCGGGGGGGGGGGGGGGACACGCCTGTACTCTACCGGGGGGGGGGGGAGGGGGACACGCCTGTACTCTACCGGGGGGGGGGAGGGGGACACGCCTGTACTCTACCGGGGGGGGGGGAGGGGGACACGCCTGTACTCTACCGGGGGGGGGGAGGGGGACACGCCTGTACTCTACCGGGGGGGGGGAGGGGGACACGCCTGTACTCTACCGGGGGGGGGGGAGGGGGACACGCCTGTACTCTACCGGGGGGGGGGAGGGGGACACGCCTGTACTCTACCGGGGGGGGGGGAGGGGGACACGCCTGTACTCTACCGGGGGGGGGGAGGGGGACACGCCTGTACTCTACCGGGGGGGGGAGGGGGACACGCCTGTACTCTACCGGGGGGGGGGAGGGGGACACGCCTGTACTCTACCGGGGGGGGGGGGGGGACACGCCTGTACTCTACCGGGGGGGGGGAGGGGGACACGCCTGTACTCTACCGGGGGGGGGGAGGGGGACACGCCTGTACTCTACCGGGGGGGGGGAGGGGGACACGCCTGTACTCTACCGGGGGGGGGGAGGGGGACACGCCTGTACTCTACCGGGGGGGGGGAGGGGGACACGCCTGTACTCTACCGGGGGGGGGGAGGGGGACACGCCTGTACTCTACCGGGGGGGGGGAGGGGGACACGCCTGTACTCTACCGGGGGGGGGGAGGGGGACACGCCTGTACTCTACCGGGGGGGGGGAGGGGGACACGCCTGTACTCTACCGGGGGGGGGGAGGGGGACACGCCTGGGGGGGGGGAGGGGGACACGCCTGTACTCTACCGGGGGGGGGGAGGGGGACACGCCTGTACTCTACCACGCCTGTACTCTACCGGGGGGGGGGGGGGACACGCCTGTACTCTACCGGGGGGGGGAGGGGGACACGCCTGTACTCTACCGGGGGGGGGGGGGGACACGCCTGTACTCTACCGGGGGGGGGAGGGGGACACGCCTGTACTCTACCGGGGGGGGGGAGGTACTCTACCGGGGGGGGGGACACGCCTGTACTCTACCGGGGGGGGGGAGGGGGACACGCCTGTACTCTACCGGGGGGGGGACACGCCTGTACTCTACCGGGGGGGGGAGGGGGACACGCCTGTACTCTACCGGGGGGGGGGAGGGGGACACGCCTGTACTCTACCGGGGGGGGGAGGGGGACACGCCTGTACTCTACCGGGGGGGGGAGGGGGACACGCCTGTACTCTACCGGGGGGGGGACACGCCTGTACTCTACCGGGGGGGGGAGGGGGACACGCCTGTACTCTACCGGGGGGGGGAGGGGGACACGCCTGTACTCTACCGGGGGGGGGAGGGGGACACGCCTGTACTCTACCGGGGGGGGGGGGGACACGGGGGGGGGGACACGCCTGTACTCTACCGGGGGGGGGAGGGGGACACGCCTGTACTCTACCGGGACACGCCTGTACTCTACCGGGGGGGGGAGGGGGACACGCCTGTACTCTACCGGGGGGGAGGGGGACACGCCTGTACTCTACCGGGGGGGGGAGGGGGACACGCCTGTACTCTACCGGGGGGGGAGGGGGACACGCCTGTACTCTACCGGGGGGGGGAGGGGGACACGCCTGTACTCTACCGGGGGGGGGGAGGGGGACACGCCTGTACTCTACCGGGGGGGGGAGGGGGACACGCCTGTACTCTACCGGGGGGGGACACGCCTGTACTCTACCGGGGGGGGGAGGGGGACACGCCTGTACTCTACCGGGGGGGAGGGGGACACGCCTGTACTCTACCGGGGGGGGGAGGGGGACACGCCTGTACTCTACCGGGGGGGGACACGCCTGTACTCTACCGGGGGGGGAGGGGGACACGCCTGTACTCTACCGGGGGGGGACACGCCTGTACTCTACCGGGGGGGAGGGGGACACGCCTGTACTCTACCGGGGGGGAGGGGGACACGCCTGTACTCTACCGGGGGGGAGGGGGACACGCCTGTACTCTACCGGGGGGGAGGGGGACACGCCTGTACTCTACCGGGGGGGGAGGGGGACACGCCTGTACTCTACCGGGGGGGGAGGGGGACACGCCTGTACTCTACCGGGGGGGGAGGGGGACACGCCTGTACTCTACCGGGGGGGGGAGGGGGACACGCCTGTACTCTACCGGGGGGGAGGGGGACACGCCTGTACTCTACCGGGGGGGAGGGGGACACGCCTGTACTCTACCGGGGGGGAGGGGGACACGCCTGTACTCTACCGGGGGGGAGGGGGACACGCCTGTACTCTACCGGGGGGGGGGGGACACGCCTGTACTCTACCGGGGGGGAGGGGGACACGCCTGTACTCTACCGGGGGGGAGGGGGACACGCCTGTACTCTACCGGGGGGGAGGGGGACACGCCTGTACTCTACGGGGGGGGAGGGGGACACGCCTGTACTCTACCGGGGGGGAGGGGGACACGCCTGTACTCTACCGGGGGGGAGGGGGACACGCCTGTACTCTACCGGGGGGGAGGGGGACACGCCTGTACTCTACCGGGGGGGAGGGGGACACGCCTGTACTCTACCGGGGGGGAGGGGGACACGCCTGTACTCTACCGGGGGGGAGGGGGACACGCCTGTACTCTACGGGGGGGAGGGGGACACGCCTGTACTCTACCGGGGGGGAGGGGGACACGCCTGTACTCTACCGGGGGGGAGGGGGACACGCCTGTACTCTACCGGGGGGGAGGGGGACACGCCTGTACTCTACCGGGGGGGAGGGGGACACGCCTGTACTCTACCGGGGGGGAGGGGGACACGCCTGTACTCTACTGGGGGGGAGGGGGACACGCCTGTACTCTACCGGGGGGGAGGGGGACACGCCTGTACTCTACCGGGGGGGAGGGGGACACGCCTGTACTCTACTGGGGGGGAGGGGGACACGCCTGTACTCTACTGGGGGGGAGGGGGACACGCCTGTACTCTACTGGGGGGGGGGGAGGGGGACACGCCTGTACTCTATGTGGGGGAGGGGGACACGCCTGTACTACTGGGGGGAGGGGGACACGCCTGTACTCTACTGGGGGGGAGGGGGACACGCCTGTACTCTACTGGGGGGGGGGGACACGCCTGTACTCTACTGGGGGGGACACGCCTGTACTCTACTGGGGGGGAGGGGGACACGCCTGTACTCTACTGGGGGGGAGGGGGGACACGCCTGTACTCTACTGGGGGGGAGGGGGACACGCCTGTACTCTACTGGGGGGGAGGGGGACACGCCTGTACTCTACTGGGGGGGAGGGGGACACGCCTGTACTCTACTGGGGGGGAGGGGGACACGCCTGTACTCTACTGGGGGGGAGGGGGACACGCCTGTACTCTACTGGGGGGGAGGGGGACACGCCTGTACTCTACTGGGGGGGAGGGGGACACGCCTGTACTCTACTGGGGGGGAGGGGGACACGCCTGTACTCTACTGGGGGGGAGGGGGACACGCCTGTACTCTACTGGGGGGGAGGGGGACACGCCTGTACTCTACTGGGGGGGAGGGGGACACGCCTGTACTCTACTGGGGGGGAGGGGGACACGCCTGTACTCTACTGGGGGGGAGGGGGACACGCCTGTACTCTACTGGGGGGGAGGGGGACACGCCTGTACTCTACTGGGGGGGAGGGGGACACGCCTGTACTCTACTGGGGGGGAGGGGGACACGCCTGTACTCTACTGGGGGGGAGGGGGACACGCCTGTACTCTACTGGGGGGGAGGGGGACACGGTACTCTACTGGGGGGGACACGCCTGTACTCTACTGGGGGGGAGGGGGACACGCCTGTACTCTACTGGGGGGGAGGGGGACACGCCTGTACTCTACTGGGGGGGAGGGGGACACGCCTGTACTCTACTGGGGGAGGGGGACACGCCTGTACTCTACTGGGGGAGGGGGACACGCCTGTACTCTACTGGGGGAGGGGGACACGCCTGTACTCTACTGGGGGACACGCCTGCCTGTACTCTATGTGGGGGAGGGGGACATGCCTGTAATCTACTGGGGGGAGGGGGACACGCCTGTACTCTACTGGGGGGAGGGGGACACGCCTGTACTCTACTGGGGGGGAGGGGGACACGCCTGTACTCTACTGGGGGAGGGGGACACGCCTGTATTCTATGGGGGACATGCCTGTACTCTACTGGGGGAGGGGGACACGCCTGTACTCTATGTGGGGGAGGGGGGCACGCCTGTAATCTATGGGGTAGGAGGGACACACCTGTAATCTTTTGGAGGGCACGCCTGTATTCTATGGGGGAAGGGGAGACATGCCTGAAATCTATGGGGGGGGGGGGGCAGGCACCTGTACTCTATGGGGGGCCTTATTAATTCTATTCTAACAGCAGCCCCTGGGAGGGGGTCCAGGGAAGAGAAGGGATGTGAGGAGGAGGGGGGGGTTGTGTGAGGAGTAGAGGAGGTTGTGTGAGGTAAGTTGTCCCCCCCCCCCTCTTGTACTTACGGACACACTGTGAGTGTAACATCTCCTTTCTCCTTCTCCAGTCATGTGACAAGGGGGATAGAGAGGGAGAAGGCAGCCTTCCCTAACTGCACAGCGGGGCTCTCTAGTGCCACCTGCAGGCTGGAGGGAGGAGAAAGCGCAATCCTCTCTCCAGCTCTCTCAGTATTGCTCTCCTATACTGTACATCAGCTGAGCGGAGAGCACGTGCCTCGCGCGGGGGAAAGGACGGTTGATGACTCATTGGTGAAGGGGCGGTCCTTCTGACTCGTGCGACGGCGGAGCGGCGCCATTTTGGATTCTAGACGGATTGGACGAGTCTACTCGGAGCGCTTCTCACAGAACGCCCTCCAGTGTACAAATCGGAGACTACAACCAAAGCTTTTTCATCCTACTTCCATCATAGACACAGTAGGTCTCTTTAGCAGTGGTGTCACCGTGTGTGAGGGGGGGTGGGGGGGCGAAGGAGAGCTGGACCGGCTTGTGTATTGATCTCTCAGTGTTTTCTCTCCTCTCCTCCCACAACACCTTACATGACAGGGGCCCTTCCATCCAAATTCTAGATTACTTCATTTGTAAATTGTAAAAGCCAATAAAAAGGAATATTAGTGGTAAAAAAATGCACTTGTGGGTTTAACTACTTGACCTCTAGAAGGTTTACCCCCCTTCCTGCCCAGGCCATTTTTTCCATCACGGCACTGCGTTATTTTAACTAGAAATTGCGCAGTCGCGTGACGCTGTACCCCTAAAACATAATTGGTGTAATTTTCCCCCACAAATAGAGCTTTCCTTTGGTGGTATTTCATCGCCTCTGCAGTTTTTATTTTTTGAACCATAAACAATAAAAAGGTCGATAATTTTGGAACAAAAAACAATATTTTTTGCTATCTGCTATAAAACATCTAAAAAAATCGAATTTCTTCATCAATTTAGGTCAATATTTATTCTGCTACCGATTTTTGGTAAAAAAAATCCCAATAAGTGAATATTGATTGGTTTGTGCGAATGTTATAGCGTCCAAAAACGATGTGATATTTTTTTATGAGTAATGGCTGCGATTAGTGACTTATGGCCGGACTGTGATATATTGCGGCGGACAGTCGGACAATAACTGACACTTTGGGGATCAGTGACAACAACACAGTGATCAGTGCTTAACCACTTCACTACCGTAGGGCGTCATATGACATCCTGGACTTTAGGGGGGGTATCTGAATGATGGGTGCAGCTACAGGCATCATTTAGATATCCTTCTTTTCAGGGGGCGATTCTGCGCACAATGAGAATGATCATAGCGACAGTTCCACCGCATGATCGTTCTTATAGGCGGCGGGCTTTCCCGTGCCATCGGGGGCCCGGAGAATGATTTGGCCAGTGCCGGATGAGGAGGATAGAGATTTCCGGTGCCCAAATGGTCACCAGTCATCTCTAAGACCGTCAGAGGCCCGGGCACGATGTTATGGCGTCACGCCCGGGTACCCGGAAGTAAACAAAGCCGCAATCGCGGCTGAAAGCATGAGATTGGTGACATTTTTTACCTGATCTCATGCTTTCCAGCCTGGAGGAGAGATATGGGGTCTTATTGCCCCGCATCTCTCCAAAAAGAGGACCTGTCACAATATATTCTTATTACAAGGGATGTTTACAGGAATAAAAGTAAATAAAATAGAAATAAAAGTAATCAAAAAATAAAAATGTAAAAAAGAAAGTGTAAAAGTAAAAAAATAATATTTAAAACGCCCCTGTCCCTAGTAGCTTGCGCCCAGAAGCGAACACGCACATATGTAAACGTTGTTCAAACCACACATGTGAGGTATCGCCGAGTGCGTTAGAGCGAGAGCAATAATTCTAGCGCTAGATCTCTGTAACTCTAAACTGGTAACCTGTAAAAAAAAAAAATTAAAGCGTCGACTATGAAGATTTTTAAGTACAAAAGTTTGGCCCCATTCCATGAGTGTGCACAATTTTAAAGCATGACATGTTAGGTATCTATTTACTCGGCGTAACCTTATCTTTCACATTATATACAAAAATTGGGCTAACTTTACTGTCTTGTTATTTTTTAATTCATGAAACTGTTTTTTTTTCTCAAACAAAAGGAGTTTGAAAAGTTATTTGGGCAAATACCGTGCAAGAGAAAAAGTTGCAATGACCACCACTTTATTCCCTAGGGTGTCTGCTAAAAAAATCGATATAATGTTTGGGGGTTCTGAGTAATTTTCTAGCAAAAAAAATAATGATTTTTACATGAAGGAGAGAAGTGCCAGAATAGGCCCGGTAGGGAAGTGGTTAAAGTATGCACTGTCACAGTGCTTTCTTTATCGTACATCACGGGACACAGAGCGCATAGCCATTACACTTGGGTTATATGGGTACCTTCAGGTGTGGACACTGGTGTAATCAATTTCACAGGAAGTTTCCTCCCTATATAACCCCCTCCCACTGGGAGTGCTTCCGTTTTTTCGCCAGTGTCTTAGGTGTTGGTCACGTCTAGCTGTCCCTCGGAGGTCTCGGGACCCAGGATAGCTAGCCGGATCCGTCCGAAGTGCTTCAAAGCCAAGGTGTACGGTACCCGGGCCCTGCTGGAGTGAGGTTTTGCCTATAATGCCTCTCCTTGGAGGGCTGGATTCTGGGCTCCAGTGCCTTAGTCTCTTCCAAGAACTAAACGCTACTGATGCCAGGATGCTATATAGGTCCAGGGGTGTGGGTTCCTTAACACAGGACCCCGGTCCCTGAAGGTCCAAGACAATACCCACGGAGATGGGGGAAGGCTGGGCCTCTTGCATTTTGCAATACCCTGCGGCGTGGAGCAGGTAAGAGGGAACCTGCGGGACTTGGTTCGACAGTAGGTATCCCCCTGGGGGTTCTGGGTTGGCTAATGGTATGCTTGTGCATCAGCCACTATCTCCACTATGTCTTTTGAGGCAGGATGGGATGTACTAATGTTTACCCAGATAACATGTAGATATATATATGCTTTTAAAGATATGTATTTTGCTACTCCCCCCAGATATGCCTGTTAGCATGATACTGCAGCCCCACGTGTATAGAGAGGAAGTGCTGACAAAACTCCTGTTTCCTAGGAAGCCTAGGGGGACAGCTTCCTCTATGTGTGCACTACAAAGATTAGTGGCTTACCGGGTGTCTGTGTTACTAGCGCTGGTCCAGGCTTCTCCTCTGTTCTCTGCTTCCTCCATGTTGGTTTCAGCGTGGGGGGGCGGGGGCGCGCGCGCCGCCTTTTACAGCGTCAGCGTGCGTGGGGGGGGGGCGGGCCAGCAGCGTCAGGTCTCAGATAAAGCAAAAAAGCATTTCCTGGCTGGTCATTCCCTCCTGAGAGCAGTGGAGAGTGAGGACATAGAGCGCGCAGCTGAGCCAGTTCTGGCTAACAGTGACACCCAGAGGTGGTTTGTGGATCTTCAGGTCTGGACTTAAAGCGGAATTTCACCCTAAATATAAGATCTCCCATGTGATCCAGCATACTGGCGTCAGCGCCAATATGCTGTTTTTTTTTTTTTATCCCACACTTACTGTATTATCCTGTAATTTCATTTTTTTCCCCCGCGGTGGACGGCGCCAGTACAGCGCGTCACATCTTCCGAAAATACCCAATATGGACTCGGGTAATCTCGGCGAAAATGCGGCGCCTGCGCACAGACCTAGGAGCTGACTGCGCAGGCGCCGTATTTCTCCGAGTCCTATTTCGGAGGGCGTGACGCGCCATAGCCGTAGGACTCGGAGAAATACGGCGCCTGCGCAGTCAGCTCCTAGGTCTGTGCGCAGGCGCCGCATTTTCGCCGAGATTACCCGAGTCCATATTGGGTATTTTCGGAAGATGTGACGCGCTGTACTGGCGCCGTCCACCGCGGGGGAAAAAAATGAAATTACAGGATAATACAGTAAGTGTGGGATAAAAAAATAAAAAAAAACAGCATACTGGCGCTGTCGCCAGTATGCTGGATCACATGGGAGATCTTATATTTAGGGTGAAATTCCGCTTTAAGTCCACACTGACCAGAAAAAAAAAAAAAAGATTTTTTTCTTAAAGGGACTCAGCCTTAGATCTGGCAGTATCTGAGTCGGTGCAACCTTGGACTCCAGCTAACGGGCATTGGTGTGGCAATACTCACAGGACTTTCCTCGGTATTGCCGCCTTCTCAGGCGTATGAAAATTTAGATTTTTTTTTACCATAGCCTGTCCTTATTAATGTTTCACTTCTAGCTACAACAGTTGGGTGTTGGCTATAGGGGTGTCTCAAGGTTGTGCAATGGCTCCCAAGGGATCAGGACCAGCTAAGGCTGCAAAAGGTGCCAAAAAAGTAAAGGGGTCTCCAACGGGGTCAGAGGATTTGGGCCAGGCTCCAGTGGTCCCACCCTCACCAGATAGACCACCGAACAGCATCGTGCAGGAGCCATTGAGGGTGCTAGGGGCAGAGGCGGCCCCCAATCAACCCATTCCCGTTTATGTTACGGAAGAAATGCTAGAATCCACCCTGGGTGGGCTAGAGAAAAGGTTAACTGCTTTAATTGCCCGCTCTTTGCCGGGTGGCAAACGGGCTAGATCCCCATCACCTAGAACGGTGTGTTCGGATGCAGAGGTCCTCTCTTCGGAGGAATTGGACCCACAGGGGGATCAAGCGGACCTGAGTCCTGACGGGTCAGACATTGAAGATTCCACTATAGATGAAATTTTTTCGGCTTCTCAAGCAGAGAGTCTGTGGATCCACTCTCTGACGGATATGGTTCGCACTGCTTTTAAACTTCCAGTGTCAGAACAATTAGCCCCCGCGGTATCCTCTTTAGGTTCCTTGAAGGCACCATTGAGTGGTGCGTCTTTCCCGGTTCACCCCCTTCTGGAGAGCGTGATTTTTCAGGATTGGGCTTGACCTGATAGGATTTTTATCCCTCCTAAAAGGGTCACTATTCTCTATCCTATGGAAGAAGAATTTGCAAAGAAATGGGCACTCCCTACCGTGGACGCAGCCATTTCCTGCGTAAATAAATCCCTGACCTGTCCGGTGGAAAATGTCCAGGTGTTTAAAGATCCAGTCGACAAAAAATTGGAGACCCTACTGAAGGCTTCTTTTACCACAGTAGGTGCCGTGGTTCAGCCAGCAGTGGCAGCCATTGGCGTTTGTCAGGCTTTAAAGGATCAGACTAAACAGATATTAAGGGACATACCGGCTCAGCAAGCTCGTGAATTGGCTGACCTCCCAAGAGCTCTCTGCTTTGCAGTAGATGCTATCAAGGACTCCATTCAACAGGCGTCCCGTTTATCTCTGCTGTTGCTTCATATGCGTCGCCTTTTGTGGCTAAAAAACTGGTCAGCAGAGGCACCCTGCAAAAAGCTTTTAGCAGGATTTCCCTTTCATGGTGGGAGACTATTCGGTGAAGATAAATATATCCAGACCATATCAAGTGGTAAAAGTTCTTTCTTGCCTATCAAGAAAAGATCGCGTGGGCCCGCATTTAAGCGACAGGCCTTCACAGGCTCGGCCCCTTCAACTTCCCGTCAGTATCGACGGCCTCCCGGGCGTTCAGCATTTAATAGCCGCCCACAAGGACAAGCCACGACAGGCAAGAGGCCATGGTCTCGCAAGCCGGTTAAACCAGTCCTCAAGTCAGATTCATGAAGGGGCGCCCCCACTCTCTTGGGTGGGGGGAAGGCTTCGGTTTTTCTCCGAAGTGTGGAATGCCAGAATTCCCGACTCTTGGGTAAGATCCGTGGTAACCACGGGCTACAAGCTAGAGTTTCGGGAAGTCCCCCCTCCTCATTTTCAGGGGTCAAGTCTTCCAAGCGACCCATTAAAGAGGGCCTCTCTTGTAAAAGCATTGGATCGTCTCTTGCTCCACGGAGTAATTGTAGAAGTACCAACCCAGGAATGGGGTCTGGGATTCTACTCCAACCTTTTCATAATACCAAAGCCCAATGGCGACGTCAGGCCTATCTTAGACCTCAAACGCCTAAATCGCTTTCTAAACATTCAGACCTTTCGTATGGAGTCCATACGTTCGGTGGCAGCCAGCCTACATCAAGACGACTTTCTAGCATCTATAGACATAAAAGATGCGTATCTGCACGTGCCGATCTACCCGGCACATCACAGGTTTCTTCGTTTTATGATAGATCACCGCCATTACCAGTTCGTAGCCCTCCCTTTCGGGTTGGCAACAGCTCCGCGGGTATTCACAAAGGTGTTAGTCCCGGTGCTAGCCGTCCTAAGGACAGAAGGCATTTTAGTCTTGGCATACTTGGACGATCTTCTGGTTATCGACAGCTCAGCTTCCAACCTCAATCAGGCAGTAGGTCGCACAGTTCAGCATCTAGAGGAATTCGGGTGGATTGTAAACCTAGAAAAATCGGTATTGAAACCCACAAAGCAGTTGGAATATCTAGGCCTTCGGCTAGATACAGACTGCCAGAGGATAATTTTACCTCAAGCAAAGATCAGATCAATAGCTCAAGCAGTTCAAGTGATCTTAGGCAAGAAGAGGCCGACTATTCGCCTATGTATGCGACTGCTGGGGAAGATGGTGGCCGCCTTCGAGGCTGTGCCCTACGCCCAGATCCATACCAGATATCTTCAGGCAGCCATTCTCTCTGCTTGGAACAAGTCCATTCAGGCGTTAGATCGTCCGTTAGTGCTCTCCCCGAAGGTCCGGCGCAGCCTGTCCTGGTGGCTGGTCTCTCAAAATTTGTCAAAAGGGAAATCCTTTTGCCCCATCACTTGGAAGATAGTATCCACGGATGCCAGCCTGTCAGGTTGGGGGGCAGTTCTAGAAGAACAGACCCAGCAAGGGCAGTGGTCGGAGGCAGAAAAACTGCTTCCCATCAATATCTTGGAGATCAGAGCTGCTCGGCTGGCCCTGATCGCCTGGACTCTCCCCCTTCAGGGTCTGCCAGTAAGGATACAGTCCGACAACGCCACTGCGGTGGCATACATAAACCACCAGGGGGGCACGAAGAGCCCAGCAGCCCAAAGAGAAGTAAACCTGATTTTCTCATGGGCCGAAGCCCATGTACCCTGCATCTCGGCGGTGTTCATCCCAGGGATAGACAATTCTCAAGCAGATTTTTTGAGTCGTCAACAGTTGCTCCCGGGGGAATGGTCTCTTCACCCCCAGGTATTCCAAGAGATTTGCCAAAGATTCGGAGTCCCAGATGTGGAAATTATGGCAACGAGATCCAACAAAAAGTTGGACAAATTCATATCCCGAGCCAGGGATCCCTCGGCCTACGGGACCGATGCCTTGGTTTGTCCTTGGCACCAGTTTTCTCTTCTGTATGCGTTCCCTCCACTGCAGATGATTCCCCGCCTTCTACGGAGGATCCGGGTGGAGCGCAGGCCTGTGATCCTGGTGGCCCCAGCCTGGCCCAGGAGGGCTTGGTACGCACTCATCGTGAAGATGTCAGTCGGGGCGCCGTGGCCGCTCCCCCTGCGCCCAGATCTGCTGTCTCAGGGCCCAATCTGCCATCCTGCTTCACAGCAGCTAAATTTGACGGCTTGGAGGCTGAATCCCTAATTCTTAAGGGCAGAGGCCTCTCAGATCAGGTCATATCTACGTTGATTCAGGCTAGGAAACCGGTCTCCAGAAATATTTATTACAGAGTCTGGAGAACCTATGTGGAGTGGTGCGAGTCTCAAAAATGGCATCCTCAAAAGTTTTTTATTGACAGGATCTTGCGATTCCTCCAGGTTGGCGTTGACAAAGGGTTGGCTCTTAGTACTCTAAAGGGGCAGGTGTCGGCTTTATCAATATGGTTTCAAAGACCCTTGGCCACCCATTCACTTATGAAAACCTTCTTGCAGGGGGTCTTGCATGTGAATCCCCCTATTAGAGCTCCCCTTTGCCCCTGGAATTTAAATCTGGTCTTGTCAGCTTTACAAAGGCAGCCGTTTGAACCTCTGACAGAAATCCCTCTTGTGCTACTAACCCGAAAGTTGGTTTTCTTGGTGGCTATGGCTTCAGCCAGAAGGGTTTCCGAGCTGGCAGCCTTGTCATGCAGGGAGCCATACCTTATTCTGCATAAGGACAGAGTGGTTCTGCTGCCTCAACCTTCTTTCCTTCCTAAGGTCATATCCAGTTTTCACTTGAATCAGGACCTAGTCCTACCATCCTTCTTTCCTACTCCCCAGTCCAGAGAGGAAAGACGGCTTCATACTTTGGACGTGGTTCGAGCCATGAGGGTCTATCTCAAGGCTACAGAGAAGATTCGGAAAACAGATGTGCTTTTTGTTCTTCCGGATGGCCCCAAGAAGGGTCAGCCGGCTGCCAAGTCTTCCTTGGCTAGGTGGATTAAGCAGCTGATTTTTCAGGCCTATGGTCTGAAGCGCGTTCCACCTCCCTTATCAGTTAAAGCCCATTCTACGAGGGCCATGAGTGCCTCCTGGGCGGCACACCATCAGATCTCTATGGCACAGGTTTGCAAGGCGGCAACCTGGTCTTCCGTACATACGTTTACTAAATTTTATAAGTTGGACGTTGCAAAGGGTACGGACGCAGCTTTTGGGCAGCCATGTTTTCTCCTGACAATGTTTTTATTTGGCTATTCTTGGCCTTACGGTCTCCCTCCCTTCATAGAGCATTGCTTTAGGACATCCCAAGTGTAATGGCTATGCGCTCTGTGTCCCGTGATGTACGATAAAGAAAAAAGGATTTTTAATAAACAGCTTATCTGTAAAATCCTTTTCTTGAAGTACATCACGGGACACAGAGCTCCCACCCCTCTTTTGGGGAACATTGTGTAACCTCGGGAGAATTGCTTGCTACAAAACTGAAGCACTCCCAGTGGGAGGGGGTTATATAGGGAGGAAACTTCCTGTGAAATTGATTACACCAGTGTCCACACCTGAAGGTACCCATATAACCCAAGTGTAATGGCTATGCGCTCTGTGTCCCGTGATGTACTTCAAGAAAAGGATTTTACAGGTAAGCTGTTTATTAAAAATCCTTTTTTTGCTGAGAGGTGTCCTGTTCATTCACAAACTGAAGCATAGTAAACGCTTCGGTTCAGAATTAACACAGGAGCGGTCAGTACAGATCACTCACTGTGTTCTTTCATTTATCCATCCTGAAACATCCCCTACAGCAGCCAGCAGGAGAGAAGAGGGGGGAAGCTGGCAGCACTGCAGGGGAGAGTCAGGGAACACCAGGAAGCAGGGGGAATGGGCACTGCACAGGGTGATTAGTCAGCGAGCGGGTGAGGGGGGCAGAGTGGCTGCATTTGATGGGGCACAAGTGGCTGCATTTGATGGGGGCACAAGTGGCTCCATTTGATGGGCACAAGTGGCTGCATTTAATGGGCACAAGTGGCTGCATTTGATAATTTTTTTCCCTGAATATTTTAGTTTGTGTGTGACTGTATTTTTCATGGGCACAGTGGCAGCAATTAATGGGCACAGTGGCAGCATTTGACAGGCACAAGTGGCTGCATTCGACGGTCACAGTGGCTGCATTTGATGCGTTTTTTTTCCTGATTTTATTAGTTTGTGTGTGACTGCATATGATGGGCACAGTGGCTGCATATGATGGGCACAGTGGCAGCATTTAAAGGGCACAAGTGGCTGCATTTGATGTTTTGTTCCCTGAGTGAGCGAATAACTTGTATAGCGCTACACATGTGAACTAAATCGCCTCAAGGCGCTTATTCCACCCGTTGTCTTTCTTATCCTTCAGAAGAGGTAGGTCTTAATTTTTTTCCTGAAGGCCCGATGGTTTTCTTCCATGCGGATGTTCGTTGACAGAGCGTTTCATAGCCGTGGTCCCTGAATTTTTTAGTTTGTGTGTGACTGCATTTCATGGGCACAGTGGCAGCATTTAATGGGCACGGTGGCTGCATTTGACAGGCACAAGTAGCTGCATATGATGGGCACAGTGGCAGCATTTGATGGGCACAAGTGGCTGCATATGATGGGCACAGTGCCAGCATTTAATGGGCACAGTGGCTGCATATGCAGTATTCACAAACTGAAGCATAGTTAATGCTTCGGTTTCTGAGTGAACACAGGAGTGATAACTATAGATCACTCACTGTGTTCTTTCATTTATCCATCCTGAACCATCCCCTACAGCAGCCAACGAGGGAAAAGAGGAGGGAAGCTGGCAGCACTGCAGGGGAGAGACAGGAGACACCAGGAAGCAGGGGGAATGGGCACTGCACAGGGTGATTAGTCAGCGAGCGAGTGAGGGGGGCAGAGTGGCTGCATTTGATGGGACACAAGAGGCTGCATATGATGGGCACAGTGGCAGCATTTAATGGGCACAGTGGCTGCATATGCAGTATTCACAAACTGAAGCATAGTTAATGCTTCGGTTTCTAAATGAACACAGGAGTGATAAGTACAGATCACTCACTGTGTTCTTTCATTTATCCATCCTGAAACATCCCCTACAGCAGCCAATGAGGGAAAAGAGGAGGGAAGCTGGCAGCACTGCAGGGGAGAGACAGGAGATACCAGGAAGCAGGGGGAATCGGCACCGCACAGGGTGATTCATCAGCAAGTGGGGGCAGAGGGGTTGCATTTGACAGGCACAAATAGAGCTTTCTTTTGGTGGTACCTGTGCGGAATCTCTGTGCCCCCATTGGGTAGTGTGTGCCCCCCAGCAGGGATCTCTGTGCCACCATTCTGTAGTGTGTGCCCCCTAGCCTGATTACCGCCCCCCATTTCCACATTTCCTGCTGCCTGGAGATGAGCAGGCCTTGGAGGAAATAGGGGGGGGGGGGGGCAATAATCAAACTGTGTGTGTGTGTGTCCAATGCCATCTCTCCACTCTGCCACTTCTCCTCTCACTGCTCCGGGATGCCGTTCCCTTTCCCTGGCGATGGTGGGGGGAGATCAGCGGCCACTCAGATATCACATCAAAGGGAGGGGTGGGCACAACTAAAATCTGGGTGGAAATCAGCACCCCCCTATAACTTTTGCGCAAACCAACCAATATACGCTTATTGCAATTTTCTTTTTTTCTTTTTAACAAAAATATGTAGAAGAATACATATCGGCCTAAACTGAGGAACATTTATTTTTTTAAATTGTAATATTTATTAAATCAAAAAGTAATTTTTTTTATTGATTTTTTCAAAATTGGCGCTCTTCTTTTGTTTATAGAGCACAAAATGAAAACTGCAGAAGTGATCAAATACCACCAAACAAAAGCTCTATTTGTGGGGGAAAACAGGGTGTCAATTTTGTTTGGGAGCCACGTCGCATGACCGCGCAATTGTCATTCAAAGTGCGACAGTGCTGAAAACGAAAAACTGGCTGGGTAGGAAGGGGGTGAAAATGCCCAGTATTGAAGTGGTTAAAGGAAAAGTACAGCCAAATCCACTCTCTGCTGACATCACAGAAGTCGGTCCAGGGTCCGCATCATCACGACAATGGAAGTTGGGATCCACCAGGGCTCTGGATCGACACACAGCTCATCCTTTCAGCGAGCCAATGAGAGCCTGAGCAGGATGCTCTGCCCTTCCACCACCCATCGCTCCAGTGAGGGAGGAGGGAAGTGTCTGACAGTCTGCAGCTCTCTGCTCACGGAGCTGGCAGAACCGAGCGATCAATGGTGTTCTATTGCTCGGTTCTCAGTGTACAGGCTCGGGGGGGCAGATGTAGCATCCACCTAGATAAGTATGATATTGGAAAAAAACACCCAGCATACGGGACAAGAGAAGTGATACTGTGGAGAGTCCATACAGACAGGATAAGAACAGATACAGAGAATGACACCCAGCCATTAAAATGACCATAGTACAGTTTATGTAAAATCTATGAAATGATATCAAATTTGGCTACATTGTTACATGACAGAGGAATTCCCAGTCAAAGTTTCCAGGCCTGAAAAGTGGCAGCTGGTATGAGGTGTGTGATGTCATAGTGGGCTGCAAACCGGTTCAAACCGGACTGCAATTGTTTCATAACTTTCCTGCACTGGGAGCTGACCGATCACCTTGTGTCTCCTGCAATTATTAGCGTTTTTATTTGATGATATTGCTATCGTATTATTGTATATATTGTTATTATTATAAATATTAAAAAAAAAATGTTTTTTTGTCTTTTTCTAGGTCACCACCATGCCACGAGCTGCAAGACGTGGGCAACGGGGAAGGCGATCCCGTCAGGCTCACAACAGGAGAAGAGGATGGGAGGAGGCAGCGCCACCACAGAGACCACCGGCAGTGGTGCAGCCTACCTGTGCCATCTGCCTCAGTGAGTATCCTGTACAGGATTGCAGGACACTGCCCTGTAATCATGCTTTCCACTTTCCATGTATCCACAGATGGCTCCAACTGAACCCAACGTGTCCCATGTGCCGAGCACCCATTCCACGTGAGGAAATCGTGTGTGTTCCCATCAACCTGGGGCTGGACGAACATGGAGATCCCAACATCATCTTCGTGTACGTATAAAGTAACACCTACTCATGTACTCCGGAAACATCATGGGGTAATGTATACCGATCTGTATATTTGTTTCTATCTTCTGCTTCTAGTAGACAATGATTAGAAATAAATATACTTGTGACAATTTACACAGAAATGGAGTCCTTTTATCCTGACGCAGCCTCCAGCACTCAGGTGAGGACTCCAAGACAATTCTTACCGAAAGGGGTTGCTTCACCCTGATGAAGCTTTTAGCTCTCAGGTGTACTTCACTCTGATGGAGCTTCTAGTTCTCAGGTGAGTGCCTAAGACACCGCCGAAAAGCGGTCGTTTCCTCCTGATGGAGCTTCTAGCATCTCGGGTGAGTGCCCCAGACACTTTCCGCAGAAGGGGATTACCTTTACCCTGTTGTATGTGCCAGCACCCCCTGTGACAATTTACACAGAAATGGAGTCCTTTTATCCTGACGCAGCCTCCAGCACTCAGGTGAGGACTTCAAGACAATTCTTACCGAAAGGGGTTGCTTCAACCTGATGAAGCTTTTAGCTCTCAGGTGTACTTCACTCTGATGGAGCTTCTAGTTCTCAGGTGAGTGCCTAAGACACCGCCGAAAAGCGGTCGTTTCCTCCTGATGGAGCTTCTAGCATCTCGGGTGAGTGCCCCAGACACTTTCCGCAGAAGGGGATTACCTTTACCCTGTTGTATGTGCCAGCACCCCCTGTGACAATTTACACAGAAATGGAGTCCTTTTATCCTGACGCAGCCTCCAGCACTCAGGTGAGGACTCCAAGACAATTCTTACCGAAAGGGGTTGCTTCACCCTGATGAAGCTTTTAGCTCTCAGGTGTACTTCACTCTGATGGAGCTTCTAGTTCTCAGGTGAGTGCCTAAGACACCGCCGAAAAGCGGTTGTTTCTTCCTGATGGAGCTTCTAGCATCTTGGGTGAGTGCCCCAGACACTTTCCGCAGAAGGGGAGTACCCTTACCCTGTTGTAGCCTCTATCGCTCCGGTAAAGGCTCCCAGACATCTAACAAAAAAGGTGGAGCTGGCCGGCTATGGGGATGGATGGAGGCCAGATTTTATTTTTTATTTTTTTCACAACACTAAATATATAATATTTTACATAATCCATACAGATCTACTACTCCATGTATCTGTAATTTATTTTTAATGAAAACATTTCCTTGTCCCATCCTCTGTTAACTCCCGATCCTCTCCCTTTCTCCTCACTTCTGTTTGTTTAAAAAAAAAAAAAAAAGATATAAAAATAAAATGTTTATGACAGCCCCAGATTGGTTCACAGATATTTTTTTCTGTTGACTACTGATGAATGTTTATTTACTGACACACACTGGACAACATACAACGACTGGCATACACTGACCTACACTAACAGAGGACGTCCAGATGTACATAAACTGACCGCTCCATGCTTTAGATAGATGTACACACTCACACAACCAAATTAGGAGAGAGTAGATCGCACACACAGATTATAGAATGAGGCCTACTACAAACATACACCCAACATTAGAAAAAGGATGACTAGCATCTAGTAGGATAGATTAGTGTAGTTAGTGTAGTTCCTGCCCTAGAAGAGTCTACCTTGTCGTGGTGGGCAGGCTTGGAATCTCTTGGTCAAAAGTGTGTCAGTGATTGGCCGAGAGGATCACTAGATCTTCACTTTTGGCTAATTGATTTTTACCAAAGGACTCTTGGTTTAATCAGAGTGTTTATAGTTGGAAAAGGAAAAAAATGTGTATAGATCCATAATTACACTTTCATAAAGCACACAATAAAAAATTGGTATATTTACATTTAAATTGCTTCCTCTTTTATTTAATCCTTTCATGACCACTTGGATGCACATGCCACATTTGTAAGGCTAGAAGGGGCTCTATGGCTACTTCTTCCAATTGTGGTGTGTGTAGGGATGTGTAATAGGTGTTTTATGTATTAACATGTGTCCTAACTATGTATATATGTTTGTACTGACAAGCCCCTTATGTGGATATGGGTGTGGAATGTATGGCAGTGGGTAGTATGTACATGAGAGTGTATGGCAGTGGGTAGTATGTACATGAGAGGGGCGTAGAGTGTATGGCGGGGGGTAGTATGTACATGAGAGGAGTGTATGGCGGGGGGTAGTATGTACATGAGAGGAGTGTATGGCGGTGGGTAGTATGTACATGAGAGAGGTGTGGAGTGTATGGCGGAGGGTAGTATGTACATGAGAGGAGTGTGGAGTGTATGGTTGTGGGTAGTATGTACATGAGAGGAGTGTATGGCGGTGGGTAGTATGATTATACAACCTGGTCACATTGCTATAATCTTTTTATATGGACAATAAACAGAAGGACCTATGAATAAACGATTGTGGAACGAATCTTTTGAGTTTATATTATTTCCTATGGAGAAATTTGCTTTGCTATACAAGTGCTTTGGATTACAAGCATGTTTCAGGAACGAATTATGCTCGCAATCCAAGGCTTTAATGTATGTATGTATGTAAAAGCAGAGACCGCATTCATTCTAGTTCTAAGAAAAATGAGACCAAATACGAAAATCTATTTTTTGATTATATCACAACAAGTCTAAAATACTTTGGAAAAAAAAACATATCCAGAAATCATTGTTAAAAAAAAAAATACAAAATAAACAACTCGGTGCGGATAGTTTTTTTTGCTCCATCTTAGTATAAATATTAGATTTTTTTTAAAACGCCTAAAATGATCAGCAACCTTTGAGACGTCCACTTTTGTCCAAGGGTAAGGAAGCCTGATTCTCAAGGAAGATAGAGACTCCTTATTAGTAATACTGGGCAGGGAAGTACACCATCCCGCGACTCTTGTCCCTCACACCTCACTCTCGGTGGTAGGCATGTGCTTCCCTCTCCAGCCAGAATCCGGTAAGGAGACCCGACGTTCGGGGCTTGGTGGCAGTGTGACGCTGCCCGTCTCTGACTGCTCTTCCTGTAGCAGCTGTTGGGTTTCAGTCAGGTCGAGTAAGGCAGTGCTGGCTTGTAAAGACACAGTGTCCGTCTTGATGCACACGTGGTCCTGAAGGATGCTGCCTCAGGATGGCTTCACCTGCTTGAGGTCATCCCATTCGCCTTCAACCCCAGACAATAAGCCGAAACCTTCCAAGATTCTGATCTTCTCCTTGGGGAAGCCGTTGTCGGGAACAGCCTAGAACGGGAAGAAGATATTAAGCAAATTTGTAATACTCGTGTGGAGAGAAATGTGAAAGCTGGACTCTGGGAATGAGACAATGTACACTTGTAGTGCACCCCCTTCCCCCCTGCAAGTTAAATGCTTGTTTAGTCTAGACTGGGAGTCTCCTAACTTCCAAAACAAAGGGCCAATTTACTACCATTCAAACTTTAGGGAGGCCAGACTATGGCCAATGGGAGTAGAAAATGCCCCGGCATTGGTGGAAGCAAACAATGCCATAGGCTTGGTTGTCACTGGGAGTAAAAAAAATGACATCATTGGCCTCCGTGGGAGGAATAGTGCTCCATCATTGGCCTCAGTGGGTGAAATAGTGCTCAATCATTGATGACAGTGGGAGAAATAGTGCTCCATCATTGGCGTCAGTGGGAGAAATAGTGCTCAATCATTGGCATCAGTGGGAGGAATAGTGCTCCATCATTGGCGTCAGTGGGAGGAATAGTGCTCAATCATTGGCATCAATGGTAGAAATAGTGCTCCATCATTGAGCACTATTCCTCCCACTGATGCCAATGATGGAGCACTATTTCTACCATTGATGCCAATGATTGAGCACTATTCCTCCCACTGATGCCAATGATTGAGCACTATTCCTCCCACTGATGCCAATCATTGGCATCAGTGGGAGGAATAGTGCTCCATCATTGGCGTCAGTGGGAGGAATAGTGCTCCATCATTGGCATCAGTGGGAGGAATAGTGCTCCATCATTGGCGTCAGTGGGAGGAATAGTGCTCAATCATTGGCATCAGTGGGAGGAATAGTGCTCAATCATTGGTGTCAGTGGGAGGAATAGTGCTCAATCATTGGCATCAGTGGGAGGAATAGTGCTCAATCATTGGTGTCAGTGGGAGGAATAGTGCTCAATCATTGGCATCAGTGGGAGGAATAGTGCTCAATCATTGGTGTCAGTGGGAGGAATAGTGCTCAATCATTGGCATCAGTGGGAGGAATAGTGCTCAATCATTGGTGTCAGTGGGAGGAATAGTGCTCAATCATTGGCGTCAGTGGGTGTAATAGTGCTCTATCATTGGCGTCAGTGGGTGAAATAGTGCTCAATCATTGGCGTCAGTGGGAGAATTAGTTCCCTATTATTGGCGTCAGTGGGAGGAATAGTGCTCAATCACTGGCGTCAGTGGGAGGAATAGTGCTCCATCATTGGCGTCAGTGGGAGGAATAGTGCTCTATCATTGGCGTCAGTGGGAGGAATAGTGCTCTATCATTGGCGTCAGTGGGTGTAATAGTGCTCTATCATTGGCGTCAGTGGGTGAAATAGTGCTCAATCATTGGCGTCAGTGGGAGAATTAGTTCCCTATTATTGGCGTCAGTGGGTGAAATAGTGCTCCATCATTGGCGTCAATGGGAGGAATAGTGCTCCATCATTGGCGTCAGTTGGAGAATTAGTTCCCCATTATTGGCGTCAGTGGGAGGAATAGTGCTCCATCATTGGCGTCAGTGGGAGGAATAGTGCTCCATCATTGGCGTCAGTGGGAGGAATAGTGCTCCATCATTGACGTCAGTGGGAGGAATAGTGCTCCATCAGTAATAGTGCTTCATCATTGGCGTCAGTTGGAGGAATAGTGCTCCATCATTGGCATCAATGGGAAAAATAGTGCTCCATCATTGGCATCAATGGGAAAAATAGTGCTCCATCATTGGCATCAATGGGAAAAATAGTGCTCCATCATTGGCGTCAGTTGGAGAATTAGTTCCCCATTATTGGAGTCAGTGGGAGGAATAGTGCTCAATCATTGGCGCCAGTGGGAAAAATAGTGCTCAATCATTGGCGCCAGTGGGAAAAATAGTGCTCAATCATTGGCGTCATTGGGAGAAATAGTGCTCAATCATTGGCGTCATTGGGAGGAATAGTGCTCCATCATTGGCGTCAGTGGGAGGAATAGTGCTCCATCATTGGCGTCAGTGGGAGGAATAGTGCTCCATCATTGGCGTCCGTGGAAGGAATAGTGCTCCATCATTGGAGTCAGTGGCAGAAATAGTGCTCAATCATTGGCGCCAGTGGGAGGAATAGTGTTCCATCATTGGCGTCAGTTGGAGGAATAGTGCTCCATCATTGGCGTCAATAGGAGGAATAGTGCTCCATCATTGGCGTCAGTTGGAGAATTAGTTCCCCATTATTGGAGTCAGTGGGAGGAATAGTGCTCAATCTTTGGCGTCAGTGGGAAAAATAGTGCTCAATCATTGGCGTCATTGGGAGAAATAGTGCTCAATCATTGGCGTCAGTGGGAGGAATAGTGCTCCATCATTGGCGTCAGTGGGGGGAATAGTGCTCCATCATTGGCGTCAATGGGAGGAATAGTGCTCCATCATTGGCGTCATTTGGAGAATTAGTTCCCCATTATTGGCGTCAGTGGGAGGAATAGTGCTCAATCTTTGGCGTCAGTGGGAAAAATAGTGCTCAATCATTGGCGTCAGTGGGAGCAATAGTGCTCCATCATTGGCGTCAGTGGGAGCAATAGTGCTCCATCATTGGCGTCAGTGGGAGGAATAATGCTCCATAATTGGAGTCAGTGGCAGAAATAGTGCTCCATCATTGGAGTCAGTGGAAGGAATAGTGCTCCATCATTGGCGTCATTGGCAAGAATAGTGCTCAATCATTGGCCCCAGTGGGAGGAATGGTGCTCCATCATTGGCGGAAGTGGGAGGAATAGTGCTCCATCATATAAAAAAATGGTAAATACACTATATATTAACATTAAAAATGTCACAACAGTTAAAACCATAAACAGCGCTAATGGTGATAGTCCAGTGCAGATCCCAGAAAGAGATATCACCTCTACACTTAAGTGCAGTATCAATGATAGAGTGTATCAATGGGAAATAGGAAGTCCGTAGATAGCAACATGTAAAAAAGCAGGACAGCAAGCACCTTCCACCCAAATCTTCAATCACCTCGTGGGACTATAAATCCCCCTCTGGGGTACGCACTCACCGGAAAACCCAAAGGGTCAGGCAGTGTATGAATATCCACAGAATGATACAACTCTTCACGTCAGAATGGATCAGGTCACCTGTCTACGGGTCTCCAGATCGTACAAAAAACACAGGAAAGGGGCATATAGTGTAATACCGTTTTAATGTAACATACACGAGAACCCACAGATACAAGAACCCCTCAATCAATGCACGTACATTAGATAAATCAAAACAAGCGCATATAATCACCCTCTCCTGTAAGGGAAACGAGCCGTGCTGTCCCGATGGATGAGCTGACTGCCAGCACTTCCTGGTTGCAGACGTGACTCTGGTGGAGCGCACGTGTCACTTCCTAGCGTCGTAGAAGCCCCTCCCTGACGCGTTTCATCATAAGACTTCGACAGAGGGAGACTATATGCGCTTGTTTTGATTTATCTAATGTACGTGCATTGATTGAGGGGTTCTTGTATCTGTGTGTTCTCGTGTATGTTACATTAAAACGGAATTACGCTATATGCCCCTTTCCTGTGTTTTTTGTACGATCTGGAGACCCGTAGACAGATGACCTGATCCCTTCTGATGTGAAGAGTTGTATCATTCTGTGGATATTCATACACTGCCTGACCCTTTGGGTTTTCCGGTGAGTGCGTACCCCAGAGGGGGATTTATAGTCCCACGAGGTGATTGAAGATTTGGGTGGAAGGTGCTTGCTGTCCTGCTTTTTCACATGTTGCTATCTACGGACTTCCTATTTCCCATTGATACACTCTATCATTGATACTGCACTTAAGTGTAGAGGTGATATCTCTTTCTGGGATCTGCACTGGACTATCACCATTAGCGATGTTTATGGTTTTAACTGTTGTGACATTTTTAATGTTAATATATAGGGGTCAATTCACAAAGCTTTATTTTCAGATTGCGAGTGTTATTTTAACGATTTTGCACGTTACTGAAGCTAGTTCAAATCACTAAACGATTTAACGCTTTGAAAAATCATCAAATAACGTTTCCCTACACAGAACTGATATTTTAAGGTGTGGATCCTTATTAAAGAGTCAAAACGTTATTTTAAAGATTCAAAACGTTATTTTAAAGAGTCAAATCGTTAAATATGTACAGAAGTGCAATTCACAAAGATTTTTTTGACATTTATCAATCGTTAAGCAATCGTTAAATTAACACCTCCCTCAGGGTGGCGTTATGACATTTCCCAAGCGATATTTTGTTGTTAGAGGAAGCTTTTGGCGATTTTTGTAGTGTAGTGTAGTGTTGGGCAAGCTAGAACCGCGCTATTTGAACTTAAAATTATCCAGAGGCGAAGAAGAACACGTTAGAATGTTGTTCAGATTTATAAACGTGTATTCCGTTCACATACTATTTTGGATGACTTTTCTGAAACCCAGGTGATAGCTAAATTCCGATTATCATCTCCTATGATTTATTCTCTGTATGAGGAAATACACATGGCTTTAGAAAAGCACACACTAGAAGTTATGCACACCACATGCTCAATCTCCATGTGTCTTGCTTGTCTCTCTCTCTCTCTGTATCTGCTCTTTTCCACAAGCAGCTGTTCTCCTCCCCTTCTGCTCCCAGAATGCTTTTTTCCAGCATTATTTAACGATCTTAAGAGTTATTTTAACGTCCCAAATGTTAATAATAACGTCTGAGTAGTTAGCATAACGTTTGGATAAAGAGTCAGTTGAAAACCATAACGACTATGTTAAATAACGATTATAGCTTTCGTGAATACCATGTTTGCTAGCGTTAAATAAGGAGTGCTAATTTAACACCTGAAGAAAACCAATAACGTTTCTCTTTGTGAATTGACCCCATAGTGTATTTACCATTTTTTTATATTTGCTCTTGTTTTAAATAGCTGCTTCTCTCAGGTTGTTGACTGGGGTTTCCAGCCAATTAATCCAGTTTATATCATCTCTAATTGTTTATTATTTTTTGTATATTCAGTGGTTTGCAAGTGTTGTTTGCTAGGCGCTGGGAGGTGTATTATAGGCCTCATTACATCTTGTTTTTCCAATAGTGCTCCATCATTGGAGTCAGTGGGAGGAATAGTGCTCCATCATTGGCATCAGTGGGAGATATAGAGCTCCATCATTGGCATCAGTGGGAGAAATAGTGCTCCATCATTGGTGTCAGTGGGAGGAATAGTGCTTAATCATTGGCGTCAGTTGGAGGAATAGTGCTCCATCATTGGCGTCAGTGGGAGGAATAGTGCTCCATCATTGGCGTCAGTTGGAGAATTAGTTCCCCATTATTGGCGTCAGTCGGAGAAATAGTGCTCAATCATTGGTGTCAGTGGGAGGAATAGCGCTCCATGATTGGCGTCAGAGGGAGGAATAGTGCTCCATCATTGGCGTCAGTGGGAGGAATAGTGCTCCATCATTGGCGTCAGTGGGAGGAATAGTGCTCCATCATTGGCGTCAGTGGGAGGAATAGTGCTCCATTATTGGCGTCAGTGGGAGGAATAGTGCTCCATCATTGGCGTCAGTCGGAGAAATAGTGCTCAATCATTGGTGTCAGTGGGAGGAATAGTGCTCCATCATTGGCGTCAGTTGGAGGAATAGTGCTCCATCATTGGCGTCAGTTGGAGAATTAGTTCCCCATTATTGGCGTCAGTGGGAGAAATAGTGCTCAATCATTGGCGTCAGTGGGAAAAATAGTGCTCAATCATTGGCGTCAGTGGGAGAAATAATTGCCCGTTCTCGGTGTCAGTGGGAGGAATATACCGCTTCCCCTCAAATACTTGCCTGAGCCCAATCTCGCTCCGGCTGGGATTTTGAGCCGATGGTGTGTACACACCGCCGGACGAAAATCCCGAGGAGACATGTCCGATGAAAACGGTCTGCGGACCGTTTCCATCGGACATGTCCCTCCGTGTGTGAGCGGCCTTAAAATAACTAAGTCCATTTAAATGCGAAAGGCGCTGACACCACCATATCGAATTTTAGTGATGCAACCTGTTTTATTAAAGTGGAGCAAAGGGCGCTGATAATGTGCAAAATGTGAAAACAAAACGTTGTTTTCATCTCGACAAAATGTGGTTGCCATTTCCAAGTAGTGCATACTGCGCTAACCAAAAGCAACCCTTGTGCATTCAAATTCAGGCAAACTGATTATTATTGGTTGCTATATGTTGCCTGCTTACATAAGCCTGATACACATCTCTCAATATTTTCTTTCAATAGTTTTTATTAGTTTTTCAAGAAAAGGATTAAAGTTCGAACAGGTAGAGCAGCGAACAATCCTCGCTTGCTCTGCAAGTGTAAAGTCGTATGGAAAAAAAAAGGAAAATGAACAAAACACAATAAAGAACAAAATAAAATAGTTCTGGTTAACAAACTAAAAGAATGGTAATAATAATAATAATAATATGGACCCCACTCACAGGATAGGTCCCGAATTGCGGCCCACTGCATAATACAGTGAATGCTGGAGGCCAATCAGCAAACAGTATCAAGACATTGAAATTCCACGGATCTATCTGTATTCAATATTAAAAAAAAAACAAAAAAAAAACATTTTAATAGGCAACACGGTTCAGATAGTTAGAGTAACTAGGCCATTGAATAGAATTCCGGTTTGAGTAACTTCGCAGCAGGGGAATCTGGGCAGCGTGAAAGCAACAAATAACGTACTTTCAACGTTTATTTAAGCCATTTGTCCCCAATAGGGGAACCTGTAATTACCAACATAATGGAAGAGGTCCAGGTTAACCAATAGAATAAAAAAAAAAAAAAGGGGGGGGGGGGTAGGGGGGGAATTCAGCAAGTTTGTGAAGGTAAAGCCCTAGGAGTAGAAGAAAGAAGAAAAAGAAGAAGAAGAGAGAGGAGTGTGTCCATCCGGGAATCTCCGATCGATCATCAGAAAAAAAAAAAAAAAGGGGGGGGGGTATCTTTATGTCTCGGGGGCCTGTAAATAAGTGAGCCAGGGCGACCAAATTTTTTCGAAAAGGGGTTGTTTGTCATTTAAAACGCTCACTATTTTCTCATTCAACATAATCCAATTTAATTTGCGTTTCAACAACGTTAAGTCTACAACGGGGCTTTTCCATGCTGATGCGATAGCTATTTTAGCAGCTAGAAATATATAAAATATCAAAGTCTGCGTATGTCTGGGAATATTGTCCACTGGCTTGTTAAGGAGGGCGACTGAGGCATCTTTGATGATGTTCACCATTGTGATCGAGAAAATAAGCGCGTGGACCCTGATCCAGAAACAGCGCACCTTGGGACACGTCCACCACACATGGAGTGGCGTGCCCATCTATCCACAACCCCTGAAGCAGAGGGCCGAGGCACCCGGGAACATTTTGGAGAGGCGTTCTGGTACCAGGTACCATCTGGCCTGTACTTTGTAACCCGCCTCAATCAGGGCCACATTGAGTATGCCTTTGTGGATTCTCGTACTCCATTTACGCCAATCCCCTGCCTCAGGGCTAATATTCAGGTCCCTTTCCCATGCCACTTGATATGGAAGCCTAGTTGGGGGTGAGGCCAGCTGTTTATAGAGCACGGAGATGCCCCCCCGGAGAGCAGAGTCCTGCATACACCTACTCTCGAAGGCGGTGCGCGTGGTCAAGTCAAACCCTTTGTTCTCTAGAGAGCGTAGAAAATGCTGAATTTGCCGTAGACGAAAGCTCTCAGAGGAAGGCATCGCCAAGCTACCTGTGTAATGTGATGATGGGCGTATTCCTCTGTGGTCAAGGTAATCGCCTATTCGTAATAAACCCTTGTTAACCCACCACCTAAATCCGTCGGGACGCCTACCTGGGGGAAAAAGGGGGTTGCCAAAGAGTGGGACCACTGGAGTGTGTGCGGACCTCAGAGCCCATCTTCTACATCCCATTTCCCAAACATTGAGGGAATGAGAGAGTGTTGGGCTCAAGATCGCTTTGCGGTGTTTAGGTGATGTCCACAGGACAAGGTCTATTGCTAATGGAGCACACGCTTGAGCCTCCAGTAAGACCCACTCAGGGCAATATTGTCGGCTGTGCAATTGAAGTAGTTGAGTCAACTGAGCTGCCATGTAATACTTACGAAATTCAGGCACTCCCAAACCCCCCTCTTCCCTGGGTGCGTGCAATGTTGTCCGAGCTATTCTAGGACCTTTTGGACCCCAAATGTATTGGAAAATCTTTGATTGAAAGCGGCGTATGTCGGCAGCGGGGACTTGAATTGGCAGGACCCGGAAGTAGTACAATAGCCGTGGAAGAACAGTCATCTTAACAGATGCAATTCTGCCCAACCAGGACAGGTTCACATCGGACCATGTCTTCACGTCCTCAATTAGGCGGGCAAACAGGGGCGGGTAGTTAGTCTTATATAACGTGGACACATCAGAGGTCAAATTAATGCCCAAATAAGAAAGGGTCGATTGTTGCCATTTAAAAGGGAATTGGGATTTAATACTCTCTAGGATTGAAGTCGATTTGTCCTGGTTCACTAGTAAGCCGGAAATTTTACCGAATCGGTCTAATAGGGACAGAAGGTTTGGTATGGAGACGTGGGGGGATGTGATGAACAGAAGAAGATCGTCCGCAAATAATGCACACTTATGATTCTTCCCCCCACTTACTATACCCATGACATCAGGATGATGACGGATCGCTATCGCTAGGGTTTCGAAGGCTATCACAAATAAAATTAGGGAAAATGGGCATCCCTGTCTAGTACCCGAAGAGATCGGTATCAAGTCAGATTTGTGGCCCCTCAGCAGTATTTGAGCCGACGGAGAGCTATATAGTGATCGCAGTGATGCCTAAAAAGGTCGGGCCAAAGTTCCATTTATCCAATACTCGAAATAGGAAGGGCCATGACAAGGAGTCAAATGCTTTGCGGATATCTAGGGATAGCAGCATCCCCTTGCCCACCTGATCAGGGTGAATATAGTCGGCTAAAAAGGTCAACATCCTATTTGCCAATATTTTCGTGAGTAGCTTTAGATCTGTGTTGATCAAGGATATTGGTCGGTAGTTGGCCACATCACTATGGTCCTTGTGGGGTTTGGGAATAAGGGTTATGAAGGCCCTGTTGGAATCAGTGTCTATGGGGCCGCCTTTCTGTATGTCCCTAAAGACTCGCACTAGAGAGGGGGCCAGTAAGCTGGAATTTTTTTTATAATAAAGGGTCGTGAACCCATCCGGTCCTGGCGCTTTACCCTTGGGGGCCTGTTTGATAGCAGCCAAAACCTCCTCGACTGTGATGTCCTTATCTAAGAAGGTTCTGTGGTCCTCCGTTAAGGACGGGATAGGCAGGTGTTCAACGAATGTGTCGAACTCCCGTTGACCCGAGTCCCTACCATCATTATATATCTTATGATAGAAAGCTTGGAATTCCCGCAGTACCATTTCAGGATTCTGAGTAAAGGAACCGTCGGATTTTCTGATTTTAGGGACATGGGGAGGGGGCCGTCTAGGGGCCAACCTGGTTGACAACAATTTACCTGGCTTATCAGATTGGGAGTCCAGCGTAGTTGTTTTTCTGCCGTCGTAGTAAGGCAGATGTTTAATTCCAAATGGGCAGACTCAATTCTGTCTCTTAAGTCAAGGTGGGGATTACGTTTGTGTTCCTTCAGTAGGGCAGCTAACTCTACCTCTTTTTGCTTCAGTAGGGCCTTGTAATGTTTCCTATACCTGGCAGCTATCTGGATCAAAAATCCTCTGATCGTAGCTTTATGTGCGTCCCATGTGCACATAGAAGAAGTGTGTGACGGATCGTTCAAAGAAAAAAGTTCTTTCAGCGCAATTTCAATATCCTGGCATGTAGCCGGATTACTGAGGTGGGACTCATTTAGACGCCAAGTATAGGAAGCAGTAGGGCAACGCAGGGAAGTCAATGTTACCACTACAGGGGAATGGTCTGACCAGGAAGTTTCTAATATTTTAGAAGAGGAACAGCCTGGCAGAAACCTAGCGGACGTGAAGACATGGTCTATCCGCGAATACGTCAAATGGACATGCGAAAAATAGGTATAGTCACGATTAGAGCCATTGAATTCTCGCCATATGTCCACCAGGTCACTATCATGTAGTAGTTTCGCAAATTTGGTACCAAGTTTTGAGGGCCTCAAAACTTGGGAACCCGGAGGACGCGTCTTGTCAAGCATCGCGTCCAGGGCAATGTTGGAATCCCCACCCATCAATAGTATACCTTCGGTAAGGCGTGTCAGCTGCTGGAGTAAATTATGGAAAAAAGGGAGTTGGTCAGTGTTTGGGGCGTAGTAGGACAGAAAGGTCACCAGGGTTCCTTCCAAGTTCCCCTTAACTAATAGGTAGCGCCCATCTGGGTCTGAAATGATCTGTGAGGGGGTAAAAGATAAACTTTTGGCGAGGCAAATCGCTACTCCCCGAGTCTTATCAGGGGCATTTGCAAGGAAAAAGTTGGGGTATTGCTTGTGTATGTAAGAGGGTTTGTACGAGGAGGGGAAATGGGTCTCCTGAAGAAACACTATTTCAGCCCCTACCGAATGAAAATAGTTAAAGGCTTTCCGCCGTTTCACAGGTGAGTTAAGGCCTTGTACATTATGAGTTAGAAATCTTATGGGTTTGGGAGAATGTTGATCAGCCATGGTGTGTGTTGGAGTTGGGATCGCTTACCTTGTTCAACTGGGACACTGAGAGCAGGCGGTCCCCAGAGGACTGAGCGCACCGGATTCCCGGATGGAGCACGAGAGGTGAGGGGAAAAGACAGAGGAGAAGAAAAGACGCACCCATGAGGGTAGTGGCCTGGAAAGTGGAACCAAGGGAGACAACATTAGTGGGAGACATGAAAACAAAAAAGGGTAAAACAGCAGACAAAAATAAAACAAAAATACAAAAGTACAAAAAAAAAACAGAAGGAAAAAGTTAGGACCAATAGCTCAGCTAACCGACCTTACGATCAATCAGCAAAGCAGGCCACAAACAGGGCCTAAGACTTCCAAAATCCCTGCCCCCCGCTTTTCCAGCAGGAGGGAAGGGGGTTGGAATAAGCACGAGGCGCAAGGCAAAACGACCCGACCCTGGACGGCCTGCCATAAAACTTTGAGCAGGTGAACAAACCACCTTATACCTATTACATCCCTGTCCTCTGGTAGAGAAAAAAATAAGGAGTGAACTGCATTACCATAAGTTCACGAGACAAGAGGACAAGGAATTTTCAACCGTGTCCCAAATTTGAAGGAACAAAAACAAAACAAAAAAAAAAAAAAAACATAAACCAAGCCATGAATTAACAAACAAACAGATATTTCGGGACATGTTCACCATCTATCAATGGGAGACCCAGGATAAGGGTTAGGGAGCCTTTTCCTCCAGGGAATGTTCCAATCCTCTCGTTGCACCTTTCAAGGTGGTCTGTTTTGGCGGCGCGATCTGCTTCTAGTAGCTCTTGGGGAGTTCCATATTGGTGAAACTGGACGATTATCACGGTAGTTAAAGATAAACTCACCAAGGCCAAGATGCTGAGGGCGGCTCCCTTTGCGACCTAGCGCGATCCGCCCCCTGGAGTGGGTACAGGGGGACGGACGCACCGGGAGGCACCGGTACCGACAGGTGGATGAAGACTGGATCCGTGGAGCAGAGACTGATCCGGAAGCGGGTCACTGGGGTCAGCTGAGGAAGCACACGGAGATAGTCCGGAAGTCCAGATAGCTGGAGCTGGGAACAAGCAGAAGATTAATCCGGGAAACAGGCCGTGGTCAGGAGGGTTGGAGAGATCAGGAAGTCCGATAGTTCAAGCCAAAGGTCAAGAGCAGGAGACAGCAGCAGTCCGGTAACAATAGCCAAAGGTCAAAGGATCAGGATCAAAAGGTCGTAGGTATCAGATTCACTTAGAAGCTGTGACAAGCCAGCAACCAGACAGGAGGAAGAGGCTGGCTTAAATAGCCCGCCTAAGCCACTGATTGGCCGGATGGAGAGCGTGTCCGTGCGCGCCCGCGCACGCGCGCGCCTAATACATGCACGCGCGCGCCCGAGCCGCGCATACGCGCGCCCGCGGTAAACGGCCGCGAACGGGCAGCTCTAATGCCCTGACAGTGCCCCCCCCCAAGGTGCGGGCTCCGGACGCCCAAACTGTTCATCAACTCCGGGTGGTCCCGATGGAAAGTTCGGATCAGCCGAGGGGCATGTAAATTTCTGGAAGGCTCCCAGGAATTGTCCTCAGGAGGATAACCTTTCCACTTGATTAAGTACTGAAGTTGCCTCCCCCTCTTTCGACAATTCAGAATGGATTCCACCTCGAACTACTTTTCACCTTCGATCACCACCGGAGGCGGTGGGAGTTCTTCTCTTCCAGGGAAGGTGTCTGGTATGAAAGGCTTGAGCAGGGATGCGTGAAAGACAGGATGGATCCTGTAGGAGTCCGGTAATTCTAGTTCGAAAGCCACAGGGTTGATCTTCCGCTTGATTTTAAATGGGCCGATGAACCTAGGGCCAAGTTTCCGGGAAGGGATTGGTAGTTTGAGGTTTGTGGCCGATAACCAGACCTTTTCGCCAGCTTCGAAGTTCGGGCAGTCCTTCCTCCCCCTGTCGAAAAACTTCTTGTAACTCTTTTGGGCTTGGTGCATGGTCTCCTGGAGTTTCTGGAAGTTTTGTTGCATGGCAACTATACGTTCCTGGACAGCTGGGACCGATATTTCAGGAATGGAGTCCGGAAGGAAGGAAGGATGGTATCCGAGGTTGGCCCAAAACGGGGTCTGGTTAGTAGATGAGTGAACCGAATTGTTGTAGGCAAACTCTGCCGCTGGTAGCAAAGATGCCCAGTCGTCTTGAGATGATGAACAGAAACAACGGAGGTATTGCTCCAACGTTTGGTTGGTCCTCTCTGTCTGGCCATTGGACTGCGGGTGGTAGGCAGACGAGAGGCAGATCTTAATTTCAAGCGACTTGCAGAGCTCCCTCCAGAACTTAGAAGTAAATTGCACACCCCTGTCTGACACGATGCTCTTGGGTGCCCCATGGAGTCTTATGATTTCCTTAAAAAAAATTTTGGCTGTCTCAGTCGCGGAGGGTGTACCAATCATAGGCAGGAAGTGTGCTAATTTAGACAGTCGGTCAATTACCACTAGAATCGTAGTAAAGCCTTCGGAAGGAGGCAGGTCTACAATGAAATCCATTGAAACATCTGTCCAGGGGCGTTCCGGAACAGGAAGGGGTTTGAGTAGGCCCCAGGACTTGGTGTTCGGACCCTTACAACGCTGGCAGCGGGTACAAGAAGACACGTAGGTCTTACAGTCTAATTTCCATTTCGGCCACCAGAAAGAGCGTCCGATCAACTCCGCGGTCTTCCGTGCTCCGAAGTGGCCTGCCAGCTTGTGATCGTGGAATGTGCTTAACACCAATTGCCTTGTTTCTGTAGGTACAAAGACTTTGCCCCGTGACCACAGTAGACCGTCTTGTTTCTCCAGAGAGAGTGCCAGTTCGTCGGTGCATTGGTCGGAGGCCCTTTTAAGAGAGGTCAGTAGGTCAATTGGAGAAATTAATAAAAAGTTCTTGGGGGTTAGGATGGTACTAGGCTCCAGCGGATCGGGTGTTTCGGTGAACATTCTGGAAAGGGCGTCTGCTTTCCCATTCTTAGACCCCGGTCTGAAAGTGATGTGGAACTGAAAACGGGTGAAGAACAAGGCCCAGCGAGCTTGTCTTGGTCTCAGACGTTTGGCGGATCGCAAGTATTCCAGGTTTTTATGGTCCGTAAAAATCAGAATGGGGTGAAGGGCACCTTCCAGGAGATACCTCCATTCCTCCAAGGCAAACTTAATGGCCAGTAATTCCCGGTCACCGACGTCATAGTTTCTTTCCGGAGAGCTTAGTTTCCGTGAAGCATAAGCTACAGGGTGTAGCAGAGATTTAGGTCCCTGTCTCTGCGATAGGATTGCTCCGATGGCGATTTCCGAGGCGTCCACCTCCAAGATAAAGGGCAAGGTTGGGTCTGGGTGTTTTAGAACAGGCGCGGAAGAAAACAAGGTCTTGAGCTTTGTGAATGCCTCCTGTGCTTCCTGGGACCAGTGGAAACGACATCCCTGCTGGGTTAGTTTGGTAATAGGGGACACAGTGGATGAAAAGCCGGCAATGAATCTTCGGTAAAAGTTGGCAAAGCCAATAAACCGCTGTACCCCCTTTTTGTCGGTCGGAGCTGGCCAGTCCTGGACTGCCTTGACTTTCTGCGGATCCATGGATATCCCATTGGTCGAGATGATAAAGCCCAAGAACTGAATGGTGGTCTTTTCAAATTCGCATTTCTCAGCTTTAAGATATAATTTATGTTGCCTGAGGATGGCCAGGACTTGTTTAACGTGGACCCGGTGCACTTCAAGGGATACTGAGAAGATGAGGATGTCATCTAGATAGACGACCAGGAAGTCATCCAGGAATTGGCGGAAGATGTCATTTACCAGGTGCTGGAAAGTGGCAGGGGCATTACAGAGCCCGAAAGGCATCACCAGGTATTCAAAGTGGCCAAACCTTGACCTGAAAGCTGTCTTCCACTCGTCTCCGGGCCGGATTCGGATAAGGTTGTAGGCACCCCGGAGGTCGAGTTTGGAGAAGACCCGGGCTGAACGGAATCGCTGGAACAGTTCCGGGATCAAGGGTAACGGATACCGGTTCTTGATGGTTATTTTATTCAACTCCCGATAATCGATGCAAGGCCTGAGGGAGCCATCTTTTTTCTCGACGAAGAAGATTCCTGCCCCGGCTGGGGAAGAGGAAGGACGAATGAATTTCTTTTCTAAGTTTTCGTCGATGTAAGCCTTAAGGGCTACTAATTCAGTCTCTGATAAAGGAAAAATTCTCCCGAAAGGGATCTTAGAACCAGGCAACAGGTCAATAGGGCAGTCGTATGACCGGTGCGGAGGAAGGCGGTCTGCCTGCTGTTTGTCAAACACGTCTCTATATTCTGAGTAAACCGCGGGAACGTGTTGGAGGTCTTCTGACGCTGTCATCAAGGTAGCACAAGCGGGTTTAGTAGGTATGAGGCAGTGTTGGGCACAATAGACTGAGGGGAATTTGATCTCCTTTTCGCACCAGTCTATACTGGGTTGGTGCATTTGTAGCCATGGAAGCCCCAAGATGATGGGGGCCAAAGGAGACGGGATAAGGTCTAGGCACAGGTACTCTTGGTGTCCGGTATCCGAGACGGCAGGAATAGGTAGGGTTTCGTGGGTAACAAGTCCTGAGCGGGGAAGTGAGCCGTCTGCCAGATGGATCTGTAAGGGGAGGTCCTTAGGACGACAAGGGATCTGCAGCTTCTGGGCCAGGGCGGAGTCCATGAAGCAGCTGCAGGCCCCAGAGTCAACGATGGCAGGTAGCCGGGTCGCCCCCTCCGGGAGCTGTAGGGAGAGAAAGAGGATAACATAAGTCTGAGGTAAGTTGGTAATGTGGTAATTGAAGGTGGATGATGGTCTAGACTTACTGGGTCTAATAGGACAAGTGCGGAGGAAGTGGCCTGCTCCACCGCAATACAGACACAGATTTGACTGGCGTCTACGCTGCCTCTCTTCAGGCGTGAGGGGAGCCCGGACCATCCCGAGTTGCATGGGCTCAGGATCCTGAAGCGAGAAAGCGGGCGGAACCGGGAGAGGCGGAGGAGCTGGAGGGAACCTTGGTGGGGTCCAGCTGGGACGAGTGGTTTGACAGCGTTCTGAACGTCGCTCACGTAGGCGTCTCTCAAGTTGGGTAGCTGATTGAATCAAAGCTTCCAAAGTAGCAGGTGGATCAATTCTAGCTAGTTCGTCCTTGAGGGACTCTGAGAGACCTTGGCGGAATTGATATTTTAGGGCGGCCTCATTCCACCCTGTGTCAGCAGACCACTTTCGGAATTCCGCAATAAAGTCCTCCACTGGTCTCCTTCCTTGATTCAGCTGGTGGAGAGTAGCTTCGGCCGTAGCTGAACGGAGGGGGTCATCATATAGTTCAGACATGTTTTTAAAGAAGGTGTCTAAAGTGTCCAGTATTGGGCTCTTCTGTTCCAGTAGGCTGTGTGCCCAAGCCTGTGGCTCGTCCGTGAGTAAAGAAATCACAAAGCCTACTTTCACGGCTTCCGAACAGAAAGTTCTAGGTTGCAGGGCCAGGTACAGTGAGCAGGCATTTTTGAACGCCCGGAATTTCTTGCGGTCGCCAGAGAATCGCTCAGGTGTTGGGACGCGAGGTTCTGGGTGAGAAACAACCACTGCTGGTCCTGGAGAAGACTGGGAGGTGGATGCTCCCATAGCTGGAGCCGCGGGAGAGGCCATGGGTCCAGGCGTGACAGCCATTTGTTGGAGGCGACCATCCATTTGTACGTATCCATCCTGCAACTTCTGTACTGCGTCGGTTAGTGCTGAGACTTGTAGGCAAAGAGTCTCGAAGGGAGAGCGCGCCCTGTCGGCCTCGGACATCTGGCTGGCTTGTACTATCACGGTAGTTAAAGATAAACTCACCAAGGCCAAGATGCTGAGGGCGGCTCCCTTTGCGACCTAGCGCGATCCGCCCCCTGGAGTGGGTACAGGGGGACGGACGCACCGGGAGGCACCGGTTCCCGACAGGTGGATGAAGACTGGATCCGTGGAGCAGAGACTGATCCGGAAGCGGGTCACTGGGGTCAGCTGAGGAAGCACACGGAGATAGTCCGGAAGTCCAGATAGCTGGAGCTGGGAACAAGCAGAAGATTAATCCGGGAAACAGGCCGTGGTCAGGAGGGTTGGAGAGATCAGGAAGTCCGATAGTTCAAGCCAAAGGTCAAGAGCAGGAGACAGCAGCAGTCCGGTAACAATAGCCAAAGGTCAAAGGATCAGGATCAAAAGGTCGTAGGTATCAGATTCACTTAGAAGCTGTGACAAGCCAGCAACCAGACAGGAGGAAGAGGCTGGCTTAAATAGCCCGCCTAAGCCACTGATTGGCCGGATGGAGAGCGTGTCCGTGCGCGCCCGTGCGCGCGCCCGCGCCGCGCGCCTATACCGCGCACGCACGCGCCTAATACATGCACGCGCACGCCCGAGCCGCGCATGCGCGCGCCCGCGGTAAACGGCCGCGAACGGGCAGCTCTAATGCCCTGACAACGATCTTTGTTGCCTCTATCACGGTCTGTCGATGGAGCATTGCGGAGATCAGGTGATGACGGGGGTGAAGTAGAAATAAAGCCCAACCGTTTCAGCAACCTTTCCCCATCTGAGAATGTAGAAAACGAGTAAGATTTGCTTTGGTAGGGGAAGGAAAGGCGAAAAGGGAATGACCAGCGGTATCTTATGCCCTTTTGTTGTAACGGCAATAATAAAGGCTTAAAGGATCTGCGTTTCTGCACAGTAGCTGGGGAGATGTCTGCAAAAATTTGCACTTCGTGATCAAAAAGATGGATTGACGGCAGTTCACGGGCTTTTTGCATAATGCTTTCCTTGGTTGAGTAATGGTGTGGCTTTACAATAATATCCCTGGGAGGGCCTTCCGGACGTACGATGGTGAGAGCCCTGTGGGCACAGTCCAGCTCTAGCTTGTGGGCAGGAGTGTCAGGTAGCAATGAATGTAGCAGAACAGCGGTAGCTTCGTGGGCATCCGTAAACGATTCGGGCAACCCCCTAATACGAAAATTATATCTACGAGAACGATTTTCGAGGTCATCGATTTTTGCTAAAGCCTCTTCTAAGCGTGCTTCCAGATCGCATATGCGATCCGTGTTTTGATTGGTTCTGGACACAGTGTCACCCAGCTTATTCTCAATGGTATTGATCCTTGAGCCCAGATCATGAAATTCCTGCTTCAAGTCTGCTGTAATTTTCCTCCCAGTCTTTTCCAGGCCCTGTTCTAGCATAGCAGAGAACCTAGCTAGAAGGATAGGGTCACCCGAGTACACTGGCTGTGGGACAATGGGCTGCTGACTGACCAGGTCCTGGGAGGCCTGCAAGCTATTCTGGCTGGTGAAGATATCACCCATGGCTCTGTCCAGGGAGGATTCCGTGGAAAAGGGGGACTCACCGCCTGAGAACTCTCCAACCTGGGGAGGGTGAAGGGCTGCTGCAGTGATGTTGCTGCCTTCTATGGAGGAGGTTAGCCGCTCCGGGTCTGGATGGTCCGTCCGGAGGGGAGCCGCGTGTGTCAGCGGCGCCGCCATCTTGCCTGAGCCGACCGGGAGACAATGAGGACTGTGTGGCTGTTCCGAGGGCTTCTTAGAGCGCTTCCTGGCCATAGACTGTCGGCCCAACTAGCGAGGATGGAGCGGAGGCTGTCTACAGGGATCCTGGGTGTCCGGATCAGCAGAATGCAGCCATGTCAGGTCGGGTCGCGGCGGAGCTGATTCAAGCCACGTCCGCCACGATCAGCCGCGCGCATGCGCCTCATCTCTCAATATTTTGAGATGGGAATGAGGAACACCTTCCAGCAAATGTATGTAGGCATTGGACACACCCTCTGTCACACCCCCCTTAAAGGAGAATTAACCCAACAAAAAGGCTAATTAAATCCACAAGTGATTTTTTTTACCACTACTATTCCTTTTTATCGGCTTTTAAAATGTACAAATGCAGCAATTTAGAATTTGGATGAAAGGTTTAGCGCTGGGAGACACTTTTGGAAAGAAAAAGTGCATTTTGTATACAACTATATGGATCTGACCAAAATGAGGGACAAATGAGGAGGAAAGGGGGACAGAGGGACATTGCTCCAAATCAGGGACAGTTGGGAGCTATGCTGATGGTCTTCCCACAATGGGAGACATATGTGAATATCTCCAGTTATTCTTACAATAAATGGCCAAGAAGAGATATATTAGCACAGAGACAAATGACACACAAGACAATCGATGGAGTCTACAGAAAATCAATAGCAAGTCCAGCTTATGTAAGGTAAGTACACCACATGCTTACACAGTTAGAAAAGATGACCCAGACTCCAAAAGGGATATCCTTGGCAGCTCATCGGGATATGATTTCCAGATGCCTCACAGACCCTCATATCAGATAAAACATACAAGGAAATGCTCCAGACTTTTAATGCCCCAAATCGGTTTCTGCCTTTAGTCTTTGTAAAAAGTCAATGAATTGATTGATGTAGGAATAGATTTTTTATTTTTATACACTGGTCCTAAAGATTCTCCTTGCAGAGTGTATTGCTTGCATTCACTAACCCTGTACTCTCTTCCTATTTACATTTGGTGATTTTTCATACAAGCTTGATGTGCCATATGAAGGACACTATGGGGTTGATTAACTAAAACTGGAGGGTGCAAAATCTGGTGCATCTCTGCAGAGAAACCAATCAGCTTCCAGATATTATTGTAAAAGCTTAAAAGTGTTTGTAAACCCTATGAGGCTTACCCTGAAGCTACCCCGGATATCTCCTAAACCTACAAGGTTTAGGAGATGTCCCCTGTATCAGCATGTGCCGAAGTCATCGAGCCACGGTCGTAGCTTCGCTTCAGCTAGTGTGCCATTACCTGTAAGCATGTGCGGGAGTGACATCATCGTGGCTCCGGCCAATCACAGCGCTGGAGCCCACGATACCCAAAGTAACTCCAGGAGCTGTGTCACCAGCCGGACCAGTGTACGAGGACCGCTGTGGGGGATTCGACCCAAGGTAAGTATTTCATAATGCGCTAGTATGCTATGCAGCTCATTATGCCTTTGTCCTGCAGGTTTTTTTTTTGTTTACAACCACTTTAATTGAATAAACTGAAGTTAGAAGCAGATTGTCGTATTTTCATGTTTAATGCGTTTGTAAAGGACATTTTTTTTCCCTTTAAAATAACAAACATGTTATACTTGCCTCCACTGTGCAGTCTTCTGGGGTTCCTCGGCGGCTGTCTATGGTCCTCCCTGCCATTACTCACCACAGTCATGCGAGAGCTTGCATGGTGGTCAGTAATTGCATAGCCTCTCACTGTATCACTGGGCTCCACCTCTCGGCGTGCCACGTCACTGGATGTGATTGACAGCAGCGCCAGCCAATGGCTGCGCTGCTCTCAATCCATCCGCTCTAGCCAATCAGCGGCCAGGCTGAGCAGCGAAGAGGATCTCGGGACTGCGCTGGACTTTCGACGGGTCAGGTAAGTAAAACGGGGGCTCGGGGGGGGCGGCAACACCAGATGTTTTTTCACCTTAATGCATAGATTGCATTAAAGTGAATTTTTTTATCCCATTTACAACTCCTTTAATTTTTTTTTTTTTTTTTTTTTTCACAAGAAATACAACTCCTTTAATTTAGTATGTACTTTATACCGCACGCGTTCTTTGTAAACATTTTTGTATTCTCTGTGAAAACTTTAATAAAAACATTGAGCCCAAGTTCACACTTGTGCATTGCGGGAAAGAGCGCGATTCCAGCACCGGTTCCCGCTTTGCTTCTCTCCCGCAGGAAGTTCACACTGCCCTCTGCGAACCGCTGCGGGTGTCAATACAATGTTAATGACACCCCCAGAACGGGTCACAGATCGCAGTGCGAAATCTGGATTTGTACAGAAATCGGATCGCATTAGTTAGAACACCCATGCAATCCGATTCCAGAGCGGGGAAAAAAAAAAAAAAGTCCCTGCATCTTTTTCTGTTAGAATGCAATGCGAATTCAACCATACAACTGTATGGCTGAACTCACATTGCTCAGACATTGCATGCGAGTGTCACCGCAGTGCGGGTGCAAATCACATGTGCACTAGTCTGAACCTAGGTTGAAACGCCATCTGATTGTCTACAATGCAGAGCTGCTCCAGATTTTGCACTCTCCAGTTTCAGTAAATCAACTCCATAGGAGTTCTATCCCTATGGCTATGGGTTCCCCCTGGGGCAATCAATCCCTATAGGTATATGTCTATCTTATGCTTGAACCATGGAAAGGCCAATGGAAGAATACATAGAAAATTGAAGAACAGGGGACCCCACCCACGAAGTCTCATTCCTTTACACATGTTTCTGTTTATTTTGTTTGTTACCACTAATGGCTACAATTCTGCAGTATCTGGACTCCTTGTTTGTATTTCTATGTGCTACAAGCAAAATATGGCGGCTGCGTCCGCACTTGCTCCTTATGTTCACCAACGTGCATTATTGTACTCTTTATCCCTGTTGAAAAATTCAATAAACACTTTGGAAAAAAAAAAAAAAGAAAATTGAACATCCACAAGGCCTTTAGACACTTGAAGTCATTTCATAGGGCAGTAGATTCAATGGGCACACATTTTTTGCAAAAAAAATAAACTGGTGTGGTACCTTTAATGGCAAGACTTCTACCACACCTGGTACATCCGATTAGCTGACCAAGCTTACCCCTTTATCTAACCCCTTACTTGAACCTGTTATTGATCCTAAAGCCGGCCATACACAAATAAAAATCTATTGATTCCTCCCCATGTCCATCATAAATAGCCCCTACTGTGATTGTATACCCAATAGTTGGTTGGCTGCAGTTGCTGTTCATCTTACATTGAGATTTGTCAAACAGGGTGGTTTTAGCAGGGTGACTTGTTGCTTGAATTTCAGCCAATTCCCAGGAATTGAGCAACATTTGAGTCACGTATGACCAGATTAACCCCTAAACTTCAAGGGACCCAATCAGTTTTGTAACAAAAGCCAACAGGTTGTCTCATGCGATAGAAGAGGCATTATTCTCCCCATTGTGGTGGCCTGTGTCTTCTACCGCTCTCCTATTCTAGTGCCGCAGCCACCCTAAGACCTTTCATCATCTAACACCTCCAGAAGAGTGAGATGCCCAAGTTTCCAGCCACACGCTGGTGACTTCCTCCAACCCTTACCACATTGCCGAGTCCTGTAGTGATGTAGGGGGTTGGAGGATGGAACCACAGCAGCCAGCAGGGAATATGCTATATGGCACACCCAGGAGTGTTGGATGGCTGCAACCCCCAGAGAGTGACATTTCTTTGGAGAGTATAGTAGAAAGCTTCTACTATTAAAGAAAATTACTGTTTGTTTTCCCCCCTTGATGAAAATCAACAAAAAGAGTGCCAGATTTCAGTGGATTAAGATTCCATAATCATTTATTGCTAATAAAATGAAAACATCAAGAGTATGAAAGGCAGCCAATGCGTTTCGGGGGCTGAAAACAAGACAAAATAAACTCTCATGGATTTCCAAGATGATTGGCGCTCTTTGTACATTTCATAGTGAAGGTTATGGTGCTTTTTGGGGGACCTAACTTTTTGGCAGAGTTGCTGAAGTTCAGGAAACAAACCTAAGCAATGCTCCATGACTGAAGAATACAAGATCCACATCGACTATTATGTGTTTTGAAGCCCCTGAAAGAATCACTTTAAGTTATGCTATTTGTTGTCTACAAAGAACCAGAAACCTGTGTGTTACAAGTGTTGTGCGGCCTTTTGCACCATGCACAGCTACCATGTTTTCCCGAAAATAAGACCTAGTGTTATTTTCCAGGAGCCCTACCCCGAAAATAAGCCCCAGATTAAAATGCTACTAAAATCCTGTAATATAATTGCGGGGAAGAGAGCTCCGACGGGTCAAACAAGCGCAGAGCGGCACTATAACAAAGGTATTTGGCACAATTATATTACAGAAACACACACATTGTCCATTATATACTACTGTAATAGAGTGGATTATAGGATTTTAGTAGCATTTTAATCTGGGGCTTATTTTCGACCTAGTGTTATTTTCCAGGAGCCCTACCCCGAAAATAGGCCCCAGATTAAAATGCTACTAAAATCTTATAATCCACTTAGTTTGACCTGTCGCACTGTCTCATCCACTGCAGCACTCTGTCCCTTCTGACAGTCTCTCTCCTTTCCTGTTCTGAGTCCTCTCCCCACCTGCAGGTATTGGTTGTTTCTGCATGCGAGTGACTTCCCTTTAAATCCCATTCCCATTGCTTTGGAAATGTGTTTCCCCCATTTCCCCCTTTTTGGATATGTTTTCCAGATGCAACAAGCCCTTGTGTATCAAGTTTCTATCCAGATAACATGGCTGACTTACCTTTCACTGCAGTCAGCCTCTCATACCGTGTTTCCTCGAAAATAAGCCCAGGTCTTGTATTTATTTGGGCAACAAAAGACACAGTAGGGCTTATTTTCAGGATAGGTCTTACCATGTAATGTACTGTCTTCTCTCCCTGCCTGACAGGAATCCCCAGTGTGAACAGGGGTGAAATGTTTGTAAAATCCTATAATCCTCTCTATTACAGTATTATATAATGTACAATGTGTGTGTTTCTGTAATATACTTGTGCCAAATACCTTTGTTATAGTGCCGCTCTGCGCTTCTTTGACCCGTCGGAGCTCTCTTCCCCACAATTATATTACAGAAACACACACATTGTACATTATATACTACTGTAATAGAGTGGATTCCACGGTATGAGAGGCTGACTGCAGTGAAAGGTAAGTCAGCCATGTTATCTGGATAGAAACTTGATACACAAGGGCTTGTTGCATCTGGAAAACATATCCAAAAAGGGGGAAATGGGGGAAACACATTTCCAAAGCAATGGGAATGGGATTTAAAGGGAAGTCACTCGCATGCAGAAACAACCAATACCTGCAGGTGGGGAGAGGACTCAGAACAGGAAAGGAGAGAGACTGTCAGAAGGGACAGAGTGCTGCAGTGGATGAGACAGTGCGACAAGAATCAGTCAGGTGACAACACTCAAAAGATGCCAGAAAAGTCATAGTGAGAGTCATACAAAGCAATACACATAACATGGTCCAAAGAGCAACAGTGAGCAGTAATCCACAGCAACACATTCTCTCTCATTACTCCACACATACTGAACTGCTGACACCAGGACAAAGGCAAATGTACACATCTACTTCATCTTTGCACCTGCCTAGCCTTTGCACTTGCATTCAAGGCTTTAATGGCATATTCACCTTTACCAGTAAGCTGACTATGCAAGTAAAGGGCTCCTACAGATAAAAAACAAACTTCAGCATTGACTGAAGTTGGAGAATGCCCTTGTTATAGGTGTAGGCCAGAGGTGGCAAACACAAGGCCCGCGGGCCGAATCCGGCCCGCCAGGCCTTGCTAAGTGGCCCGCACAGTGGCCTCCGGCTAAACCTGTTCGTTTTCTCACTGCCAAGTCTCCCAAGAGTAAACATCCTCCCCCTCAGTCCCGTGAGCGGCGCCAGCATGTGACAGTGCATGCGTGCCCGTCTAAAATAAACAACTTCCGCTCTCTCTCCTCTTCAGCGTGAAATCAGCTGTTGTGCAGTTACCTATGGCGCGTGCGCTGTGCGGCTGGCACTATCCGACAGAATTCCAGATTTTTTTGTGAGCTGAGCCCCGCAGAAAACTCCATCACTGACAGCTGGGCCAGCCGTATATGTTTGTTTTTTTCCCCCCAATCCAGCAGGCTGATGAAGAGAGGCAGTGTTGTGCTGGTCCAGTCCCCTGCTGGGCACCAGAGGAGACGTCACTTCCAGAGGCGCTACATGTGGGTGTTCTTTGCTGTCCCCGTCCCCTGTGCGAGGTGAAAGCAGCGCAGTGGTGTCACATTGGTGGTGAGTGAGTCCGGGCTGGCTGTGTGTGTGTGTGTAATCTCAGGCAATCAATGGCTGACAGCAGAGTGTAAGGATTGCAAGCTGATTGTGTGCAGAACAGGGAGCCGATCCCAGCAAACATGTGTCTTGCCTTACAGCACGCTGGTCATCTGCAGTTGCTGCACATGGCGTAGTGTTGACTGATGGGCCACTTTCATGCATTTGGTTTTCTACAACTGAGTTGGGAGATCAGATGAGCCTGGTGGGAGCATTTTAGATTTTACGTTGAGATCTTAGCCTGGCAAATCTTTTTAAAACTGGCAGAATGTTTTTTTTTTTTTGTTTAAGCACTATGCAATTTTAAACTTAACTTAAATTAACTTAAGATTTATAAAACTTATTCTTCGATGTTTGTGCTGAGGATTTTTTTTTTTGTGATTGTACAAAGGGAAAACACAAAAAATTGAACTCAAAATACAGTGCTGGCCCCAAATATCCATCTGTGACAATTATTAAATACAGGTAAAGAATTTATTACATTTACTATCAGTAAAGGGCACCACAATCTTCACCACTTTCACACTGGGGCGCTAAGTGCGCCGGCGGTAAAAAAAAATGTTTTATCAATTTTTAGCGGCACTTCACCTTCACTTTTGCGGCACTATTCAGGTCCCTAGCAGGGCGCTTTTAACCCAAGCTAGTGGCCGAAAGGGTTGAAACCACCAATGGGCAGGGGCACTTTAGGAGCGGGGAGTCTACCGCTCCTACAGCAACTCAAACATGCAGCTAGCAAAACGTTTTGTACCGTCCTGATAGCGCACTGCTCCAGTGTGTACCCTGCACTCTGTACGTAGCGCGCTCCTGTACCCTGCACTCTGTACGTAGTGCGCTCCTGTACCCTGCGTCCTACATAGCGCGACCCTAGAGTGGATACATAGTCCTACAGATACAATCGGCCCTTTGAGGGTAACCATACTGCTAATGCGGCCCCCAATGAATTTGAGTTTGACACCCCTGGTGTAGGCCATCCAGAAGTCTGGCTGCAAAGCTCCCAGAAACAGAATCATGCCTCGTTGCTAGGTCGTTGCTAAGACACTCCCAGCCATTTCCCACACCAACACAGAGGCAAGCACTCAAATCCCTGCACGTATAAGTCGGCACTGCGCTAATCACAGGCAGGGAGACTTTGTCCTGATTCGCGGCTGCAGAGATCGGGAAACGTCTCACTGCCTGAGATTAGCGCAGCACGGTGCCGACTTCATGGCGGGCTCTGCATGTGGGGTTTGCAAACACAGCGGAGCTCATTCTTAGGAGAGAGCACATGTGAAGGGGTCTGAATCAGCTAGGAGTGTCTTAGCAAGGTCATAGCAACAAGGCAGGATGGGGAGGGGGGTGCTTTTTCTGAGCGTTTTTCACTCAGTCTTCAGGAGGTATGTGACTGGTCTATACCTATAGCAAGGGCATTATTTAACATGACTTTGGTCAAAAAACATGCACCGTTTTTTTATCTACAGATGCAAATAACTAAACACTCCAGCGCCCAAAAGGGGGGTCACAATGCGCAATGCTCAGCCCTCCTCAGACAGGGAAATCATGAAAAGGAACAAAATACACAGGAGGGTGCAAACACAGAGTGCACTACCACCACTTTCAGATGTTTTTGGCTTTTTGATTAAATAAAAATTGCTGGTGGTAATGAACTAGATGTTTGCGCCCTCCAGTGTGTACACTACCGGGTACCCTTACCCGCAATGGGGACGGCAACACCCGACAGCTGATGGAAACATCAGCTGCGGTGCCGACATCGCTGGACTTCAGGATAGGCAAGTGTCCATTTATTGAAAGCCAGCAGCTGCAGTATATGTAGCTGTCGGCCGGAACAGCGCTTTAAAGCCAGCATTATTCAACCCACTTTCTCTGATCCCAGGTCATCCTGGACCACCCTGTGAAAGGAGAAGCAGCACAGTGGTGAGCTCATCTCTATATCGCTATGCCTTCTCTTACTATTGTCATGCTCTGGGTGAGCACATGAGCTGACTGGCAACTTGTGCTGCTTTTTGCTCTCACGCTCCAGTCCTGCTGTACAGGGACAGCAGGAGGTGGATACCTGGACAAATCCAGGGACTTACTGTACACTACTTGCATTAAAAAATATGTTTAATATCAGAGATTAATTATTTTGTGTCTTTTATGCCTGGAGTTCAGCCAAGGCAGATTTGCCTAAACACCCTAAATGATGTCTTATTATGGGGAACATACATAGTGCTAAATCCTTTCATACTTCGTTCATTAATTTGAAGTTACAGCTTAAGGCCCTGTACACACGATCAGACCGGTCTGATGAAACTGGTCTGCAGACCAGTTCGATGGTGTGCACGGCCCATCAGACCGTTGTCCGTCGGACCAAAGTTTTAAAACATGCTTTAAAACCTGTCTGATGGACACTTGTCCGTCGGACAGATTCGATGGTTAGTACACAAAAGCATCAGACCAAAAACCTGCGCATGCTCAGAATCAAGTCGACGCATGCTTGGAAGCATTGAACTTTGTTTTTTCAGCACGTCGTTGTGTTCTGGTCTGATCGGATTTTGGTCCGATGGTGTGTACGCACATCAGACAAGTTCAGAGTTGTCTGATGAAAACGGTCCGTCAGACAAGTCTCATCAGACCGGTCTGATCGTGTGTACAAGGCCTAACAAATCTTTCATTGATAGCAAACCTAACATCCAACTGTGAGATTGTGAAGCCAGATTAATGTTGTTCTATCACTGCTGTTGTAAATAGGTGTTTGACACCATCTAGTGGTTGAAATGTGGAATGGACTTGATTATTGCTGTCAATTTAAGATTAATGGGAGGTGTTATCTTAACAAGTTACCCTTGAACTCTCAGGGCCGAACTGCATGCTGGGTGAGGGTATAAAAGGCTGAGCAGCCATTTTCTAGGTCTCTCTCTGATGCTGGGTGCATGATCTGACTGTAGAGATCCGTGGAGGTGTGCACAGAGCAAGGCCTACCTCGTGCAGAGCAGAAAAACCATCGGTGTTCCACTTACCACAGTGTGCTGGAAGAAGGAGTGTGACGGAGCTGAGTGACGGTTCGGTTTGTTTTGCGGAACGTAGCAGTGCGGCTGTACTACTTGGAAGCAGGACCGAGATCGCCGGAGCAGAGATCCACAAGTTCCCAGGCCTGGTGTGGTGAGAGGGCTTTTTGCCCGGAACTTTGTACTGATTGTTACTTACTAGACTGCATCTAGAGAGTTACTGGGACCTGTAGTCCCACAAAACAGTTCAGCTGATAGAGCTACATGTGCTTAGGCCTCAAGCCTGAAGCGGTTGCATAGTGACTGCCAGTGGAAGGTGTGCTGATAGGAAAGAGTGCACAGACACCAGTCATAAAAGGAAACAACAGTTTATGGTGCCTCACTCTATTTGTTTAACCAGAAGAACCCCTGGATTATAATCTTTACTTAATCAATTGCTAGCTGAAGAAAGAAGATCAAAGATAGACTATTCTTGTTGCAAGGCCTTGCAGTACTACTATCATTTACTAATACTGAGAAAGGGGGTACATATTGTATAGAGGTGATAAGGTTGTTAGCTGCTGTGCTGTACCGCAGAGGACCCCTAAACTAAGTATTTCTCAATCGTTTCTTATAGGGTAATAACAGGTACGGGTGGACAGTCTTTTGTGTCCGCCAATAGGCAAATTCTTTGGTATCCAACCCGGGAGCATCTTGCTGTACAGCACAGGGGTTCCCAGCTACGGCTGGGTGTATGTACCTTATATTTTGTGTTCATTGTGGGGTCGTTGGTTTAACATTTTCTACAGTAAAAGAATAGACCTGTTACACAAAAGCTGGTGTCAAAGTTGTTTTCCTCGTTCGTGACTTCGCTGTATCCTGGAGAGCCCACCTCAGTACACGGCTTACACAACCACTACTACCGCACACCAAAACGCAGTCCTCACCTCTTTACGATGTCGCTGTAGATGACAAATGGAAGGTCTGTGCACGGCTTCAATCTTCACCTCTTGGGTGGACGTGCGGTAGGACGGGTTGCTGTAAGTGAGGGTCCCCGGCGATGTCTGTGAATATGCAAAGGCACATTAACTGGATATATTGATCTTTGAACATTTATTGTTGGGTCTCCTATAGTGCTTCACACTAATGTTGATGTGAAATTTGGTAACTGATTGGCTGAAGTTGTTTTTATCACCCACATAACCAAATAAAATGTATAGGTTATGTTGAGGTTTCCCAGCCTTTAGTAAACGATACACCGCCATCATAGTTTATGTCACCTGATCAGGGGCTCCATTGAGTATACCACCAGCCTCCAACGCAGACTTTGACTTTCTACCTTTGCAACTGCCTATAATTCTTCTGTATGGTCACCTCTCTCTAAGCCCAAGTCTCTGGCATCATACCATGCCATGCTCCGCCACCATTTGGGAGGGCCAATATTCCACCACAACACACTTCTTTCTACAGTGATAGGCACTCCTATGATCTACACCAGCTACCAGGGCTCTTTAAATGTTATTTATAGAATGTTAGACGTGCAGTAGGATGAAAGCCATGCTGATCACCGTTCTTTTTTTAAATGCTACACAGTGACAGATCATTAAAGAAGAAGCGAACCCTGATGGCTCTGTGACTGGCCGGAGCCACGTGACATCACTCATGTGTGCGGGATCCGCCAGTCACGGCATTCGCTTGTGAAGAAACGACGCAGGGGGCGTTTCTTTACAGCACATGCGCCGATGACATCATTGGCGCAAAACACAGTAAATATCTCATAAATTGCGCACGTTTAGGAGTTATTTACAGTACCTACAAGTAAGCCTTATTATAGGCTTACCTAAAGGTACAACTTCCACAGAGAGGTTTACAACCTCTAAGTTCTATTAGCCACAGCATGGCGAATGGAAGATAATTGCATCGCACTGTGCTGCACTGAAAAAAGTTGTGCATGCTGTACTTAAAGAGGACCAACCAACCCAAAAGGGGATGCTCTGTTCGCACCCTTGCCCGCTCCACTGCTACATTTGGCATTTTTTTTGGTGGAGGGTTTGAGCGCCAGGTAAGATCGCCGATCTATGTGCATTTATGGTCCCTCCTCCTTCCCCCTGATGCCTTCTGGGACACACAAGACGGCGGGACCATTCAGAAAGCGCAGCATGCACCTGAAGGCTTCACTGTCAGTTTGGCTTTACCTACAATGCCAATGCCAGCGCCTGCACCCAAAGCCAATTGACAAATCGGCTTTGGGTACTGACATCGCAGGATCCCTGGACAGGTAAGTGTCCTTATATTAAAAGTTAGCAGCAGGATTTGTTATTTTTTCCCCAGACTGTAGCTCCTCTTGAATTTCAGCACACACCACTGCAGCACAGTAGTGTCCCCTGGCTGGGCAGGAGACAAGGTATTTTGCCACCCAAAACAGTCCAACTGCACCTGGTGCTAATGGGCCCTTAGGCTACAGTCTGACCCTACCATCTCTGTACAATCCACTTTAGATCTACCAAAACTATGTATAATGAGGAGCTACTTGAATTACCCAATCAGTTTGTATCCAGCCAGACAAGCCCTATCACTATATAACTTATTGGTAGATCTAAAGGAGATTGTACAGATTGTAATATGTGGAGGGCTTAACAGAAGAGCCCATCACACCGAGATCCCCCAACAAGCGGAAATGTCTGTGTGTATTAACAGACAATTCTAGTGATTGCAAGCTCTCAATATCACCCCCACTTCGGGTTAGGCCATCAGTCAGGAGTGGGATTTGGCCAATGATGGACAACCTCACAGTTCCCACCAGGTTTAACGTTCCACCAATCACACGTCTACCATCGCCCGATGACTTCCTTCTACTCACCTGTAGATTAATAGAGCACAGATGAGAAGCAGCAAGCAGAGAAGAGATAAAGATCCAGCAATAATGTGTGCCACACGTAGTCTGTCCCCTAAGCAAAAAGATAATGGGAAGAAACTCCTTTCAAGCGACTCAACTACAACAACAAAAATTAAGACAAAAACAAGAAGAGTATTAGGGATGAACTGAAGGCAAATTGCCAAATAAGCCTGTGAAATAAATATAATGGAGCTGCTTTACCCGACAATGGTTATGAAGGGTGCCCATTCAGTCCTGAGATTTACACAGCTCTGCCAAGCCGAGTAGGAGATCAGATTTTCTCTGCTGCAGTTAAACAACACTTACAGGTCTTGTCCCTTTCCCAGCCCATGACAAGACGGTGAAAAGAAGAAGCAACAGGCTGATGAGCTCACTTCTCTGCCGTTCCCATCAGCATATTCCGTGTTAAAAGGAGCAGTGCAGCACAAATGATTGGCTCCTCATGCTACTTCTCCTTCTCTCAGTCTGAGCTCTGCACTACAGGGTCTGCAAGAGGCTCACACCATATCAAATTCAGATACTTACACTTAAAGAATACTGTCATGTCGTGATGATGTCATACTTACCTCCACTGTGCAGTTATTTTTGCACAGAATGGCCCCAATCCTCCTATTCTGGGGTCCCTTGGTGGCTCTCTCAGCTCCTCCCCGCAATAGCTAACCCCCTCTGGGAAGCTCTCCCCCAAAAGGGGGTTATCTTGTTGGCGCGCTCATGTGTCATACAGTCGACGTCCATAGACGCTTGGCTTCTTTTTTTTAAACAGCGACAGTCACATAAATTGTGTATCAAGGAATGTAAACTGGAAATGATTTTCCCCCCAGCCCCCCCCCGTTTTATTTACCTGACCCAGTTCACCTGCTCTGCGTGTCCGTAGGGGCCTTTTCTCCCCGGAGTCAGACACGCCTGTACTCTACTGAGGGGGGGGGGACACACGCCTGTACTCTACTGAGGGGGGGGACACACGCCTGTACTCTACTGAGGGGGGGGGACACGCCTGTACTCTACTGAGGGGGACGACGACACACGCCTGTACTCTACTGAGGGGGGCGACGACACACGCCTGTACTCTACTGAGGGGGGCGACGACACACGCCTGTACTCTACTGAGGGGGGCGACGACACACGCCTGTACTCTACTGAGGGGGGGGACGACACACCCCTGTACTCTACTGAGGGGGGGGACGACACACCCCTGTACTCTACTGAGGGGGGGGACGACACACCCCTGTACTCTACTGAGGGGGGGGACGACACACCCCTGTACTCTACTGAGGGGGGGGGGGGACACACCCCTGTACTCTACTGAGGGGGGGGGACACACGCCTGTACTCTACTGAGGGGGGGGGGGACACACACGCCTGTACTCTACTGAGGGGGGGGGGGACACACGCCTGTACTCTACTGAGGGGGGGGGGACACACGCCTGTACTCTACTGAGGGGGGGGGGACACACGCCTGTACTCTACTGAGGGGGGGGGACACACGCCTGTACTCTACTGAGGGGGGGGGGACACACGCCTGTACTCTACTGAGGGGGGGGGGACACATGCCTGTACTCTACTGAGGGGGGGGGCGACACACGCCTGTACTCTACTGAGGAGGGGGGGACACACGCCTGTACTCTACTGAGGGGGGGGGACACGCCTGTACTCTACTGAGAGGGGGGGGGACACGCCTGTACTCTACTGAGGGGGGGGGGGGGGACACGCCTGTACTCTACTGAGGGGGGGGGGGACACGCCTGTACTCTACTGAGGGGGGGGGGACACGCCTGTACTCTACTGAGGGGGGGGGACACGCCTGTACTCTACTGGGGGGTAGGGGGACACGCCTGTACTCTACTGGGGGGTAGGGGGACACGCCTGTACTCTACTGGGGGGAGGGGGACACGCCTGTACTCTACTGGGGGGAGGGGGACACGCCTGTACTCTACTGGGGGGGAGAGGGACACGCCTGTACTCTACTGGGGGGAGGGGGACACGCCTGTACTCTACTGGGGGGGAGGGGGACACGCCTGTACTCTACTGGGGGGTAGGGGGACACGCCTGTACTCTACTGGGGGGAGGGGGACACCCTGTACTCTACTGGGGGGAGGGGGACACGCCTGTACTCTACTGGGGGGAGGGGGACACGCCTGTACTCTACTGGGGGGAGGGGGACACGCCTGTACTCTACTGGGGGGAGGGGGACACGCCTGTACTCTACTGGGGGAGGGGGACACGCCTGTACTCTATGTGGGGGAGGGGGGCACGCCTGTAATCTATGGGGGAGGAGGGACACACCTGTAATCTTTTGGAGGGCACGCCTGTATTCTATGGGGGGAGGGGAGACACGCCTGAAATCTATGGGGGGGGGGGGCAGGCACCTGTACTCTATGGGGGGCCTTATTAATTCTATTCTAACAGCAGCCCCTGGGAGGGTGTCCAGGGAAGAGAAGGGATGTGAGGAGGAGGGGGGGTTGTGTGAGGAGTAGAGGAGGTTGTGTGAGGTAAGTTTTCCCCCCCCTCTTGTACTTACGGACAGCCTTCCCTAACTGCACAGCGGGGCTCTCTAGTGCCACCTGCAGGCTGGAGGGAGGAGAAAGCGCAATCCTCTCTCCAGCTCTCTCAGTATCGCTCTCCTATACTGTACATCAGCTGAGCGGAGAGCACGTGCCTCGCGCGGGGGAAAGGACGGTTGATGACTCATTGGTGAAGGGGGCGGTCCTTCTGACTCGTGCGACGGCGGAGCGGCGCCATTTTGGATTCTAGATGGATTGGACGAGTCTACTCGGAGCGCTTCTCACAGAACGCCCTCCAGTGTACAAATCGGAGACTACAACCAAAGCTTTTTCATCCTACTTCCATCATAGACACAGTAGGTCTCTTTAGCAGTGGTGTCACCGTGTGTGAGGGGGGGAGGGGGGGCGAAGGAGAGCTGGACCGGCTTGTGTATTGATCTCTCAGTGTTTTCTCTCCTCTCCTCCCACAACACCTTACATGACAGGGGCCCTTCCATCCAAATTCTAGATTACTTCATTTGTAAATTGTAAAAGCCAATAAAAAGGAATATTAGTGGTAAAAAAATGCACTTGTGGGTTTAACTACTTGACCTCTAGAAGGTTTACCCCCCTTCCTGCCCAGGCCATTTTTTCCATTACGGCACTGCGTTATTTTAACTAGAAATTGCGCAGTCGCGTGACGCTGTACCCCTAAAACATAATTGGTGTCATTTTCCCCCACAAATAGAGCTTTCCTTTGGTGGTATTTCATCGCCTCTGCAGTTTTTATTTTTTGAACCATAAACAATAAAAAGGTCGATAATTTTGGAACAAAAAACAATATTTTTTACTATCTGCTATAAAACATCTAATAAAAATATTTAAAAAAAATCTAATTTCTTCATCAATTTAGGTCAATATTTATTCTGCTACCGATTTTTGGTAAAAAAAATCCCAATAAGTGAATATTGACTGGTTTGTGCGAATGTTATAGCGTCCAAAAACGATGTGATATTTTTTTATGAGTAATGGCTGCGATTAGTGACTTATAGCCGGACTGTGATATATTGCGGCGGTCAGTCGGACAATAACTGACACTTTGGGGATCAGTGACAACAACACAGTGATCAGTGCTTAACCACTTCACTACCGTAGGGCGTCATATGACATCCTGGACTTTAGGGGGGGTATCTGAATGATGGGTGCAGCTACAGGCATCATTTAGATAGCCTTCTTTTCAGGGGGCGATTCTGCGCACCATGAGAATGATCATAGCGGCAGTTCCACCGCATGATCGTTCTTATAGGCGGCGGGCTTTCCCGTGCCATCGGGGGCCCGGAGAATGATTTGGCCAGTGCCGGATGAGGAGGATAGAGATTTCCGGTGCCCAAATGGTCACCAGTCATCTCTAAGACCGTCAGAGGCCCGGGCACGATGTTATGGCGTCACGCCCGGGTACCCGGAAGTAAACAAAGCCGCAATCGCGGCTGAAAGCATGAGATTGGTGACATTTTTTACCCGATCTCATGCTTTCCAGCCTGGAGGAGAGATATGGGGTCTTATTGCCCCGCATCTCTCCAAAAAGAGGACCTGTCACAATATATTCTTATTACAAGGGATGTTTACAGGAATAAAAGTAAATAAAATAGAAATAAAAGTAATCAAAAAATAAAAATGTAAAAAAGAAAGTGTAAAAGTAAAAAAATAATATTTAAAACGCCCCTGTCCCTAGTAGCTTGCGCTCAGAAGCGAACACGCACATATGTAAACGTTGTTCAAACCACACATGTGAGGTATCGCCGAGTGCGTTAGAGTGAGAGCAATAATTCTAGCGCTAGACCTCTGTAACTCTAAACTGGTAACCTGTAAAAGAAAAAAAATTAAAGCGTCGACTATGAAGATTTTTAAGTACAAAAGTTTGGCGCCATTCCATGAGTGTGCACAATTTTAAAGCATGACATGTTAGGTATCTATTTACTCGGCGTAATCTTATCTTTCACATTATATACAAAAATTGGGCTAACTTTACTGTCTTGTTATTTTTTAATTCATGAAACTGTTTTTTTTTTCTCAAACAAAAGGAGTTTGAAAAGTTATTTGGGCAAATACCGTGCAAGAGAAAAAGTTGCAATGACCACCACTTTATTCCCTAGGGTGTCTGCTAAGAAAATCTATATAATGTTTGGGGGTTCTGAGTAATTTTCTAGCAAAAAAAAATAATGATTTTTCCATGAAGGAGAGAAGTGTCAGAATAGGCCCGGTAGGGAAGTGGTTAAAGTATGCACTGTCACAGTGCTTTTGCTGAGAGGTGTCCTGTTCATTCACAAACTGAAGCATAGTAAACACTTCGGTTCAGAATTAACACAGGAGCGGTCAGTACATATCACTCACTGTGTTCTTTCATTTATCCATCCTGAAACATCCCCTACAGCAGCCAGCGGGAGAGAAGAGGAGGGAAGCTGGCAGCACTGCAGGGGAGAGTCAGGGAACACCAGGAAGCAGGGGGAATGGGCACTGCACAGGGTGATTAGTCAGCGAGCGGATGAGGGGGGCACAAGTGGCTGCATTTGATGGGGCACAAGTGGCTGCATTTGATGGGCACAAGTGGCTGCATTTGATGGGCACAAGTGGCTGCATTTGATAATTTTTTTCCCTGAATATTTTAGTTTGTGTGTGACTGCATTTTTCATGGGCACAGTGGCAGCAATTAATGGGCACAGTGGCAGCATTCGACGGTCACAGTGGCAGCATTTGACAGGCACAAGTGGCAGCATTCGACGGTCACAGTGGCTGCATTTGATGCGTTTTTTTTCCTGATTTTATTAGTTTGTGTGTGACTGCATATGATAGGCACAGTGGCTGCATATGATGAGCACAGTGGCAGCTTTTAAAGGGCACAAGTGGCTGCATTTGATGTTTTGTTCCCTGAGTGAGCGAATAACTTGTATACACATGTGAACTAAATCGCCTCAAGGCGCTTATTCCACCCGTTGTCTTTCTTATCCTTCAGAAGAGGTAGGTCTTAATTTTTTTCCTGAAGGCCCGATGGTTTTCTTCCATGCGGATGTTCGTTGACAGAGCGTTTCATAGCCGTGGTCCCTGAATTTTTTAATATGTGTGTGACTGCATTTCATGGGCACAGTGGCAGCATTTAATGGGCACGGTGGCTGCATTTGACAGGCACAAGTGGCTGCATATGATGGGCACAGTGGCAGCATTTGATGGGCACAAGTGGCTGCATATGATGGGCACAGTGCCAGCATTTAATGGGCACAGTGTCTGCATATGCAGTATTCACAAACCGAAGCATAGTTAATGCTTCGGTTTCTGAGTGAACACAGGAGTGATAAGTACAGATCACTCATTCACTCATTGTATGTGCCAGCACCCCCTGTGACAATTTACAGAGAAATGGAGTCCTTTTATTCTGACGCAGCCTCCAGCACTCAGGTGAGGACTCCAAGACAATTCTTACCGAAAGGGGTTGCTTCACCCTGATGAAGCTTTTAGCTCTCAGGTGTACTTCACTCTGATGGAGCTTCTAGTTCTCAGGTGAGTGCCTAAGACACCGCCGAAAAGCGGTTGTTTCCTCCTGATGGAGCTTCTAGCATCTTGGGTGAGTGCCCCAGACACTTTCCGCAGAAGGGGAGTACCTTTACCCTGTTGTAGCCTCTATCGCTCGGGTAAAGGCTCCCAGACATCTAACAAAAAAGGTGGAGCTGGCCGGCTATGGGGATGGATGGAGGCCAGATTTTTTTTTTTTTTTCCACAACACTAAATATATAATATTTTACATAATCCATACAGATCTACTACTCCATGTATCTGTAATTTATTTTTAATGAAAACATTGCCTTGTCCCATCCTCTGTTAACTCCCGATCCTCTCTCTTTCTCCTCACTTCTGTTTGTTTAAAAAAAAAAAAAAAGATATAAAAATAAAATGTTTATGACAGACCCAGATTGGTTCACAGATATTTTTTTCTGTTGACTACTGATGAACGTTTATTTACTGACACACACTGGACAACATACAACGACTGGCATACACTGACCTACACTAACAGAGGACGTCCAGATGTACATAAACTGGCCGCTCCATGCTTTAGATAGATGTACACACACACACACGCACACAACCAAATTAGGAGAGAGTAGATCGCACACACAGATTATAGAATGAGGCCTACTACAAACATACACCCAACATTAGAAAAAGGATGACTAGCATCTAGTAGGATAGATTAGTGTAGTTAGTGTAGTTCCTGCCCTAGAAGAGTCTACCTTGTCGTGGTGGGCAGGCTTGGAATCTCTTGGTCAAAAGTGTGTCAGTGATTGGGCGAGAGGATCACTAGATCTTCACTTCTGGCTAATTGATTTTTACCAAAGGACTCTTGGTTTAATCAGAGTATTTATAGTTGGAAAAGGAAAAAAATGTCTATAGATCCATAATTATACTTTCAAAAAGCACACAATAAAAAATTGGTATATTTACATTTGAATGTCTTCCTCTTTTATTTAATCCTTTCATGACCACTTGGATGCACATGTCACATTTGTAAGGCTGGAGGGGGCTCTATGGCTACTTCTTCCAATTGTGGTGTGTGTAGGGATGTGTAATAGGTGTTTTATGTATTAACATGTGTCCTAACCATGTTTATATGTTTGTACTGACAAGCCCCTTATGTGGATATGGGTGTGGAATGTATGGCAGTGGGTAGTATGTACATGAGAGTGTATGGCAGTGGGTAGTATGTACATGAGAGGGGTGTAGAGTGTATGGCGGGGGGTAGTATGTACATGAGAGGAGTGTGGAGTGTATGGTTGTGGGTAGTATGTACATGAGAGGAGTGTATGGCGGTGGGTAGTATGATTATACAACCTGGTCACATTGCTATAATCTTTTTATATGGACAATAAACAGAAGGACCTATGAATAAACGATTGTGGAACGAATCTTTTGAGTTTATATTATTTCCTATGGAGAAATTTGCTTTGCTATACAAGTGCTTTGGATTACAAGCATGTTTCAGGAACGAATTATGCTCGCAATCCAAGGCTTTAATGTATGTATGTATGTAAAAGCAGAGACCGCATTCATTCTAGTTCTAAGAAAAATGAGACCAAATACGAAAATCTGTTTTTATATTATATCACAACAAGTCTAAAATACTTTGGAAAAAAAAACATATCCAGAAATCATTGTTAAAAAAAAAAATACAAAATAAACAACTCGGTGCGGACAGTTTTTTTTGCTCCGGCTTAGTATAAATATTAGATTTTTTTTAAAACGCCTAAAATGATCAGCAACCTTTGAGACGTCCACTTTTGTCCAAGGGTAAGGAAGCCTGATTCTCAAGGAAGATAAAGAGACTCCTTATTAGTAATACTGGGCAGGGAAGTACACCATCCCGCGACTTTTGTCCCTCACACCTCACTCTCGGTGGTAGGCATGTGCTTCCCTCTCCAGCCAGAATCCTGTAAGGAGACCCGACGTTCGGGGCTTGGTGGCAGTGTGACGCTGCCCGTCTCTGACTGCTCTTCCTGTAGCAGCTGTTGGGTTTCAGTCAGGTCGAGTGAGGCAGTGCTGGCTTGTAAAGACACAGTGTCCGTCTTGATGCACACATGGTCCCGAAGGATGCTGCCTCAGGGTGGCTTCACCTGCTTGAGGTCATCCCATTCGCCTTCAACCCCAGACAATAAGCCGAAACCTTCCAAGCTTCTGATCTTCTCCTTGGTGAAGCCGTTGTCGGGAACAGCCTAGAACGGGAAGAAGATATTAAGCACATTTGTAATACTCGTGTGGAGAGAAATGTGAAAGCTTGTTTAGTCTAGACTGGGAGTCTCCTAACTTTCAAAACAAAGGGCCAATTTACTACCATTCAAACTTTAGGGAGGCCAGACTATGGCCAATGGGAGTAGAAAATGCCCCGGCATTGGTGGAAGCAAACAATGCCATAGGCTTGGTTGTCACTGGGAGTAAAAAAAATGACATCATTGGCCTCCGTGGGAGGAATAGTGCTCCATCATTGGCCTCAGTGGGTAAAATAGTGCTCAATCATTGATGACAGTGGGAGAAATACTGCTCAATCATTGGCATCAATGGGAGAAATAGTGCTCAATCATTGGCGTTATGGGTGAAATAGTGCTTAATCATTGGCGTCACTGGGTGTAATAGTGCTCTATCATTGGCGTCAGTCGGAGAAATAGTGCTCAATCATTGGCGTCAGTTGGAGGAATAGTGCTCCATCATTGGCGTCAGTTGGAGAATTAGTTCCCCATTATTGGCGTCAGTGGGAGAAATAGTGCTCAATCATTGGCGTCAGTAGGAGAAATAGTTCCCCATTATCGGTGTCAGTGGGAGGAATATACCTCTTCCCCTCAAATACTTGCCTGAGCCCAATCTCGCTCTGAGGAGACATGTCCGAGGAGACATGCCCGATGAAAACGGTCTGCGGACCGTTTCCATCGGACATGTCCCTCCGTGTGTGAGCGGCCTTAAAATAACCAAGTCCATTTAAATGCGAAAGGCGCTGACACCACCATATCGAATTTTAGTGATGCAACCTGTTTTATTAAAGTGGAGCAAAGGGCGCTGATAATGTGCAAAATGTGAAAACAAAACGTTGTTTTCATCTCGACAAAATGTGGTTGCCATTTCCAAGTAGTGCATACTGCTCTAACCAAAAGCAACCCTTGTGCATTCAAATTCAGGCAAACTGATTATTATTGGTTGCTATAGGTTGCCTGCTTACATAAGCCTGATACACATCTCTCAATATTTTGAGATGGGAATGAGGAACACCTTCCAGCAAATGTATGTAGGCATGGGACACACCCTCTGTCACACCCCCTTAAAGGAGAATTAACCCAACTAAAAGGCTAATTAAATCCACAAGTGATTTTTTTACCACTACTATTCCTTTATATCGGCTTTTAAAATGTACAAATGCAGCAATTTAGAATTTGGATGAAAGGTTTAGCGCTGGGAGACACTTTTGGAAAGAAAAAGTGCATTTTGTATACAACTATATGGATCTGACCAAAATGAGGGACAAATGAGGAGGAAAGGGGGACAGAGGGACATTGCTCCAAATCAGGGACAGTTGGGAGCTATGCTGATGGTCTTCCCACAATGGGAGACATATGTGAATATCTCCAGTTATTCTTACAATAAATGGCCAAGAAGAGATATATTAGCACAGAGACAAATGACACACAAGACAATCGATGGAGTCTACAGAAAATCAATAGCAAGTCCAGCTTATGTAAGGTAAGTACACCACATGCTCACACAGTTAGAAAAGATGACCCAGACTCCAAAAGGGATATCCTTGGCAGCTCATCGGGATATGATTTCCAGATGCCTCACAGACCCTCATATCAGATAAAACATACAAGGAAATGCTCCAGACTTTTAATGCCCCAAATCGGTTTCTGCCTTTAGTCTTTGTAAAAAGTCAATGAATTGATTGATGTAGGAATAGATTTTTTATTTTTATACACTGGTCCTAAAGATTCTCCTTGCAGAGTGTATTGCTTGCATTCACTAACCCTGTACTCTCTTCCTATTTACATTTGGTGATTTTTCATACAAGCTTGATGTGCCATATGAAGGACACTATGGGGTTGATTAACTAAAACTGGAGGGTGCAACATCTGGTGCATCTCTGCAGAGAAACCAATCAGCTTCCAGATATTATTGTAAAAGCTGAAAAGTGTTTGTAAACCCTATGAGGCTTACCCTGAAGCTACCCCGGATATCTCCTGAACCTACAAGGTTTAGGAGATGTCCCCTGTATCAGCATGTGCCGAAGTCATCGAGCCACGGTCGTAGCTTCGCTTCAGCTAGTGTGCCATTACCTGTAAGCATGTGCGGGAGTGACATCATCGTGGCCTGGCCAATCACAGCGCTGGAGCCCACGATACCCAAAGTAACTCAAGGAGCGGTGTCACCAGCCGGACCAGTGTACGAGGACCGCTGTGGGGGATTCGACCCAAGGTAAGTATTTCATAATGCGCTAGTATGCTATGCAGCTCATTATGCCTTTGTCCTGCAGGTTTTTTATTTATTTTTTTGTTTACAACCACTTTAATTGAACAAACTGAAGTTAGAAGCAGATTGTCGTATTTTCATGTTTAATGCGTTTGTAAAGGACATTTTTTTTCCCTTTAAAATAACAAACATGTTATACTTGCCTCCACTGTGCAGTCTTCTGGGGTCCCTCGGCGGCTGTCTATGGTCCTCCCTGCCATTACTCACCACAGTCATGCGAGAGCTTGCATGGTGGTCAGTAATTGCATAGCCTCTCACTGTATCACTGGGCTCCACCCCTCGGCGTGCCACGTCACTGGACGTGATTGACAGCAGCACCAGCCAATGGCTGCGCTGCTCTCAATCCATCCGCTCTAGCCAATCAGCGGCCAGGCTGAGCACTGAAGAGGATCTCGGGACTGCGCTGGACTTTCGACGGGTCAGGTAAGTAAAACGGGGGCTCGGGGGGGTGGGGGCGACAACACCAGCTGTTTTTTCACCTTAATGCATAGATTGCATTAAAGTGAATTTTTTTATCCCATTTACAACTCCTTTAATTTAGTATGTACTTTATACCGCACGCGTTCTTTGTAAACATTTTTGTATTCTCTGTGAAAACTTTAATAAAAACATTGAGCCCAAGTTCACACTTGTGCATTGCGGGAAAGAGCGCGATTCCAGCACCGGTTCCCGCTTTGCTTCTCTCCCGCAGGAAGTTCACACTGCCCTCTGCGAACCGCTGCGGGTGTCAATACAATGTTAATGACACCCCCAGAACGGGTCACAGATCGCAGTGCGAACTCTGGATTAGTACAGAAATCGGATCGCATTAGTTAGAACACCCATGCAATCCGATTCCAGAGCGGGGGAAAAAAAGTCCCTGCATCTTTTTCTGTTAGAATGCAATGTGAATTCAACCATACAACTGTATGGCTGAACTCACATTGCTCAGACATTGCATGCGAGTGTCACCGCAGTGCGGGTGCAAATCACATGTGCACTAGTCTGAACCTAGGTTGAAACACCAGCTGATTGTCTACAATGCAGAGCTGCTCCAGATTTTGCACTCTCCAGTTTCAGTAAATCAACTCCATAGGAGTTCTATCCCTATGGCTATGGGTTCCCCCTGGGGCAATCAATCCCTATAGGTATATGTCTATCTTATGCTTGAACCATGGAAAGGCCAATGGAAGAATACATAGAAAATTGAACATCCACAAGGCCTTTAGACACTTGTGCATGAAGTCATTTCATAGGGCAGTAGATTCAATGGGCATACATTTTTTGCAAAAAAAATAAACTGGTGTGGTACCTTTAATGGCAAGACTTCTACCACACCTGGTACATCCGATTAGCTGACCAAGCTTACCCCTTTATCTAACCCCTTACTTGAACCTGTTATTGATCCTAAAGCCGGCCATACACAAATAAAAACCTATTGATTCCTCCCCCTGTCCATCATAAATAGCCCCTACTGTGATTGTATACCCAATAGTTGGTTGGCTGCAGTTGCTGTTCATCTTACTTTGAGATTTGTCAAACAGGGTGGTTTTAGTAGGGTGACTTGTTGCTTGAATTTCAGCCAATTCCCAGGAATTGAGCAACATTTGAGTCACGTATAACCAGATTAACCCCTAAACTTCAAGGGACCCAATCAGTTTTGTAACAAAAGCCAACAGGTTGTCTCATGCGATAGAAGAGGCATTATTCTCCCCATTGTGGTGGCCTGTGTCTTCTACCGCTCTCCTATTCTAGTGCCGCAGCCACCCTAAGGCCCCATACACACGAGCGGACAGATTTGTTCAAATCTGTCCGTCCGACAGATTTGAACAAATCTGTCTGCTGGGATTTTGGTTTGCTCGCGTGTACACACGAGCAAACCAAAATCCCCGCCAGCAGACGGCGCGCTGACGTGTCGGTGACGTGGCGGTGACGCCGCCACGTCACCGCACCAGGAAGTAAACACTTCCGCGCGCATGCGTCGGATCCATTCACAGGATACGACGCATGTGCGGGAGGATATGTCCGCTGGTTTCCCGTACTAACCAGCGGACATATCCGACGGACAGGTTTGTAGCGGACAAATTTCAAAGCATGCTTTGAAATTTGTCCGATGGACAAATCTGTCCGCTAGCCCATACACACGATCGGAGATGTCTGCTGAAACGGTCCATCGGACCGTTTTCAGCGGACAAATTCGATCGTGTGTACGCGGCCTAAGACCTTTCATCATCTAACACCTCCAGAAGAGTGAGATGTCCAAGTTTCCAGCCACATGCTGGTGCCTTCCTCCAACCCTTACCACATTGCCGAGTCCTGTAGTGATGTAGGGGGTTGGAGGATGGAACCACAGCAGCCAGCAGGGAATATGCTATATGGCACACCCAGGAGTGTTGGATGGCTGCAACCCCCAGAGAGTGACATTTCTTTGGAGAGTATAGTAGAAAGCTTCTACTATTAAAGAAAATTACTGTTTGTTTTCCCCCCTTGATGAAAATCAACAAAAAGAGTGCCAGATTTCAGTGGATTAAGATTCCATAATCATTTATTGCTAATAAAATGAAAACATCAAGAGTATGAAAGGCAGCCAATGCGTTTCGGGGGCTGAAAACAAGACAAAATAAACTCTCATGGATTTCCAAGATGATTGGCGCTCTTTGTACATTTCATAGTGAAGGTTATGGTGCTTTTTGGGGGGGACCTAACTTTTTGGCAGAGTTGCTGAAGTTCAGGAAACAAACCTAAGCAATGCTCCATGACTGAAGAATACAAGATCCACATCGACTATTATGTGTTTTGAAGCCCCTGAAAGAATCACTTTAAGTTATGCTATTTGTTGTCTACAAAGAACCAGAAACCTGTGTGTTACAAGTGTTATGCAGCCTTTTGCACCATGCACAGCTACCATGTTTTCCCGAAAATAAGACCTAGTGTTATTTTCCAGGAGCCCTACCCCGAAAATAAGCCCCAGATTAAAATGCTACTAAAATCCTGTAATATAATTGCGAGGAAGAGAGCTCCGACGGGTCAAACAAGCGCAGAGCGGCACTATAACAAAGGTATTTGGCACAATTATATTACAGAAACACACACATTGTACATTATATACTACTGTAATAGAGTGGATTATAGGATTTTAGTAGCATTTTAATCTGGGGCTTATTTTCGACCTAGTGTTATTTTCCAGGAGCCCTACCCCGAAAATAAGCCCCAGATTAAAATGCTACTAAAATCCTATAATCCACTCTATTACAGTAGTATATAATGTACAATGTGTGTGTTTCTGTAATATAATTGTGGGGAAGAGAGCTCCGACGGGTCAAAGAAGCGCAGAGCGGCACTATAACAAAGGTATTTGGCACAATTATATTACAGAAACACACACATTGTACATGATATAATACTGTAATAGAGAGGATTATAGGATTTTACAAACATTTCACCCCTGTTCACACTGGGGATTCCTGTCAGGCAGGGAGAGAAGACAGTACATTACATGGTAAGACCTATCCTGAAAATAAGCCCTACTGTGTCTTTTGTTGCCCAAATAAATACAAGACCTGGGCTTATTTTCGAGGAAACACGGTATGAGAGGCTGACTGCAGTGAAAGGTAAGTCAGCCATGTTATCTGGATAGAAACTTGATACACAAGGGCTTGTTGGGATTTAAAGGGAAGTCACTCGCATGCAGCAACAACCAATACCTGCAGGTGGGGAGAGGACTCAGAACAGGAAAGGAGAGAGACTGTCAGAAGGGACAGAGTGCTGCAGTGGATGAGACAGTGCGACAAGAATCAGTCAGGTGACAACACTCAAAAGATGCCAGAAAAGTCATAGTGAGAGTCATACAAAGCAATACACATAACATGGTGCAAAGAGCAACAGTGAGCAGTAATCCACAGCAACACATTCTCTCTCATTACTCCACACATACTGAACTGCTGACACCAGGACAAAGGCAAATGTACACATCTACTTCATCTTTGCACCTGCCTAGCCTTTGCACTTGCATTCAAGGCTTTAATGGCATATTCACCTTTACCATTAAGCTGACTATGCAGGTAAAGGGCTCCTACAGATAAAAAACAAACTTCAGCATTGACTGAGTTTGGAGAATGCCCTTGTTATAGGTGTAGGCCATCCAGAAGCCTGGCTGCAAAGCTCCCAGAAACAGAATCATGCCTCGTTGCTAGGTCGTTGCTAAGACACTCCCAGCCATTTCCCACACCAACACAGAGGCAAGCACTCAAATCCCTGCACGTATAAGTCGGCACTGCGCTAATCACAGGCAGGGAGACTTTGTCCTGATTTGCGGCTGCTGAGATCGGGAAACGTCTCACTGCCTGGGATTAGCGCAGCACGGTGCCGACTTCCTGGCGGGCTCTGCATGTGGGGTTTGCAAACACAGCGGAGCTCATTCTTAGGAGAGAGCACATGTGAAGGGGTCTGAATCAGCTAGGAGTGTCTTAGCAAGGTCATAGCAACAAGGCAGGATGGGGAGGAGGGTGCTATTTCTGAGCGTTTTTCACTCAGTCTTCAGGAGGTATGTGACTGGTCTATACCTATAGCAAGGGCATTATTTAACATGACTTTGGTCAAAAAACACGCACCGTTTTTTTTATCTACAGATGCAAATAACTAAACACTCCAGCGCCCAAAAGGGGGGTCACAATGCGCAATGCTCAGCCCTCCTCAGACAGGGAAATCATGAAAAGGAACAAAATACACAGGAGGGTGCAAACACAGAGTGCACTACCACCACTTTCAGATGTTTTTGGCTTTTTGATTAAATAGAAATTGCTGGTGGTAATGCACTAGATGTTTGCGCCCTCCAGTGTGTACACTACCGGGTACCCTTACCCGCAATGGGGACGGCAACACCCGACAGCTGATGGAAACATCAGCTGCGGTGCCGACATCGCTGGACTTCAGGATAGGCAAGTGTCCATTTATTGAAAGCCAGCAGCTGCAGTATATGTAGCCGTCGGCCGGAACAGCGCTTTAAAGCCAGCATTATTCAACCCACTTTCTCTGATCCCAGGTCATCTTGGACCACCCTGTGAAAGAAGAAGCAGCACAGTGGTGAGCTCATCTCTATATCGCTATGCCTTCTCTTACTATTGTCATGCTCTGGGTGAGCACATGAGCTGACTGGCAACTTGTGCTGCTTTTTGCTCTCACGCTCCAGTCCTGCTGTACGGGGACAGCAGGAGGCGGATACCTGGACAAATCCAGGGACTTACTGTACACTACTTGCATTAAAAAATATGTTTAATATCAGAGATGAATTATTTTGTGTCTTTTATGCCTGGAGTTCAGCCAAGGCAGATTTGCCTAAACACCCTAAATGATGTCTTATTATGGGGAACATACATAGTGCTAAATCCTTTCATACTTGGTTCATTAATTTGAAGTTACAGCTTAAGGCCCTGTACACACGATCAGACCGGTCTGATGAAACTGGTCTGCAGACCAGTTCGATGGTGTGCACGGCCCATCAGACCGTTGTCCGTCGGACCAAAGTTTTAAAACATGCTTTAAAACCTGTCTGATGGACACTTGTCCGTCGGACAGATTCGATGGTTAGTACACAAAAGCATCGGACCAAAAACCTGCGCATGCTCAGAATCAAGTCGACGCATGCTTGGAAGCATTGAACTTCGTTTTTTCAGCACGTCGTTGTGTTCTGGTCTGATCGGATTTTGGTCCGATGGTTTGTACGCACATCAGACAAGTTCAGAGTTGTCTGATGAAAACGGTCCGTCAGACAAGTCTCATCAGACCGGTCTGATCGTGTGTACAAGGCCTAACAAATCTTTCATTGATAGCAAACCTAACATCCAACCACTACTACCGCACACCAAAACGCAGTCCTCACCTCTTTACGATGTCGCTGTAGATGACAAATGGAAGGTCTGTGCACGGCTTCAATCTTCACCTCTTGGGTGGACGTGCGGTAGGACAGGTTGCTGCAAGTGAGGGTCCCCAGTGCTGGATCCGACAGCTTCGCACGGCGATGTCTGTGAATATGCAAAGGCACATTAACTGGATATATTGATCTTTGAACATTTATTGTTGGGTCTCCTATAGTGCTTCACACTAATGTTGATGTGAAATTTGGTAACTGATTGGCTGAAGTTGTTTTTATCACCCACATAACCAAATAAAATGTATAGGTTATGTTGAGGTTTCCCAGCCTTTAGTAAACGATACACCGCCATCATAGTTTATGTCACCTGATCAGGGGCTCCATTGAGTATACCACCAGCCTCCAACGCAGACTTTGACTTTCTACCTTTGCAACTGCCCATAATTCTTCTGTATGGTCACCTCTCTCTAAGCCCAAGTCTCTGGCATCATACCATGCCATGCTCCGCCACCATTTGGGAGGGCCAATATTCCACCACAACACACTTCTTTCTACAGTGATAGGCACTCCTATGATCTACACCAGCTACCAGGGCTCTTTAAATGTTATTTATAGAATGTTAGACGTGCAGTAGGATGAAAGCCCGTGCTGATCACCGTTCTTTTTTGAAATGCTACACAGTGACAGATCATTAAAGAAGAAGCGAACCCTGATGGCTCTGTGACTGGCCGGAGCCACGTGACATCACTCATGTGTGCGGGATCCGCCAGTCACGGCATTCGCTTGTGAAGAAACGACGCAGGGGGCGTTTCTTTACAGCACATGCGCCGATGACATCATTGGCGCAAAACACAGTAAATATCTCCTAAATTGCGCACGTTTAGGAGTTATTTACAGTACCTACAAGTAAGCCTTATTATAGGCTTACCTAAAGGTACAACTTCCACAGAGAGGTTTACAACCTCTAAGTTCTATTAGCCACAGCATGGCGAATGGAAGATAATTGCATTGCACTGTGCTGCACTGAAAAAAGTTGTGCATGCTGTACTTAAAGCGGACCAACACTGCATTTAAAGTAACACTTGTGGAGTACTCGTGGAATTGCATTGGGGAATGCACTCAAAGCCAAATCAGTGGTGAAGAGACGCATATTGATTGACCAGTTGGTAATTGTTAATTGTTGAACTCTGCAGCGGCTAATGTATGGTTAATGGATGATTGCGAGTCCAACTCCTAATAATTGAACAGACTGACATTTAAATCCCTATTAAATCCCTACTAAAGCCTCATTAAAGCTTATTAAAGCTTATTAAAGCTTAAAGCTTATTAAACACCACTGGGGTAACTGTATCAGTACCGGTATCTTGGTTGCCTGGAGTAAAAGTAATTAAAGTGCAATACACAGGGACGGACGACACTCCGCAGAATTCTTATTGCTACTCCTGATCTTTATCTGCTCCCGTATATTCTCTTTTTTTTTTTTTTTGGGCGGGCCCCCGCTCTTTATAGTGATGTCGGGACCACAATCATTAAGATCAGCAAAAGAGAAGGGGGGGGGGGTAGCAGCAGCGGTAGCTGCCAAGCTGGAAAAATATGCTCATGCGACAGAGCAAACCCCCAGTAAAAGCGGCCCTCCTCAGGTATCCTCAGGTATCCCTAGCATTAGGGAAAACAAATGCAGAAAGAAGAAGCCAAGGGCCTAGCGGAGGGGCAACAAATAAAACATCTGTTAATAAGAATCTAGGTGGAGCAGAAATAGATTTAACAGTAAATACTTTATCCGAAGAAGCTCCAACAATCAAGGATGTACTCCTGGCGGTGAACGAATGCAAAAAAACACTGGAGGAGGTATGCAATCAAATGAAAGGTATAAAGGAAGAGTTGGCCTCAGGTGAGGCATGAACTGCAGAAAACCAACGAAAGGATACTGGAGGCGGAGGGGAGGATATCTCAAATAGAGGATGAACTGCACCCCATAAAACAAGATTCCAAGGACTTGAAGGCACAAACGAATAGAATAGAGGAAAAAATGGAAGAAATCGAGAACAGGCTCCGGAGGGACAATGTTAGGCTGGTGGGCCTCCCAGAGAAAAGTGAGGGGTCCCAGCCGATAGAATTCTTAGAAAAGTGGTTTGTAGATGTATTTGGGAGAGAGACTTTCTCACAGTCATTTATTATAGAGCGAGCGCACAGAGTCCCCTTCAAACCACCCCCCCCCCCGGAGGCCGCCCAAGATCATTGCTTTTGAAATTTTTGAATCATAGAGATAAAGAGACTTTATTGAGAAAGAGCAGAGAGATGGGAAATATTCTATTTGAGGGCTCTAGGATCTCATTTTACCCAGATTTTTCCCCTCAGCTCCAGAAGCGGAGGGCAGGTTTTATCGAGGTCAAACGTAAAATGCAAAAAATTAATCTCTCCTATGGTTTACTGTACCCGGCGCGCCTACGGGTATCAGCGATGGGTAGATCCTTTTTCTTCGACACACCTGAGGGGGCGGAGATATGGCTGCAGGAGAAAAAGGATCAACTATCAATGGGGGAAGCAGGGAACACATAAATCCTTAAAGTGTAACGGGGGGGACAGACGGGATAACCTAAACTAAGATTAAACTCATATTTAAGGGGGAGGAGGGGTGGGAGGGGAGCACTCACTTAATGAGAGGAATCGGATATAAATGGTGTAACGGGGTGATTGGAATAGAGGGGGGTGGGAGGAGGGTGGAGGGGAGAATGAATGGAAGTGCAGCAATAGTGGAACCGGTCACCAACTTAGCCCCTAGGGGATACCTAGGAAGGTGGGGTAAGAGGGGGGGGGGAAGGGGGAGGGGGTATTTAGGATGGGGGACAATAATGAGACACATATGGGGCAAGACACGAGACTTGATACTAAGCGGATAAATAAAAGATATGCACAATTAGTACACAGGGCGAGGGGAAAAAAAAAGGGGAAAAAATTTTCATGGAAATTATATCACATGGTGTTGAGTAAAACAAGCAATACTACACGGAATATATTAGATAATGCACTTGATGATTAATATGTTATACGCACTGAATCGAGAAACAGTACACTCGTAGAAGGTTATTGGTTTATGAAATGTTTATGAAATGTTTATTTATATAATTGTATGTATATATGAGTAGAATCTTAAAAATAGGATCCTGGAACGTCCGAGGGATGGGGACACCAGTTAAAAGGATGGCTGTTCTCAATGAACTAGAAGAGCACAGGGTAGGACTCATTTGCTTACAGGAAACCCACTTTACGAATGACAGCAAAACTCAGATTCCATATAGGAAATACCAACACCAGTTCCACTTTATACTGGACAACCCCGGGATACCAGTCATTGCAATGGGGGATTTCAACGAAGTATTAAACAAAAATATCGACAGGTTCCCACCGGTCAACGCTCGGGAGACTGCTCTATATTGGTTTCTACAAGAGTCAGGGCTGTTTGACATATGGAGGAAACGAAATCCAGTGGGAGTACAGTTTTCCTGTTGCTCTAGCACTTATGGTACCTTGTCCAGGATTGATCTGGCCGTGGGCAATACAGAAGCCTCCCAAATAGTTAGGGAAATAGAATACGCACCGAGGGGAATATCAGATCACTCCCCAGTGATAATTACACTGAACCTCGAGGGAAGAAGATCACCCATAGCATGGAAAATTAGCCCCCTATGGTTCGAATTAATGGGAGACTCAGCGGGAATAATGAGCGAAATAAAAGAGTTCATAGACTTTAATGAGGGGACGACAACTCGGGGAGTAATGTGGGATACACTAAAGGCCTTTCTCAGGGGTATTTGTATTCAACATGTGGCAAAAGTTAAAAGGACTTCTAAAGAACGGGAAAACAGAATTAGGAATGAAGTAGTAAATACCGAAAAGGAATACATAGCAGATCCAATAGAAGAGAGGAAAAAAACATGGTTAGACAAACAGCAAGAATATAAAATAGAACTAATAAAGAAATCAGAAAATAAGAGAATGTTCCAAAGACAAGCGGCATATGGGGAGGGGGAGGGGGTAGGAAAAATGCTGGCCCATTTAATAAAAACAAATTCCACCCCCACCGCTGTCCCGGCCATTAAAAGTAACAACGGGAACATATCCACAAACGTGGTAGAGATAACGGAAATATTTAGAAAATATTATGAAAAACTATATAAATCTCAAAGAACAGTAGGAGGAGAGGAACTGCAGCGATTCTTTAGAAATTTAGATCTGCCACACCTAACAGAAATAGAGATGGAACAATTGGAGAAATCCATAACATTAGAAGAAGTCCAGACGGCAGTCAGAGAAATGGCTAACCAAAAGTCCCCGGGGCCAGACGGATTGCCAGTAGAGACATACAGGTACTATGGGAAAGTATTGTTCCCGGAACTCTTAAAAGTATTTAATGCGGCTATGGTGGACGGTAAATTGCCCTCCTCAATGACAGAGGCTACAATAATAGTTTTGCACAAGGAAGGGAAGGACCCACTGGATACATCATCATACCGCCCCATTTCTCTCCTATGCGCAGACGCTAAAATCCTAGCCAAAATTTTGGCCAGTCGATTAAACAAAATAATCACTAGACTCATACACCAGGATCAAACTGGATTTATCCCTGGTAGATCTACTAGCACAAACATCAGGAGGGTATTCCTTAACTTACAAATCCCGACAGAAAATATGGGCAACAGGGCAGTCATGGCACTGGACGTAGTCAAAGCATTCGACAGTCTAGAATGGGAATACATATGGTATGCCCTAGAGGCCTTTGGGTTTGGCCCCACCTTCATCAGATGGATTACAATTTTGTATAAGGACCCCAATGCAAAAATAAGAGTCAATAATGAATATTCAAGTAAGGTCAAGATGGAGAGGGGCACAAGACAGGGGTGTCCATTGTCACCTCTGCTCTTTGCATTAGCCATGGAACCACTAGCCATGACTATAAGAGCAGACAGGATAATGAAGGGGTTTATAAGGCCAATTAGAGAGGAAAAAATAGCTCTATACGCGGACGATGTTCTGCTATTCCTAGGTGACACCGATCTCTCCATCAGAAGAGCAATGACAATCTTTAGAAAGTTTGGCAATATATCCGGTCTGGTGATAAATTGGGAGAAATCGGCGCTGATGCCGATAGACCCAATGAGGAACCGGATCCAGGAGGTATTTCCACAGTTGGATACAGTGGGGAAAATGATGTACCTAGGCATAACAATTACAACTGACCTCAATAAATATATAGAGAACAACTTGGAACCTATAATCCTTAAATTCAAAAAGAAAACAGGAATCTGGAGGCATCTCCCACTATCAATGGTGGGGAGGTGCAACCTGATCAAAATGGTATGGATGCCACAATTACTTTATGCACTTCATAATACACCAATATGGATACATAAAAAATGGTTTCATAAGATCGATGGCCTGTTTAGGGAATTAATATGGAAGGGAGGACTCGCTAGAATAGGATTACAGACGCTACAGTTGTCAATAAGAGAGGGAGGAATGGCGGTACCTCACCCGCGTAGTTACTTTCTGGCTGCTCAATTGCAGCATATTTGGGGTAAAACAGAAGCAGGAGCGGACACGAACAGTAGCTTAATGATCCAGGGGGCCCCCCACGAAACAATTATGGAGGTGATGGAGGCCAACTCGTTTAACCACTTGCTTACTGGGCACATAAACCCCCTTCGTGCCCAGGCGAAATTTCAGCTTCCGGCACTGCGTCGCTTTAACTGACAATTGCGCGGTAGTGCGACGTGGCACCCAAACAAAATTGGCGTCCCTTTTTTCCCCACAAATAGAGCTTTCTTTTGGTGGTATTTGATCGCCCGTGCGGTTTTTATTTTTTGCGTTATAATGAAAAAAAGAGCGACAATTTAAAAATATATATATATTTTTTACTTGTTGCTATAATAAATATCCCATTTTTTTTTTTTTTATATATTTTTTTTTCTCAGTTAAGGGCGATACGTATTCTTCTACGTATTTTTGTAAAAAAAAAAAAAAAAATGTGTTCTAACTGTATGGGGGGAGGGGGGTGACTGGGGGAGGTGACCGATGCTGTCTCCCTATGTACAAGGGAAACAGCATCTGTCATCTCTCCCTGACAGGACGTGGAGCTCTGTGTTTACACTCAGAGCTCCACGTCCCTGCTGTCTCACCGACGATCGCGTGTACCTGACGGACATCGCGGCCGCCGGGTACACGCATCGGATCCTCGGTGATGCGTCGGAACTGTTTTTCCCCGCCGCGCGCCACCCTGTGGCGCGCGCGGGGAATTACAAGCAAATCACGTCCAAAGACGTGACCCCGGCGCCTCAGATCCGCGCTGTTCACGTCTTTGGACGTGACATGGTATTGAAGTGGTTAACAACCAAATCCCCACGGTTAAGATGATAATCAAAGTGTGGAAAGCAATAACGATAGAGGAAGGACAGGAGGGAGTGACAGAATATACACCACTATGGAATAACAGGAATCTACAAGAGCTTGAAACAGTGGGAGCCATCAAAGAATGGGCAGCAAAAGGGCTAATAAGACTGGCTCAGTTGTACGAGGGCAGGACCTTAAAAACATTCACCACCCTGAGAGAGGAATTCGAAATCCCCAAATGCACGTTCTATAGGTATCTCCAAATCAGGCATGCATTAAACACCCAGTTTAAAGGAGTAGGGCCGAACTGGATAAAGGCAAGAATACCTCAAAGAATAAGAGGGGGGATAGAGAAGAAGGGGTTTATATCAGTAATCTACCCATATATATGTGAGAAGAACATAGGGGGGCCAATGCAGCTCAAAAGTAAAAAGAAATGGGAAGAAGATCTGGGAAATATAACTGAAGAGCAATGGAGGAAGGTATTGGAGAGAGGGAAAATAGCCACAGCATCACCAGCCCAAAGGACATCCTTTTTAAGGATGATACATAGGGTATACTATACCCCAAAAACCCTATTTAGATTTGGCTATAGACCAGATGCAGAATGCCCCAGATGCCAGGACACGGGGGACCTACTACATATGATTTGGAGATGCCCTAAACTATTTAGGTACTGGACGGAGACCATCAGAATTATTAATAAAGTATATGGGACCAGACTGGGGATGGACCCTAGAACGTGCATTTTGGGATTATGGGAACAAAGAGGAGGAGTGACGAGTACGACAAAAGCAGTTGCAAGGTGCCTATTTCAGGCAAGAAAATTAATTGCTCAAAGATGGCAGGCAGTAAGCCCTCCATCAACAAAAGAATGGGTCAATAATGTAACAGAAACATTATGGAAAGAGAAAACCATTTATGTTAAAAGGGGAAACACCAAGGAGTTCGATAAAATCTGGAAACCATGGTTAACCGAAATAGGATACCAGGATTGAAGCCCCAAGGAGCTAACGAGTACCCACAGGAGGGAGGGGGGAGGGGGGGTAGGGAGTAACGGAGAAAAGGATACAAACAGCAGTGGTTTAATCTAAGAATATAATATGCAGGGAAGTACAAATGTTCTGATATTATTTTGTTTTCCTTCTGTGGAACTAAAATGTTTTTTGTACGCGATATGTTTTTATATGCAAATAACGAAATAAAGAGAATTATTAAAAAAAAAAAAAAAGCGGACCAACCAACCCAAAAGGGGAGGCTCTGTTCGCACCCTTGCCCGCTCCACTGCTACATTTGGCATTTTTTTTGGTGGAGGGTTTGAGCGCCAGGTAAGATCGCCGATCTATGTGCATTTATGGTCCCTCCTCCTTCCCCCTGATGCCTTCTGGGACACACAAGACGGCGGGACCATTCAGAAAGCGCAGCATGCACCTGAAGGCTTCACTGTCAGTTTGGCTTTACCTACAATGCCAATGCCAGCGCCTGTACCCAAAGCCAATTGACAAATCGGCTTTGGGTACTGACATCGCAGGATCCCTGGACAGGTAAGTGTCCTTATATCAAAAGTTAGCTGCAGGATTTGTTATTTTTTCCCCAGACTGTAGCTCCTCTTGAATTTCAGCACACACCACTGCAGCACAGTAGTGTCCCCTGGCTGGGCAGGAGACAAGGTATTTTGCCACCCAAAACAGTCCAACTGCACCTGGTGCTAATGGGCCCTTAGGCTACAGTCTGACCCTACCATCTCTGTACAATCCACTTTAGATCTACCAAAACTATGTAGAATGAGGAGCTACTTGAATTACCCAATTAGTTTGTATCCAGCCAGACAAGCCCTATCACTATATAACTTATTGGTAGATCTAAAGGAGATTGTACAGATTGTAATATGTGGAGGGCTTAACAGAAGAGCCCATCACACCGAGATCCCCCAACAAGCGGAAATGTCTGTGTGTATTAACAGACAATTCTAGTGATTGCAAGCTCTCAATATCACCCCCACTTCGGGTTAGGCCATCAGTCAGGAGTGGGATTTGGCCAATGATGGACAACCTCACAGTTCCAACCAGGTTTAACGTTCCACCAATCACACGTCTACCATCGCCCGATGACTTCGTGATGATGTCATACTTACCTCCACTGTGCAGTTATTTTTGCACAGAATGGCCCCAATCCTCCTGTTCTGGGGTCCCTTGGTGGCTCTCTCAGCTCCTCCCCGCAATAGCTAACCCCCTCTGGGAAGCTCTCCCCCAAAAGGGGGTTATCTTGTTGGCGCACTCATGTGTCATACAGTCGGCGTCCATAGACGCTTGGCTTCTTTTTTTTAAACAGCGAGAGTCACATAAATTGTGTATCAAGGAATGTAAACTGGAAATGATTTTCTAAGAATCTTCCATAACAATACGCTTGTTAACCACAAACATTACATTACACAGGCAGAGGAAGTCACACGGCGGAGGCTCTGCGGATTCGCTGGGAGCAATCGCGAGGGGGCGGACAGAAACCAACAGCCGCCCCCTCATCCCGGATCGCTCCCACAGGTAAAATGACCGCCGCATGTAGTGGGGGGGGGGGTCCTGATCGGACCCCCAACCCGCAAGAAGGCAGGGACGTACATGTACGCCCATCTGCCTGTACATGCCATTCTGTGGACGTACATATACATGCGGCGGGCGTTAAGTGGTTAAAGGGGTTGTAAAGGTTCCTGTTTTTTCACCTTAAAGCGGATGGTTCACCAGAAAAAAATATTAAAAGCCAGCAGCAACAAATACTGCAGCTGCTGACTTTTAATATCAGGACACTTACCTGTCCTGGAGTCCAGCGGCGTCCGCAGCAGAGGATGAGCGATCGCTCGTCACCCTGCTGCTCCCCCCTCCATCCACGGTGAGGGAACCAGGAAGTGAAGCGCTGCGGCTTCACTGCCCGGTTCCCTACGGCGCATGCGCGAGTCGCGCTGCGCCCGCCGATTGGCTCCCGCTGTGTGCTGGGAGCCGAGAGTTCCCAGCACACAACGGGGGGGCGACGGGATGTCGCCAAAAAACCTGACTTTTGCCCAAGACTGCGGGCCGGAAGTGGTTGCAGATACCTGTCTTTAGACAGGTATCTGCACCCCCCCTCCCCCCTGAAAGGTGTCAATTGTGACACCGGAGGGGGGGAGGGTTCCGATCAGCGGATCTTCACTTTAGGGTGGAGATCCGCTTTAATGCATCCTATGAATTAAGGTGAAAAAACACCTGGCAGTCACGGGACCCCCAGCCCCCCCCCCCCCCGTTTTATTTACCTGACCCAGTTCACCTGCTCTGCGTGTCCGTAGGGGCCTTTTCTCCCCGGAGTCAGACACGTCTGTACTCTACTGGGGGGGGGGGGGGGGGGGACACGCCTGTACTCTACTGAGGGGGGGGACAACACACTGGACTAGATGTCAGAAGAAGCTCCACTCGGAGCTCTTCAAAGTCACATTAAGGGAAAAAATAAAAGCAATTCAGCCGCATCAAAAGGCTGAGGAAACTCTGAAGGGCATAAACACAGCACTATTACAGTCAGCCGACTTAATAGCACCGAATCGCAAAACCCACATCCGGAAAAATAACGCAGGCTGGTTCAACAACCAGCTGGCGTTACGGAAGCAAGAGCGCAGGAGGGCAGAAGCCGCCTGGAAGAGAAGTTCATCAGATGAGAACCTCTCCATCTACAAGGAAATAACCAGAAAATACCACAAGGAAATCTTCGATGCCAAGAAAAATTATTTTTCTGAGGCCATCAACAATGCACTTAACCGCCCCCGCGAGCTCTTTAAGCTGGTCACTCAGACCATGAATCCAGGATGTCTTGAAGCCCCCAATTCGGACTCACAAGAATTCTGCGATGAGCTATCGGATTCCTTCATTAATAAAATTGAAGGAATCCGGCAAAGCATTGAGCAGAACAACTCCCCCCGTAGCCCCCCCCAGGAACTATTCACATAGCACCGGCAGTAGCTCGCCACAACCAGGTAAGTTCACGCTGGAACCCGTCTCTACCCATGTCATTAAAAATATCATTGGTACTCTGCGTAACAGCACTGCGCCTAATGATATCATTCCCACCAAACTGCTGAAGGAATGCGCCGACATTCTGGCACCTTCTATCACGCAGCTTATTAACCAATCCTTTAGCGAGGGCACAGTGCCTGCCCAGTTGAAGGAAGGTATAATTCGACCTATCTTGAAAAAACCCACCCTGGACCCCAAGGATCCACTTCACCGCCGTCCCATAACAGGCCTAAACTCTCTTTCGAAGGTCATGGAGAAAGTAGTGGTACAACAGCTGCAACAGCATCTAGATACCTACAAACTACTTGATCCATATCAATCGGGATTCCGACCCGGACACGGGACAGAAACCGCATTGATCAAGATATGGGACGACGCTCTCGAGGCCGCAGACGAAGGAGAATCTTGTCTTCTGGTTTTGTTGGACCTAAGCGCAGCCTTCGACACAGTTGACCACAAGCTCCTATTGACTCGGCTAGCTGAAGTAGCCAAAGTCGCAGAAGGCGATCTATCCTGGTTCTCCTCCTTCTTGGAAAACCGATCGCAAAAAGTGAAGCTAGGACTTTTTACTTCGGAAAAACGGAAAGTATCATGCGGAGTCCCTCAAGGATCTCCCCTGTCGCCGGTGTTATTCAACATCTATCTGCGTCCTCTTTTTGAAATCATCAGCAGTCAAAAACTGCTCTATCACTCATATGCAGACGACACGCAACTGTATTTCCGCATTTGCAATAAAAAGGATCACCACCTCAATCTACAGAATTGTCTCTCTTTGATAGATGACTGGATGACCAAGAGTTATCTTAAACTCAACGGAGCGAAAACAGAACTTCTCCTGTTTCACGCTAAGCGTAGGAACCAACCAGCAACAACGTGGACCCCCCCACCCATTATGGGTAAATTCATCACCCCTAGCGCCAAAGTCAAAAGTCTTGGGGTCATCTTCGACTCCTACATGACAATGGACGCACAAATAGGGTCAGTAGTCAGCGGATCTCACCATCTGCTGCGCCTACTACGCAGACTTACTCCTTTTATTCCTAAAGAAGACGTAGCAGTCGTGGTAGGAACAATTGTCAACTCCAGACTGGACTAAGCAAATGCCCTTTACCTGGGACTCCCGAAGTACCAAATCGCTCGTCTGCAAGTCGTGCAAAACACGGCTGCGAGACTTGTGACAGGGAAAAAACCCTGGGAATCCATCTCACCTTCACTGAGATCCCTTCACTGGCTGCCAGTGAAAGACAGAATTGCTGTTAAAGCACTCTGTCTAACGCATAGATGTATCTATGGGAAAGCTCCCATATATCTGTGCGAAAAAATAAAAGTCCATAACCCCAATCGCATCTTGCGATCCACCAACCAAAATTTACTCCAGATACCGAAAGCCAATTACAAGTCCAAAGGAGATAGAAGATTCGCGGTCCAGGGTCCTAGACTATGGAACGCTTTACCAACCAATATTCGGTTGGAGGAGAATTACTTAGCATTCAGGAGAAAGGTCAAGACTCATCTCTTTTGATATCAAAGGAGACAGGAACAACAAGCGCCCAGAGGCGATTCAATTTGCATGTGCAGCGCTATATAAGTTTTCATTCATTCATTCATTCAACACACCCCTGTACTCTACTGAGGGGGGGGGGGGACACGCCTGTACTCTACTGAGGGGGGGGGACACGCCTGTACTCTACTAAGGGGGGGGACACGCCTGTACTCTACTGAGGGGGGGGGACACGCCTGTACTCTACTGAGGGGGGGGGGACACGCCTGTACTCTACTGCCTGTACTCTACTGGGGGGACACGCCTGTACTCTACTGGGACACGCCTGTACTCTACTGGGGGGGGAGCCTGTACTCTACTGGGACACGCCTGTACTCTACTGGGGGGGACACGCCTGTACTCTACTGGGGGGGACACGCCTGTACTCTACTGGGGGGGACACGCCTGTACTCTACTGGGGGGGACACGCCTGTACTCTACTGGGGGGGACACGCCTGTACTCTACTGGGACACGCCTGTACTCTACTGGGGGGGACACGCCTGTACTCTACTGGGACACGCCTGTACTCTACTGGGGGGGACACGAGGGACACGCCTGTACTCTACTGGGGGGAGAGGGGGGGACACGCCTGTACTCTACTGGGGGGGACACGCCTGTACTCTACTGGGACACGCCTGTACTCTACTGGGGGGGACACGCCTGTACTCTACTGGGGGGGACACGCCTGTACTCTACTGGGGGGGACACGCCTGTACTCTACTGGGGGGGACACGCCTGTACTCTACTGGGGGGGACACGAGGGACACGCCTGTACTCTACTGGGGGGGAGAGGGACACGCCTGTACTCTACTGGGGGGGAGAGGGACACGCCTGTACTCTACTGGGGGGGAGAGGGGGGGACACGCCTGTACTCTACTGGGGGGGACACGCCTGTACTCTACTGGGGGGGACACGCCTGTACTCTACTGGGGGGGACACGCCTGTACTCTACTGGGGGGGACACGCCTGTACTCTACTGGGGGGGACACGCCTGTACTCTACTGGGGGGGACACGCCTGTACTCTACTGGGGGGGACACGCCTGTACTCTACTGGGGGGGACACGCCTGTACTCTACTGGGGGGGACACGCCTGTACTCTACTGGGGGGGACACGCCTGTACTCTACTGGGACACGCCTGTACTCTACTGGGGGGGACACGCCTGTACTCTACTGGGGGGGACACGCCTGTACTCTACTGGGGGGGACACGCCTGTACTCTACTGGGGGGGACACGCCTGTACTCTACTGGGGGGGACACGCCTGTAGGGACACGCCTGTACTCTACTGGGGGGGAGAGGGACACGCCTGTACTCTACTGGGGGGGAGAGGGACACGCCTGTACTCTACTGGGGGGGAGAGGGACACGCCTGTACTCTACTGGGGGGGAGAGGGACACGCCTGTACTCTACTGGGGGGGAGAGGGACACGCCTGTACTCTACTGGGGGGGAGAGGGACACGCCTGTACTCTACTGGGGGGGAGAGGGACACGCCTGTACTCTACTGGGGGGGAGAGGGACACGCCTGTACTCTACTGGGGGGGAGAGGGACACGCCTGTACTCTACTGGGGGGGAGAGGGACACGCCTGTACTCTACTGGGGGGGAGAGGGACACGCCTGTACTCTACTGGGGGGGAGAGGGACACGCCTGTACTCTACTGGGGGGGAGAGGGACACGCCTGTACTCTACTGGGGGGGAGAGGGACACGCCTGTACTCTACTGGGGGGGAGAGGGGACACGCCTGTACTCTACTGGGGGGGAGAGGGACACGCCTGTACTCTACTGGGGGGGAGGGGGACACGCCTGTACTCTACTGGGGGGAGGGGGACACGCCTGTACTCTACTGGGGGGGAGGGGGACACGCCTGTACTCTACTGGGGGGAGGGGGACACGCCTGTACTCTACTGGGGGGAGGGGGACACGCCTGTACTCTACTGGGGGGGGGGGACACGCCTGTACTCTACTGGGGGGAGGGGGACACGCCTGTACTCTACTGGGGGGGAGGGGGACACGCCTGTACTCTACTGGGGGGGAGGGGGACACGCCTGTACTCTACTGGGGGAGGGGGACACGCCTGTACTCTACTGGGGGAGGGGGACACGCCTGTACTCTACTGGGGGAGGGGGGCCTGTACTCTATGTACTCTATGGGGGAGGGGGGCCTGTACTCTACTGTGTACTCTACTGGGGCACGCCTGTACTGGGTGGGGGAGGGGGCCTGGGCACGCCTGTACTGTGGTGGTGGTGTACTCTACTCACGCCTGGGGGGATGGCACGCCTGGTGGGGGGGGAGGGGACACGCCTGTACACTGTGTACTCTACTGGGGGGGAGGGGACACGACTCTACTGGGGGGCACGCCTGTACTCTACTTGTACTCTATGGGGGGCACGGTACTCTACTTGTACTCTATGGGGGGCACTCTTAATGGGGGGGTGGGGAGGGGGCAGGGGGGTGGGGGGGTGTGTGTGGGGTGTGTGTGTGTGTGTGTGTGTAGTGTGTCTGTGTACTCTACCACACTGTGACTCTAACACACTGTGTACTCCTGTGGTCTCTACTTGGTGGAGAGGGACACGACACTGTGGGCACGCCTGGTGGGCACGCCTGTACTCTACTGGCTGCTCTACCTGGGCTGCTCTAGTGCTCTACCTGCAGGCTGGAGTGGCTCTCTAATCTCTCTCTCTGCTCTCTCTCACGCCTGTAGTGTACTCTATCACGTGTAGCGCTGGGTGACGGTGGGGGGGGATGGGTGGGTGTGATGTACTCTTTGACTCGTGGGGGGCGGTACGTGTACTCGTGCGATGGGATGCGCACACTTTTGGTCTACTCGGACTCTACTCGCCCTCTACAGAACGCCTGTACTCTACAGTGTACTCTAAGATGTACTCTACAGATACTCTAAGTGTACAAGATCGGAGACTACTCCTTAACTCACAGTAGTAGGTAGCACAGTGTAGGTGTACTCTACTTGTAGTGGTGGGCGTGGTGGAGAGGGGGGATGTGTGGTGTGGTCTGGTACTCTGTCTCTGTTCCTACATGTACTCTGGATGTAGGATGTGATGTAGGATAGGATGTGATATTACTTTAACTGGTTACACTTTACACTTTAGGTGTACACATTAACTGCAAAGGGCATGTACACTGGTGTAATGGTGTACTGTGTACACTGGTGTACTCTATGGATGTACTGTGTACACATGGGTGGGTGGATGGGTGGATGTAGGTGGGTGGTAGGGGGGATGGGTGGTGGGTGGGTGGTGGGGGGGATGGGGGGATGGTGTGTGGGGGATGTGTATGTGGGGGGATGGATGTGGGGGATGGGTGTATTCTATGGGGGGAGGGGATGAAATCTATGGGGGGGGGGGCAGGCACCTGTACTCTATGGATTAATTCTATTCTAACAGGCCCCTGGGATTGTGCGGGATGTGATGGTCATGTGACAAGGGGGATATTCCCTAACTGCACAGCGGGGCTCTCTAGTGCCACCTGCAGGCTGGATCAGGTATTGGTACATCAGCTGTGCCTCGAAAGGACGGTTGATGACTCATTGGTGATGACTCGTGCGATGGATTCTAGACGGATCGAGTGTATTGGCGGGATGGATGGATGGTGTCATGTGTGTGGGGTGATGGTCTGGTTCCATGGGTAGGATAGGAATGTGATATTAAACAGTGGTATTGGTGGGGATGGACCATGTATGGATGGATGGGTCATGTATTGGCGGGATGGATAGATGGGTCATGTATTGGCGGGATGGATGGATGGGTCATGTATTGGCGGGATTGATGGGTCATGTATTGGTGTGATTGATGGATGGGTCATGTATTGGCGGGATGGATGGATGTGTATTGGCGGGATGGATGGGTCATGTATTGGCGGGATGGATGGATGTGTATTGGCGGGATGGATGGGTCATGTATTGGCGGGATGGATGGATGTGTATTGGCGGGATGGATAGATGGGTCATGTATTGGCGGGATGGATGGATGGATCATGTATTGGCGGGATGGATGGATGGGTCATGTATTGGTGGGATGGATGGATGTGTATTGGCGGGATGGATGGATGGGTCATGTATTGGCAGGATGGATGGATGGGTCATGTATTGGCGGGATGGATGGATGGATGGGTCATGTATTGGCGGGATAGATGGATAGATGGGTCATGTATTGGCGGGATGGATGGATGTGTATTGGCGGGATGGATAGATGGGTCATGTATTGGCAGGATGGATGGATGGGTCATGTATTGGCGGGATGGATGGATGGATGGATCATGTATTGGCGGGATGGATGGATGGGTCATGTATTGGTGGGATGGATGGATGGATGGGTCATGTATTGGCGGGATGGATGGATGGGTCATGTATTGGCGGAATGGATGGGTCATGTATTGGCGGGATGGATGGATGGGTCATGTATTGGTGGGATGGATGGATGGATGGGTCATGTATTGGCGGGATGGATGGATGGGTCATGTATTGGCGGAATGGATGGGTCATGTATTGGCGGGATGGATGGATGGGTCATGTATTGGCGGGATGGATGGGTCATGTATTGGCGGGATGGATAGATGGGTCATGTATTGGCGGGATGGATGGATGTGTATTGGCGGGATGGATAGATGGGTCATGTATTGGCGGGATGGATGGATGGGTTATCTATTGGCGGGATGGATAGATGGGTCATGTATTGGCGGAATGGATGGGTCATGTATTGGCGGGATTGATAGATGGGTCATGTATTGGCGGGATGGATGGATGGGTCATGTATTGGCGGGATGGATAGATGGGTCATGTATTGGCGGGATGGATAGATGGGTCATGTATTGGCGGGATGGATGGATGGGTCATGTATTGGCGGGATTGATGGGTCATGTATTGGTGTGATTGATGGATGGGTCATGTATTTGCGGGATGGATGGATGTGTATTGGCGGGATGGATGGATGTGTATTGGCGGGATGGATGGGTCATGTATTGGCGGGATGGATGGGTCATGTATTGGCGGGATGGATGGATGTGTATTGGCGGGATGGATAGATGGGTCATGTATTGGCGAGATGGATGGATGGGTTATCTATTGGCGGGATGGATAGATGGGTCATGTATTGGCGGAATGGATGGGTCATGTATTGGCGGGATGGATGGATGTGTATTGGCGGGATGGATAGATGGGTCATGTATTGGCGGGATGGATGGATGGGTTATCTATTGGCGGGATGGATAGATGGGTCATGTATTGGCGGAATGGATGGGTCATGTATTGGCGGGATTGATAGATGGGTCATGTATTGGCGGGATGGATGGATGGGTCATGTATTGGCGGGATGGATGGGTCATGTATTGGCGGGATGGATAGATGGGTCATGTATTGGCGGGATGGATAGATGGGTCATGTATTGGCGGGATGGATGGATGGGTCATGTATTGGCGGGATTGATGGGTCATGTATTGGTGTGATTGATGGATGGGTCATGTATTGGCGGGATGGATGGATGTGTATTGGCGGGATGGATGGGTCATGTATTGGCGGGATGGATGGATGTGTATTGGCGGGGTGGATAGATGGGTTATCTATTGGCGGGATGGATAGATGGGTCATGTATTGGCGGAATGGATGGGTCATGTATTGGCGGGATTGATAGATGGGTCATGTATTGGCGGGATGGATAGATGGGTCATGTATTGGCGGGATGGATGGATGGGTCATGTATTGGCGGGATGGATGGATGGGGCGGTCATGTATTGGCGGGATTGGATAGGATGGGTCATGTATTGGCGGGATTGGATAGGCGGGATGGGTCATGTATTGGCGGAATGGATGGGTCATGTATTGGCGGGATTGATAGATGGGTCATGTATTGGCGGGATGGATAGATGGGTCATGTATTGGCGGGATGGATGGATGGGTCATGTATTGGCGGGATTGATGATGGGTCATGTATTGGCGGAATGGATGGGTCATGTATTGGCGGGATTGATAGATGGGTCATGTATTGGCGGGATGGATGGATGGGTCATGTATTGGCGGGATGGATAGATGGGTCATGTATTGGCGGAATGGATGGGTCATGTATTGGCGGGATTGATAGATGGGTCATGTATTGGCGGGATGGATAGATGGGTCATGTATTGGCGGGATGATAGATGGGTCATGTATTGGCGGGATTGATAGATGGGTCATGTATTGGCGGGATTGATAGATGGGTCATGTATTGGCGGGATGGATAGATGGGTCATGTATTGGCGGGATGGATAGATGGGTCGTGTATTGGCGGAATGGATGGGTCATGTATTGGCGGGATTGATAGATGGGTCATGTATTGGCATGTACATGCCACCCACCCCCATACACTCCGCACCCCTCTCATCTAAATGCCACCCACCCCCATATACTCCGCACCACTTTCACCTACATGCCACCCACCCCTATACGCTCCGCGCCCCTCTCATCTACATGCCGCCCACCACCATACACTCCGCACCCCTCTCACCTACATGCCACCCACCCCCATACACTCCGCACCCCTCTCACCTACAGTGGCGGCTGCTGCACAAACATTTTTGGGGGCGCAAACAAACGGAAAAAACAATTGCAGCCTCACTGTGCCGATCAATTGTCACCACTGTGCCCAGTAAAATACTGCCACTGACCTGTAAAATGCATCACCTGGCACTTTCCTTTCTGGGATCAGCTGTGCTTTTACTGTCCCTCGATGTCTTCTCGCACTCTTGGTCATGCTTCAGCCAATCAGGTTACCGGTAACCAGAAACGGTGAACCTGATTGGCTGAGATGCCTGTCACTCTTATCCAAGGAACGCACCCCCCGTGCGTTCCGAGGATAAGCATGATAGGCATTTTCACAGCCAACCAACCAGCTGCCGTTATTCAGATGGCCGGTGATGTAAAATTGCATCGGACCTGTGAAAAAATCGGGGTCCACGGCGCATGCGCTGCGCAAGCGCCTTTTTCGTCCATGAAAATCCTCGACTCAGGCGGGCGGGCGGAGGCGGAGCTGGATTCTTAATTACATCACCGCCAGCACCGCCTCCAACCACGCCCCTAAAGCAGCTTTTTGAGGTCCATAAGAAACATAGATTTGGGCGGGCGGGCGGAGGCGGAGCAGATTCCCAATTACATTACCGCCAGCACCGCCTCCAGCCCCGCCCCTAAAGCAGCTTTTTGAGGTCCATAAGAAACATAGATTTGGGTGGGCGGGCGGAGGCTTTTAAAGCATCGATACCAATGTATAATAACATGTTACAAGACTGTCAAGAAAATGGGTATTTAGGAGGAGAGGCTTCTGAATACCTGACCGTGGGGAACCAACAAACACATTTGCATTTTATTACTCTTTTCAATGGGACAGTTTAAAGTGGAACTTTAGGTTTGATTTAACTTTGAAGTGAAATGTTACCCAAAAAGTAAAGTTCCACTCTTCTGTATTTTTTTAATTTTTTAGGCTCCATGTACACGGGACCATCCTTCCTGCTGTAGGGATCACCCTCCCCACCCCACTTCCATCCTCCCAGCTGTAGGGAACACCCCCCAACCCTACTACCATCCTCCCAGCTGTAGGGGCACACCCACCCCACCCCACTACCATCCTCCCAGCTGTAGGGATCACCCACCCCACTACCATCCTCCCAGCTGTAGGGATCCCCCCACCACCACCATCCTCCCAGCGGTAGGGATCACCCCCCCACTACAATCCTCCCAGCTGTAGGGACACCCCCCCCACCCCACTACCATCCTCCCAGCTGTAGGGATCCCCCACCACCATCCTCCCAGCTGTAGGGATCACCCCCCCACCACCACCATCCTCCCAGCTGTAGGGATCACCCCCCACACCCCACTACCATCCTCCCAGCTGTAGGGATCGCCCCCCACCACCATCCTCCCACCTGTAGGGATCAGCCCCTCACCATCCTTTCAGCTGTAGGGATCAGCCCTGCGTCCTCCCAGCTGTAGGGATCAGCCCTCCGTCCTCCCAGCTGTAGGGATCAGCCCTCTGTTTTGGGGGAGCAATGGCAGCCTCACTGGGCCCATCATACCCAGCAAGTGTGCCCGTCATATGCAGCCAATGTGCCGGTCATATGCACCATTGTGCCCGTCATACGCAGCCATTGTGCCCATCATATGCAGCCACTTTTGCCCGTCGTATGCAGTCAGTGTGCCCACTATTTGCAGCCACTTGTGCCCGTCATACACAGCCACTTCTGCCCATCAAATGCAGTCAGGCGCATCCCCCAGCTGTCACTTCACTAATCCCAAACAAACCTCCCCCTGGGGGGGGAGCGGGTGTGGCGACACTTATCGAATGACGACACTTCCTCCCCCTCTTCTGTAGCAGCGGCTGTGGCTTCTGTATCCGCTTGCCTCCTCAGGCTTTCTCCGCCATGTCTCCTTTTTCGCAAAAGCGTTAGGGCCCCTTCACACTTGCGGATGAACGGTCCGCTTTTTCTAAGTCCGTAAACGGACTTAAAATGGGGCCCTATAGGATCGCGTCCGTTAGCGGATGATGCATCCGCTAACGTCCGCAAAGATCCGCGTCCGTCTGAATCCGGTTTTTCGGACGGAAGAAAACTTTATTTTTCTTCCGTCCGGCGGATCGGATCTGATGAATACGGACACACGGTCCGTATTCATCCGATTCCCCATAGGGGAGAGCGGAGAAGAGACAGGGCGTTCCCTGCACAGTGTGCGGGGACCGCCCCGTCAGCTCAGCGGGGATCCCCGCTGAGCCGACGGACACACACAAAAACGGTCCGCTCCGTGTGAAAGGAGCCTTAGGCATTCAATAGGATCGCTTAAAGCTTTGGCCAATCAGGAGAAAGGTTTTACTGACCTGCCTGCTAATTGGCAAGGAGGAACTTTAGTGTGAAAATAGCCTCTGGCTCTAATTACGTGCTTCAAAATAAACACCCCGCCTATACCCGCCATAGTATTTCATGTGTCCGGCATCCTGAAAGGGGCCGGGCACATGAATAGGGAGGGCGGCAGAGGTGATGGGGGCGGTGTCCATGCATTGTGGGCCCACCATGCAACCATGCAGGGGCCACCACTGGTCTTTGATCTCTGTCAAGTGCTGGGGTCTGGATCGCCTCCGCTGCTTTTCCTCCAATCAGGCCAAAGAAGCTGAGTGCGAGTTTACCTATAGCCCTCACACTGGAGACTTGTACACCATCATCATGGCATCCCAGGACGGTGGGTACCAGGTCACGGGAGGGCAGAGCGCATGTGTGACCCGCTTTGGGGGTCACTGGTGGCTTAGGGAGAAGGAGAGGGCCCCTGGGTGGACGTGGGAGAAGGAGACGGCACCTGGGTGTTTGGAGGAGGAGAGGGCCCCTGGGTGTCCGTGGGAGAAGTAGAGGGCACCTGGGTCTTTGGAGGAGGAGAAGAGGGTCCCTGGGTGGCTAGGGAAGAAGAAGAGGGTCCCTGGGTGACTGGGGGAGAAGGAGAGCGAACCTGGGTGGTTGGCAGAGAAGGAGTGAGCCCATGGCTGTTTGAAGATGGAGATGGGCCCCAGTGTTGACCAAAATTGGAAGAGCTGGTCCTTGGGTGGTTGGAGGAGGAGAGGGTGCCACCCTTCTTCCCTGAGGATGAGGACACCCTTCTCTCCCCCAGAGGACAGGAACACCGTGCTCTCCCCCGGAGGACAGGAACACCGTGCTCTCCCCCGGAGGACAGGAACACCGTGCTCTCCCCCGGAGAACAGGAACACCGTGCTCTCCCCCGGAGGACAGGAACACCGTGCTCTCCCCCGGAGAACAGGAACACCGTGCTCTCCCCCGGAGGACGGGGACACAATTCTTTCCCCCCGGAGGACAGGGACACCATTCTTTCCCCCCGGAGGACGGGGACACCATTCTTTCCCCCCGGAGGACGGGGACACCATTCTTTCCCCCCGGAGGACGGGGACACCATTTTTTCCCCCGGAGGACGGGGACACCATTCTTTCCACCCGGAGGACGGGGACACCATTCTTTCCCCCGGAAGACAGAGAGACCATTCTTTCCCCCGGAGGACGAGGACATGGGGTACGAGGGATTGAGGCGCATGGGGACCAGAGCATCATGGGGGGGCAGTAGAGGAGCAGGAGAGTAACAGAGATGCGGGGGGGGGGCCAGAGAAGCAAGAGGGTACAGAGGAGCATGGGGGGGATAGAGAAGCATGTGGGGGAACAGAGAAGCAGGGGGGAGGAGCAGGGAGGGGGACAGAGGAGCATGGGGGCCGGCCGCCATGGGATAGACCTGTCAAAGTGAAGTCCAGGGCAATATTTTTCAGCCTTAGTGTCCCCGTCCTCTGGGGGGAAAGAATGGTGTCCCCGTCCTCCGGGGGAGAGAAGGGTGTCCCCGTCCTCCGGGGGAAAGAAGGGTGTCCCCGTCCTCCGGGGGAGAGAAGGGTGTCCCCGTCCTCCGGGGGAGAGAAGGGTGTCCCCGTCCTCCGGGGGAGAAAATGGTGTCCCCGTCCCTTGGGGGAGAGAAAAGTGTCCTCGTCCTCAGGGAAGAAGGGTGGCACCCTCTCCTCCTCCAACCACCCAAGGACCAGCTCTTCCAACACTGGGGCCCATCTCCTTCTTCAAACAGCCATGGGCTCACTCCTCCTCTGCCAACCACCCAGGTTCGCTCTCCTTCTCCCCCAGCCACCCAGGGACCCTCTTCTTCTTCCCTAGCCACCCAGGGACCCTCTTCTCCTCCTCCAAAGACCCAGGTGCCCTCTCCTCCTCCAAACACCCAGGTGCCGTCTCCTTCACCTACGTCCACCCAGGGGCCCTCTCCTTCTCCCTAAGCCACCAGTGATCCCCAAAGCGTGTCACTCATGTGCTCTGCCCTCCCGTGACCTGGTACCCACCGTCCTGGGATGCCATGATGATGGTGTACAAGTCTCCAGTGTCCTGACTTTTTTTTTTTTGCCCCTTTTTTTTATTTTATTTTACTTTTGCCCTTCCAGTGTGGGCACTCCCTGATGGTCTAGTGTGGACATCCGAGGGGGGCTGCACTGATAAACAATCAGTGCAAACCCCCCCTGTCAGGAGAGCCGCCGATCGGCTCTCCTGTACTCGCGTCTGTCAGACGCGAGTGAGGAAGAGCCGTCGACAGCTCTTCCTGTTTACATCGTGATCAGCCGTGATTGGACACGGCTGATCACATGGTAGCTAAACTCCGCCGGAGACTCGTTACCGAGATCTGAGTTGCAGGGTGTCGGACTGACACCCCGCATCACCGATCGCCGCGCCGCATGAAATCCTGTAGAACGTTGGACAACGTCCAGTCACGATTTCATAACCACTTCCCATCGCCAATCTCCTATTGACCGGGCGGGAAGTGGATAAAGAATATCTCCTAAACCTGTACGGTTTAGGAGATATTCAGTGGCGCATGCGCAGGGGGGAATCCACGGCGAAAGGACCGGCATCTGCCGTACCTGGCCGGATTTAAATCTCTCGCGCGCAATCAGTATACGCTGAGAGAGGAGACCGATGCTGTGTCCCTTGTACATAGGGACACAGTTCGGTCACCCCCCCTCCCCCCACACTAAGAATCAGTCACAGGGAATACATTTAACCCTTTTCTCGCCCCCTAGTGTTAAAGCGGTTGTAAACCGCAAAAAAATAAAAAATTATTTTAGACCTGCAAGGCAAAAGTCATAATGAGCTAGTATGCACCGCATATTAGCTCATTATAAAATACTTACCTCGGAACGAGGTGTAGGGAACTTACCTGGTCCACGCCGAGCGAGATCTCATCTTGACTCGGCGTGTCTTCCGGGTATCGCCGCTCGAGCGCTGTGATTGGCTGGAGCAGCGATACCTGGAAGACACACCGAGTCAAGATGAGATCTCGCTCGGCGTGGACCAGGTAAGTTCCCTACACCTCGTTCCGAGGTAAGTATTTTATAATGAGCTAATATGCGGTGCATACTAGCTCATTATGACTTTTGCCTTGCAGGTCTAAAAGATTTTTTTTTTTGCGGTTTACAACCGCTTTAACACTAAGGGGCGAGAAAAGGGTTAAATGTATTCCCTGTGACTGATTCTTAGTGTGGGGGGAGGGGGGGTGACCGAACTGTGTCCCTATGTACAAGGGACACAGCATCGGTCTCCTCTCTCAGCGTATACTGATTGTTTTGCGCTAAAGTTCTTACGCCTACAAAATAGGGGATAGCATTAGGATTTATTTAATTTTACTAGTAGTGTCAGCGATTTGCGTTTTTTTTTTTTTGTCAGGCCTGTGATATTGCGGCGGTCATATCGGACACTTTGACGCTATTTTGGGACCAATCACATTTATGCAGCTAACAGTGCTATAAATATGCACTGATTACTGTGTAGATGCGACTGGCAGGGAAGGGGTTAACGCTAGGGGGCGAGGAAAGGGTTAAATGTATTCCCTGGGGGCTGACTGCTTCAATATTCCCGCCATTATTAATATTTTTCCAGGGGCGTGTGTTTTACTACAGGGGCGTGTGTTGTTTACTACTACGCCGCCCCGCGCTCCATTGTGTGTGCCCCGCTGTGTGCGAGCGCGCCTCCCCGCTGTGTGCGAGCGCGCCGCCGTGGCCGAACGCATAGACAGCTGACGATCAGCTGTTGCGTTCGGCTATTTCCGTAGCGCATGCGCAGTTAGTAACTGCGCATGCGCAGTTAGTTGTGGAACAAATCTCATAGTGGAACAAGGCTGTTAAGTCACCGGCTTGTGTATTGATCTCTCAGTGTTTTCTCTCCTCTCCTCCCACAACACCTTACATGACAGGGGCCCTTCCATCCAAATTCTAGATTACTTCATTTGTAAATTGTAAAAGCCAATAAAAAGGAATATTAGTGGTAAAAAAATGCACTTGTGGGTTTAACTACTTGACCTCTAGAAGGTTTACCCCCCTTCCTGCCCAGGCCATTTTTTCCATCACGGCACTGCGTTATTTTAACTAGAAATTGCGCAGTCGCGTGACTCTGTACCCCTAAAACATAATTGGTGTCATTTTCCCCCACAAATAGAGCTTTCCTTTGGTGGTATTTCATCGCCTCTGCAGTTTTTATTTTTTGAACCATAAACAATAAAAAGGTCGATAATTTTGGAACAAAAAACAATATTTTTTACTATCTGCTATAAAACATCTAATAAAAATATTTAAAAAAAAATCGAATTTCTTCATCAATTTAGGTCAATATTTATTCTGCTACCGATTTTTGGTAAAAAAATCCCAATAAGTGAATATTGATTGGTTTGTGCGAATGTTATAGCGTCCAAAAACGATGTGATATTTTTTTATGAGTAATGGCTGCGATTAGTGACTTATAGCCGGACTGTGATATATTGCGGCGGACAGTCGGACAATAACTGACACTTTGGGGATCAGTGACAACAACACAGTGATCAGTGCTTAACCACTTCACTACCGTAGGGCGTCATATGACATCCTGGACTTTAGGGGGGGTATCTGAATGATGGGTGCAGCTACAGGCATCATTTAGATAGCCTTCTTTTCAGGGGGCGATTCTGCGCACCATGAGAATGATCATAGCGGCAGTTCCACCGCATGATCGTTCTTATAGGCGGCGGGCTTTCCTGTGCCATCGGGGGCCCGGAGAATGATTTGGCCAGTGCCGGATGAGGAGGATAGAGATTTCCGGTGCCCAAATGGTCACCAGTCATCTCTAAGACCGTCAGAGGCCCGGGCACGATGTTATGGCGTCACGCCCGGGTACCCGGAAGTAAACAAAGCCGCGATCGCGGCTGAAAGCATGAGATTGGTGACATTTTTTACCCGATCTCATGCTTTCCAGCCTGGAGGAGAGATATGGGGTCTTATTGCCCCCGCATCTCTCCAAAAAGAGGACCTGTCACAATATATTCTTATTACAAGGGATGTTTACAGGAATAAAAGTAAATAAAATAGAAATAAAAGTAATCAAAAAATAAAAATGTAAAAAAGAAAGTGTAAAAGTAAAAAAATAATATTTAAAACGCCCCTGTCCCTAGTAGCTTGCGCTCAGAAGCGAACACGCACATATGTAAACGTTGTTCAAACCACACATGTGAGGTATCGCCGAGTGCGTTAGAGTGAGAGCAATAATTCTAGCGCTAGACCTCTGTAACTCTAAACTGGTAACCTGTAAAAGAAAAAAAATTAAAGCGTCGACTATGAAGATTTTTAAGTACAAAAGTTTGGCGCCATTCCATGAGTGTGCACAATTTTAAAGCATGACATGTTAGGTATCTATTTACTCGGCGTAACCTTATCTTTCACATTATATACAAAAATTGGGCTAACTTTACTGTCTTGTTATTTTTTAATTCATGAAACTGTTTTTTTTTTCTCAAACAAAAAGAGTTTGAAAAGTTATTTGGGCAAATACCGTGCAAGAGAAAAAGTTGCAATGACCACCACTTTATTCCCTAGGGTGTCTGCTAAGAAAATCTATATAATGTTTGGGGGTTCTGAGTAATTTTCTAGCAAAAAAAAATAATGATTTTTCCATGAAGGAGAGAAGTGCCAGAATAGGCCCGGTAGGGAAGTGGTTAAAGTATGCACTGTCACAGTGCTTTTGCTGAGAGGTGTCCTGTTCATTCACAAACTGAAGCATAGTAAACGCTTCGGTTCAGAATTAACACCGGAGCGGTCAGTACAGATCACTCACTGTGTTCTTTCATTTATCCATCCTGAAACATCCCCTACAGCAGCCAGCGGGAAAGAAGAGGAGGGAAGCTGGCAGCACTGCAGGGGAGAGTCAGGGAACACCAGGAAGCAGGGGGAATGGGCACTGCACAGGGTGATTAGTCAGCGAGCGGATGAGGGGGGCACAAGTGGCTGCATTTGATGGGGCACAAGTGGCTGCATTTGATGGGCACAAGTGGCTGCATTTAATGGGCACAAGTGGCTGCATTTGATAATTTTTTTCCCTGAATATTTTAGTTTGTGTGTGACTGCATTTTTCATGGGCACAGTGGCAGCAATTAATGGGCACAGTGGCAGCATTCGACGGTCACAGTGGCTGCATTTGATGCGGTTTTTTTCCCTGAGTTTGTGTGTGACTGCATTTTTCATGGGCACAGTGGCAGCAATTAATGGGCACAGTGGCAGCATTCGACGGTCACAGTGGCTGCATTTGATGCGGTTTTTTTCCTGATTTTATTAGTTTGTGTGTGACTGCATATGATGGGCACAGTGGCTGCATATGATGGGCACAGTGGCAGCATTTAAAGGGCACAAGTGGCTGCATTTGATGTTTTGTTCCCTGAGTGAGCGAATAACTTGTATAGCGCTACACATGTGAACTAAATCGCCTCAAGGCGCTTATTCCACCCGTTGTCTTTCTTATCCTTCAGAAGAGGTAGGTCTTAATTTTTTTCCTGAAGGCCCGATGGTTTTCTTCCATGCGGATATTCGTTGACAGAGAGTTTCATAGCCGTGGTCCCTGAATTTTTTAATTTGTGTGTGACTGCATTTCATGGGCACAGTGGCAGCATTTAATGGGCACGGTGGCTGCATTTGACAGGCACAAGTAGCTGCATATGATGGGCACAGTGGCAGCATTTGATGGGCACAAGTGGCTGCATATGATGGGCACAGTGCCAGCATTTAATGGGCACAGTGGCTGCATATGCAGTATTCACAAACTGAAGCATAGTTAATGCTTCGGTTTCTGAGTGAACACAGGAGTGATAACTATAGATCACTCACTGTGTCCTTTCATTTATCCATCCTGAACTATCCCCTACAGCAGCCAACGAGGGAAAAGAGGAGGGAAGCTGGCAGCACTGCAGGGGAGAGACAGGAGACACCAGGAAGCAGGGGGAATGGGCACTGCACAGGGTGATTAGTCAGCAAGCGGGGGCAGAGGGGTTGCATTTGACAGGCACAAATAGAGCTTTCTTTTGGTGGTACCTGTGCGGAATCTCTGTGCCCTCATTGGGTAGTGTGTGCCCCCGAGCAGGGATCTCTGGGCCACCATTCTGTAGTGTGTGCCCCCTAGCCTGATTACCGCCCTCCATTTCCACATTTCTTGCTGCCTGGAGATGAGCAGGCCTTGGAGGAAATAGGGGGGGGGGGCAATAATCAAACTGTGTGTGTGTGTGTGTCCGATGCCATCTCTCCACTCTGCCACTTCTCCTCTCATTGCTCCGGGATGCCGTTCCCTTTCCCTGGCGATGGTGGGGGGAGATCAGCGGCCACTCAGATATCACATCAAAGGGAGGGGTGGGCACAACTAAAATCCGGGTGGAAATCAGCACCCCCCTATAACTTTTGCGCAAACCAACCAATATACGCTTATTGCAATTTTCTTTTTTTCTTTTTAACAAAAATATGTAGAAGAATACATATCGGCCTAAACTAAGGAACATTTATTTTTTTAAATTGTAATATTTATTAAATCAAAAAGTAATTTTTTTTATTTTTTTTTTCAAAATTGGCGCTCTTCTTTTGTTTATAGAGCAAAAAATGAAAACTGCAGAAGTGATCAAATACCACCAAACAAAAGCTCTATTTGTGGGGGAAAAAAGGATGTCAATTTTGTTTGGGAGCCACGTCGCATGACCGCGCAATTGTCATTCAAAGTGCGACAGTGCCGAAAACAAAAAACTGGCTGGGTAGGAAGGGGGTGAAAATGCCCAGTATTGAAGTGGTTAAAGGAAAAGTACAGCCAAATCCACTCTCTGCTGACATCACAGAAGTCGGTCCAGGGTCCGCATCATCACGACAATGGAAGTCGGGATCCACCAGGGCTCTGGATCGACACACAGCTCATCCTTTCAGCGAGCCAATGAGAGCCTGAGCAGGATGCTCTGCCCTTCCACCGCCCATCGCTCCAGTGAGGGAGGAGGGAAGTGTCTGACAGTCTGCAGCTCTCTGCTCACGGAGCTGGCAGAACCGAGCGATCAATGGTGTTCTATTGCTCGGTTCTCAGTTTACAGGCTCAGGGGGGCAGATGCAGCATCCACCTAGGTAAGTATGATATTGGAAAAAAACACCCAGCATACGGGACAAGAGAAGTGATACTGTGGAGAGTTCATACAGACAGGATAAGAACAGATACAGAGAATGACACCCAGCCATTAAAATGACCATAGTACAGTTTATGTAAAATCTATGAAATGATATCAAATTTGGCTACATTGTTACATGACCGAGGAATTCCCAGTCATAGTCAAAGTTTCCAGGCCTGAAAAGTGGCAGCTGGTATGAGGTGTGTGATGTCATAGTGGGCTGCAAACCGGTTCAAACCGGACTGCAATTGTTTCATAACTTTCCTGCACTGGGAGCTGACCGAGTCACCTTGTGTCTCCTGCGATTATTAGCGTTTTTATTTGATGATATTGCTATCGTATTATTGTATATATTGTTATTATTATAAATATTAAAAAAAAAATGTTTTTTTGTATTTTTCTAGGTCACCACCATGCCACGAGCTGCAAGACGTGGGCAACGGGGAAGGCGATCCCGTCAGGCTCACAACAGGAGAAGAGGATGGGAGGAGGCAGCGCCACCACAGAGACCACCGGCAGTGGTGCAGCCTACCTGTGCCATCTGCCTCAGTGAGTATCTTGTACAGGATTGCAGGACACTGCCCTGTAATCATGCTTTCCACTCTCCATGTATCCACAGATGGCTCCAACTGAACCCAACGTGTCCCATGTGCCGAGCACCCATTCCACGTGAGGAAATCGTGTGTGTTCCCATCAACCTGGGGCTGGACGAACATGGAGATCCCAACATCATCTTCGTGTACGTATAAAGTAACACCTACTCATGTACTCCGGAAACATCATGGGGTAATGTATACCGATCTGTATATTTGTTTCTATCTTCTGCTTCTAGTAGACAATGATTAGAAATAAATATACTTGTGACAATTTACACAGAAATGGAGTCCTTTTATCCTGACGCAGCCTCCAGCACTCAGGTGAGGACTCCAAGACAATTCTTACCGAAAGGGGTTGCTTCATCCTGATGAAGCTTTTAGCTCTCAGGTATACTTCACTCTGATGGAGCTTCTAGTTCTCAGGTGAGTGCCTAAGACACCGCCGAAAAGCGGTCGTTTCCTCCTGATGGAGCTTCTAGCATCTCGGATGAGTGCCCCAGACACTTTCCGCAGAAGGGGATTACCTTTACCCTGTTGTTTGTGCCAGCACCCCCTGTGACAATTTACACAGAAATGGAGTCCTTTTATCCTGACGCAGCCTCCAGCACTCAGGTGAGGACTCCAAGACAATTCTTACCGAAAGGGGTTGCTTCAACCTGATGAAGCTTTTAGCTCTCAGGTGTACTTCACTCTGATGGAGCTTCTAGTTCTCAGGTGAGTGCCTAAGACACCGCCGAAAAGCGGTTGTTTCTTCCTGATGGAGCTTCTAGCATCTTGGGTGAGTGCCCCAGACACTTTCCGCAGAAGGGGAGTACCTTTACCCTGTTGTAGCCTCTATCGCTCGGGTAAAGGCTCCCAGACATCTAACAAAAAAGGTGGAGCTGGCCGGCTACGGGGATGGATGGAGGCCAGATTTTTTTTTTTTTTTCCACAACACTAAATATATAATATTTTACATCATTTTTAATGAAAACATTTCCTTGTCCCATCCTCTGTTAACTCCCGATCCTCTCCCTTTCTCCTCACTTCTGTTTGTTTAAAAAAAAAAAAAAGATATAAAAATAAAATGTTTATGACAGCCCCAGATTGGTTCACAGATATTTTTTTCTGTTGACTACTGATGAACGTTTATTTACTGACACACACTGTACAACATACAACGACTGGCATACACTGACCTACACTAACAGAGGACGTCCAGATGTACATAAACTGACCGCTCCATGCTTTAGATAGATGTACACACGCACACAACCAAATTAGGAGAGAGTAGATCGCACGCACAGATTATAGAATGAGGCCTACTACAAACATACACCCAACATTAGAAAAAGGATGACTAGCATCTAGTAGGATAGATTAGTGTAGTTAGTGTAGTTCCTGCCCTAGAAGAGTCTACCTTGTCGTGGTGGGCAGGCTTGGAATCTCTTGGTCAAAAGTGTGTCAGTGATTGGGCGAGAGGATCACTAGATCTTCACTTCTGGCTAATTGATTTTTACCAAAGGACTCTTGGTTTAATCAGAGTATTTATAGTTGGAAAAGGAAAAAAATGTGTATAGATCCATAATTATACTTTCATAAAGCACACAATAAAAAATTGGTATATTTACATTTGAATTGCTTCCTCTTTTATTTAATCCTTTCATGACCACTTGGATGCACATGCCACATTTGTAAGGCTAGAAGGGGCTCTATGGCTACTTCTTCCAATTGTGGTGTGTGTAGGGATGTGTAATAGGTGTTTTATGTATTAACATGTGTCCTAACCATGTATATATGTATGTACTGACAAGCCCCTTATGTGGATATGGGTGTGGAGTGTATGGCAGTGGGTAGTATGTACATGAGAGTGTATGGCAGTGGGTAGTATGTACATGAGAGGGGCGTAGAGTGTATGGCGGGGGGTAGTATGTACATGAGAGGAGTGTATGGCGGGGGGTAGTATGTACATGAGAGGAGTGTATGGCGGGGGGTAGTATGTACATGAGAGGGGTGTATGGCAGGGGGTAGTATGTACATGAGGAGTGTATGGCAGTGGGTAGTATGTACATGAGAGGGGTGTAGAGTGTATGGCGGGGGGTAGTATGTACATGAGAGGAGTGTGGAGTGTATGGCGGGGGTAGTATGTACATGAGAGGAGTGTGGAGTGTATGTGTTGTGGGTAGTATGGAGTGTATGGCGTGTATGGCGGTGGGTAGTATGATTATACAACCTGGTCACATTGCTATAATCTTTTTATATGGACAATAAACAGAAGGACCTATGAATAAACGATTGTGGAACAAATCTTTTGAGTTTATATTATTTCCTATGGAGAAATTTGCTTTGCTATACAAGTGCTTTGGATTACAAGCATGTTTCAGGAACGAATTATACTCGCAATACAAGGCTTTAATGTATGTATGTATGTAAAAGCAGAGAACGCATTCATTCTAGTTCTAAGAAAAATGAGACCAAATACGAAAATCTATTTTTATATTATATCACAACAAGTCTAAAATACATTGGAAAAAAAAAAACATATCCAGAAATCATTGTTAAAAAAAAAATACAAAATAAACAACTCGGTGCGGACAGTTTTTTTTGCTCCGGCTTAGTATAAATATTCGATTTTTTTTAAAACGCCTAAAATGATCAGCAACCTTTGAGACGTCCACTTTTGTCCAAGGGTAAGGAAGCCTGATTCTCAAGGAAGATATAGAGACTCCTTATTAGTAATACTGGGCAGAGAAGTACACCATCCCGCGACTCTTGTCCCTCACACCTCACTCTCGGTGGTAGGCATGTGCTTCCCTCTCCAGCCAGAATCCGGTAAGGAGACCGGACGTTCGGGGCTTGGTGGCAGTGTGACGCTGCTCGTCTCTGACTGCTCTTCCTGTAGCAGCTGTTGAGTTTCAGTCAGGTCGAGTAAGGCAGTGCTGGCTTGTAAAGACACAGTGTCCGTCTTGATGCACACGTGGCCCCGAAGGATGCTGCCTCAGGATGGCTTCACCTGCTTGAGGTCATCCCATTCGCCATCAACCCCAGACAATAAGCCGAAACCTTCCAAGATTCTGATCTTCTCCTTGGTGAAGCCGTTGTCGGGAACAGCCTAGAACGGGAAGAAGATATTAAGCAAATTTGTAATACTCGTGTGGAGAGAAATGTGAAAGCTGGACTCTGGGAATGAGACAATGTACCCTTGTAGTGCACCCCCTTCCCCCCTGCAAGTTAAATGCTTGTTTAGTCTAGACTGGGAGTCTCCTAACTTTCAAAACAAAGGGCCAATTTACTACCATTCAAACTTTAGGGAGGCCAGACTATGGCCAATGGGAGTAGAAAATGCCCCGGCATTGGTGGAAGCAAACAATGCCATAGGCTTGGTTGTCACTGGGAGTAAAAAAAATGACATCATTGGCCTCCGTGGGTGAAATAGTGCTCAATCATTGATGACAGTGGGAGAAATAGTGCTCAATCATTGGCGTCAGTGGGAGAATTAGTTCCCTAGTGGGAGGAATAGTGCTCCACAATTGGAGTCAGTGGGAGGAATAGTGCTCCATCATTGGCGTCAGTGGGAGGAATAGTGCTCCATCATTGGCGTCAGTGGGAGGAATAGTGCTTTATCATTGGCGTCAGTGGGAGGAATAGTGCTCCATCATTGGCGTCAGTGGGAGGAATAGTGCTCCATCATTGGCGTCAGTGGGAGGAATAGTGCTCCATCATTGGCGTCAGTGGGAGGAATAGTGCTCCATGATTGGCGTCAGTGGGTGAAATAGTGCTCCATCATTGGCGTCAGTGGGAGGAAGAGTGCTCCATCATTGGCGTCAGTGGGAGGACGAGTGCTCCATCATTGGCGTCAGTGGGAGGAAAAGTGCTCCATCATTGGCTTCAGTGGGAGGAATAGTGCTCCATCATTGGCGTCAGTGGAAAAAAATAGTGCTCCATCATTGGCGTCAGTGGAAGAAATAGTGCTCCATCATTGGCGTCAGTGGAAGAAATAGTGCTCCATCATTGGCGTCAGTGGGAGGAATAGTGCTCCACCATTGGCGTCAGTTGGAAAAATAGTGCTCCATCATTGGCGTCAATGGGAGGAATAGTTCCCCATTATTGGCGTCAGTGGGAGGAATAGTGCTCCATCATTGGCGTCAGTTGGAGAATTAGTTCCCCATTATTGGCGTCAGTGGGAGGAATAGTGCTCCATCATTGGCGTCAGTGGGAGGAATAGTGCTCCATCATTGGCGTCAGTGGGAGGAATAGTGCTCCATCATTGGCGTCAGTGGGAGGAATAGTGCTCCATCATTGGCGTCAGTGGGAGGAATAGTGCTCCATCATTGGCGTCAGTGGGAGGAATAGTGCTCCATCATTGGCGTCAGTGGGAGGAATAGTGCTCCATCATTGGCGTCAGTGGGAGGAAAAGTGCTCCATCATTGGCGTCAGTGGGAGGAAAAGTGCTCCATCATTGGCGTCAGTGGGAGGAATAGTGCTCCATCATTGGCGTCATGGAGGAATTGGAGGAATAGTGCTCCATCATTGGCGTCAGTTGGAGGAATAGTGCTCCATCATTGGCGTCATCATTAGGAGAATTAGGAGGAATAGTGCCCCATTATTGGCCAGTGGGAAAAATAGTGCATTGGCATCATGGAGTGGGAGAAAAGTGCTCCATTATTGGCGTCAGTGGGAAATAGGAATCTTTGGTGTCAGTGGAAAAAATAGTGCTCCATCGTCATTGGCTCCATCATTGGCGTCAGGGAGGAAAAGATCCTATTATTGGCATCAGTGGGAGGAATAGTGCTCTATCATTGGCGTCATTTGGAGGAATAGTGCTCCATCATTGGTGACAGTTGGAGGAATAGTGCTCCATCATTGGCGCCAGTGGGAGGAATAGTGCTCCATCATTGGCGTCAGTGGGAGGAATAGTGCTCCATCATTGGCGTCAGTGGGAATAGTGCTCCAATTGGCGTCAGGGAGGAATAGTGCTCCATCATTGGCATCATTAGGAGAATTAGTTCCCCATTATTGGCGTCAGTGGGAAAATAGTGCTCAATCTTTGGCGTCAGTGGGAGGAATAGTGCTCCATCATTGGCGTCAGTGGGAGAAATAGTGCTCCATCATTGGCGTCAGTGGGAGAAATGGTGCTCCATCATTGGCGTCAATGGGAGGAAAAGATCCCTATTATTGGCATCAGTGGGAGGAATAGTGCTCTATCATTGGCGTCATTTGGAGGAATAGTGCTCCATCATTGGCGACAGTTGGAGGAATAGTGCTCCATCATTGGCGCCAGTGGGAGGAATAGTGCTCCATCATTGGCGTCAGTGGGAGGAATAGTGCTCCATCATTGGCGTCAGTGGGAGGAATAGTGCTCCATCATTGGCGTCAGTGAGAGGAATAGTGCTCCATCATTGGCGTCAGTGGGAGGAATAGTGCTCCATCATTGGCGTCAGTTGGAGAATTAGTTCCCCATTATTGGCGTCAGTGGGAGGAATAGTGCTCAATCTTTGGCGTCAGTGGGAAAAATAGTGCTCAATCATTGGCGTCAGTGGGAGGAATAGTGCTCCATCATTGGTGTCAGTGGGAGGAATAGTGCTCCATCATTGGCGTCAGTTGGAGGAATAGTGCTCCATCATTGGCGTCAGTTGGAGGAATAGTGCTCCATCATTGGCGTCAGTTGGAGGAATAGTGCTCCATCATTGGCGTCATTTGGAGGAATAGTGCTCCATCATTGGCGTCAGTGGGAGGAATAGTGCTCCATCATTGGCGTCAGTGGGAGAAATAGTGCTCCATCATTGGCGTCAGTTGGAAAAATAGTGCTCCATCATTGGCGTCAATGGGAGGAAAAGATCCCTATTATTGGCATCAGTGGGAGGAATAGTGCTCAATCATTGGCGTCAGTGGGAGGAATAGTGCTCCATCATTGGCGTCATTTGGAGGAATAGTGCTCCATCATTGGCGTCAGTTGGAGGAATAGTGCTCCATCATTGGCGTCAGTTGGAGGAATAGTGCTCCATCATTGGCGTCAGTTGGAGGAATAGTGCTCCATCATTGGCGTCAATGGGAGGAATAGTGCTCCATCATTGGCATCATTAGGAGAATTAGTTCCCCATTATTGGCGTCAGTGGGAAAAATAGTGCTCAATCTTTGGCGTCAGTGGGAGGAATAGTGCTCCACTATTGGCGTCAGTGGGAGAAATAGTGCTCCATCATTGGCGTCAGTTGGAAAAATAGTGCTCCATCGTTGGCGTCAATGGGAGGAAAAGATCCCTATTATTGGCATCAGTGGGAGGAATAGTGCTCTATCATTGGCGTCATTTGGAGGAATAGTGCTCCATCATGGGCGACAGTTGGAGGAATAGTGCTCCATCATTGGCGCCAGTGGGAGGAATAGTGCTCCATCATTGGCGTCAGTTGGAGGAATAGTGCTCCATCATTGGCGTCAGTTGGAGGAATAGTGCTCCATCATTGGCGTCAGTTGGAGGAATAGTGCTCCATCATTGGCGTCATTTGGAGGAATAGTGCTCCATCATTGGCGTCAGTGGGAGGAATAGTGCTCCATCATTGGCGTCAGTGAGAGGAATAGTGCTCCATCATTGGCGTCAGTGGGAGGAATAGTGCTCCATCATTGGCGTCAGTTGGAGAATTAGTTCCCCATTATTGGCGTCAGTGGGAGGAATAGTGCTCAATCATTGGCGTCATTGGCTCAATCTTTGGCGTCAGTGGGAGGAATAGTGCTCCATCATTGGCGTCAGTGGGAGAAATGGTGCTCCATCATTGGCGTCAGTGGGAGGAATAGTGCTCCATCATTGGCGTCAGTGGGAGGAATAGTGCTCCATCATTGGCGTCAGTGGGAGGAATAGTGCTCCATCATTGGCGTCAGTGGGAGGAATAGTGCTTAATCATTGGCGTCAGTTGGAGGAATAGTGCTCCATCATTGGCGTCAGTGGGAGAAATAGTGCTCCATCATTGGCGTCAGTTGGAAAAATAGTGCTCCATCATTGGCATCAGGAGGAAAAGATGGGAGGAATAGGCATCAGGCGTCAGTGGGAGGAATAGTGCTCGATCATTGGCGTCAGTGGGAGGAATAGTTCTCTATCATTGGCGTCAGTGGGAGGAATAGTGCTCCATGATTGGCGTCAGTGGGTGAAATAGTGCTCCATCATTGGCGTCAGTGGGTGAAATAGTGCTCCATCATTGGCGTCAGTGGGTGAAATAGTGCTCCATCATTGGCGTCAGTGGGTGAAATAGTGCTCCATGGGCGTCATGGGAGGAATGGCGTCAGTGGGAGGAATTGTGCTCCATCATTGGCGTCATCATTGTGGGAGGAATAGTGCTCATCATTGGCGTCAGTGGGAGGAATAGTGCTTCATCATTGGCGTCAGTGGGAGGAAAAGATCCTATTATTGGCATCAGTGGGAGTGGGAAATGCTCTATCATTGGCGTCATTTGGAGAATAGTGCTCCATCATGGGCGACAGTGGAGGAATAGTGCTCCATCATTGGCGCCAGTGGGAGGAATAGTGCTCCATCATTGGCGTCAGGGAGGAATAGTGGAGGAATAGTGCTCCATCATTGGCGTCAGTTGGAGGAATAGTGCTCCATCATTGGCGTCAGGGAGGAATAGTGCTCCATCATTGGCGTCATTTGGAGGAATGGCTCCATCATTGGCGTCAATAGTGCTCCAGGATTGGCGTCAGTGGAGGGAATAGTGCTCCATCATTGGCGTCAGTGGAGAATAGTGCTCCATCATTGGCGTCAGTGCTCCATCATTGGCGTCAGTGGGAGGAATAGTGCTCCATCATTGGCGTGCTCCATCATTGGCGTCAGTGGGAGGAATAGTGCTCCATCATTGGCGTCAGTGGGAGAAATGGTGCTCCATCATTGGCGTCAGTGGGAGGAATAGTGCTCCATCATTGGCGTCAGTGGGAGGAATAGTGCTCCATCATTGGCGTCAGTGGGAGGAATAGTGCTCCATCATTGGCGTCAGTGGGAGGCTCCAATTGGCGTCAGTGGAAAAATAGTGCTTAATCATTGGCGTCATTGGAGGAATAGTGCTCCATCATGGCGTCCATCATTGTGGGAGAAATAGTGCTCCATCATTGGCGTGGGAAAAATAGGCTCCAATTGGCATCAATGGGAGGAAAAGATCCCCATTATTGGCATCAGTGGGAGGAATAGTGCTCGATCATTGGCGTCAGTGGAGGAATAGTTCTCATGGGAGAAATTGGCGTCAGTGGGAGGAATAGTGCTCCAGTTGGAAAAATAGTGCGTCATCATTGGGGTGAAATGTGCTCCATCATTGGCGTCAGTGGGTGAAATAGTGCTCCATCATTGGCGTCAGTGGGTGAAATAGTGCTCCATCATTGGCGTCAGTGGGTGAAATAGTGCTCCATCATTGGCGTCAGTGGGAGGAATTGTGCTCCATCATTGGCGTCAGTGGGAGGAATAGTGCTTCATCATTGGCGTCAGTGGGAGGAATAGTGCTTCATCATTGGCGTCAGTGGGAGGAATAGTGCATCATCATTGGCGTCAGTGGGAGGAATAGTGCTCCATCATTGGCGTCAGTGGGAGGAATAGTGCTCCATGATTGGCGTCAGTGGGTGGAATAGTGCTCCATCATTGGCGTCAGTGGGTGAAATAGTGCTCCATCATTGGCGTCAGTTGGAGAATTAGTTCCCCATTATTGGCGTCAGTGGGAGGAATAGTGCTCAATCATTGGCGTCATTGGGAGAAATAGTGCTCCATCATTGGCGTCAGTGGGAGGAATAGTGCTCCATCATTGGCGTCAGTGGGAGGAATAGTGCTCCATCATTGGCGTCAATGGGAGGAATAGTGCTCCATCATTGGCGTCAGTGGGAGGAATAGTGCTTAATCATTGGCGTCAGTTGGAGGAATAGTGCTCCATCATTGGCGTCAGTGGGAGAAATAGTGCTCCATCATTGGCGTCAGTTGGAAAAATAGTGCTCCATCATTGGCATCAATGGGAGGAAAAGATCCCCATTATTGGCATCAGTGGGAGGAATAGTGCTCGATCATTGGCGTCAGTGGGAGGAATAGTGCTCCATGATTGGCGTCAGTGGGTGAAATAGTGCTCCATCATTGGCGTCAGTGGGTGAAATAGTGCTCCATCATTGGCGTCAGTGGGAGGAATTGTGCTCCATCATTGGCGTCAGTGGGAGGAATAGTGCTTCATCATTGGCGTCAGTGGGAGGAATAGTGCTTCATCATTGGCGTCAGTGGGAGGAATAGTGCATCATCATTGGCGTCAGTGGGAGGAATAGTGCTCCATCATTGGCGTCAGTGGGAGGAATAGTGCTCCATGATTGGCGTCAGTGGGTGGAATAGTGCTCCATCATTGGCGTCAGTTGGAGAATTAGTTCCCCATTATTGGCGTCAGTGGGAGGAATAGTGCTCAATCATTGGCGTCATTGGGAGAAATAGTGCTCAATCTTTGGCGTCAGTGGGAGGAATAGTGCTCCATCATTGGCGTCAGTGGGAGGAATAGTGCTCCATCATTGGCGTCAATGGGAGGAATAGTGCTCCATCATTGGCGTCAATGGGAGGAATAGTGCTCCATCATTGGCGTCAGTGGGAGGAATAGTGCTTAATCATTGGCGTCAGTTGGAGGAATAGTGCTCCATCATTGGCGTCAGTGGGAGAAATAGTGCTCCATCATTGGCGTCAGTTGGAAAAATGGTGCTCCATCATTGGCGTCATCAATGTGGGAGGAAAAGATCCATTATTGGCTCAGTGGGAGGAATAGTGCTCATCATTGGCGTCAGTGGGAGGAATAGTTCTCTATCATTGGCGTCAGTGGGAGGAATAGTGCTCCATGATTGGGTCAGTGGTGAAATAGTGCTCCATCATTGGCGTCAGTGGGTGAAAATAGTGCTCCATCATTGGCGTCAGTGGGAGGAATAGTGCTGCTCCATCATTGGCGTCAGTGGGAGGAATAGTGCTTCATCATTGGCGTCAGTGGGAGGAATAGTGCTTCATCATTGGCGTCAGTGGGAGGAATAGTGCTTCATCATTGGCGTCAGTGGGAGGAATAGTGCATCATCATTGGCGTCAGTGGGAGGAATAGTGCTCCATCATTGGCGTCAGTGGGAGGAATAGTGCTCCATCATTGGCGTCAGTGGGTGGAATAGTGCTCCATCATTGGCGTCAGTGGGTGAAATAGTGCTCCATCATTGGCGTCAGTGGGAGGAATAGTGCTCCATCATTGGCGTCAGTGGGAGGAATAGTGCTCCATCATTGGCGTCAGTGGGTGAAATAGTGCTCCATCATTGGCGTCAGTGGGTGAAATAGTGCTCCATCATTGGCGTCAGTGGGTGAAATAGTGCTCCATCATTGGCGTCAGTGGGTGAAATAGTGCTCCATCATTGGCATCAGTGGAAGGAATAGTGCTCCATCATTGGCGTCAGTGGGAGGAATTGTGCTCCATCATTGGCGTCAGTGGGAGGAATAGTGCTTCATCATTGGCGTCAGTGGGAGGAATAGTTCTCCATCATTGGCGTCAGTAGGAGGAATAGTGCTCCATCATTGGCGTCAGTAGGAGGAATAGTGCTCCATCATTGGCGTCAGTGGGAGGAATAGTGCTCCATGATTGGCGTCAGTGGGTGAAATAGTGCTCCATCATTGGCGTCAGTGGGTGAAATAGTGCTCCATCATTGGCGTCAGTGGGAGGAATAGTGCTTCATCATTGGCGTCAGTGGGAGGAATGGTTCTCCATCATTGGCGTCAGTAGGAGGAATAGTGCTCCATCATTGGCGTCAGTGGGAGGAATAGTGCTCCATGATTGGTGTCAGTGGGTGAAATAGTGCTCCATCATTGGCGTCAGTGGGTGAAATAGTGCTCCATCATTGGCGTCAGTGGGAGGAATAGTGCTCCATCATTGGCGTCAGTGGGAGGAATAGTGCTCCATCATTGGCGTCAGTGGGAGGAATAGTGCTCCATCATTGGCGTCAGTGGGAGGAAAAGTGCTCCATCATTGGCGTCAGTGGGAGGAAAAGTGCTCCATCATTGGAGTCAGTGGGAGAAAAGTCCTTCATCATTGGCGTCAGTGGGAGGAATAGTGCTCCATCATTGGCGTCAGTGGGAGAAATAGTGCTCCATCATTGGCGTCAGTTGGAAAAATAGTGCTCCATCGTTGGCGTCAATGGGAGGAAAAGATCCCCATTATTGGCATCAGTGGGAGGAATAGTGCTCCATCATTGGCGTCAGTGGGAGGAATAGTGCTCCATCATTGGCGTCATTTGGAGGAATAGTGCTCCATCATTGGCGTCATTTGGAGGAATAGTGCTCCATCATTGGCGTCATTTGGAGGAATAGTGCTCCATCATTGGCGTCAGTTGGAGGAATAGTGCTCCATCATTGGCGTCAGTTGGAGGAATAGTGCCCCATCATTGGCGTCAGTGGGAGGAATAGTGCTCCATGATTGGCTCAGTGGGTGAAATAGTGCTCCATCATTGGCGTCAGTGGGTGAAATAGTGCTCCATCATTGGCGTCAGTGGGAGGAATAGTGCTCCATCATTGGCGTCAGTGGGAGGAATAGTGCTCCATCATTGGCGTCAGTGGGAGGAATAGTGCTCCATCATTGGCGTCAGTGGGAGGAATAGTGTCCCACCCACCATTGGAGCACAGGTGTGTGAGGAGGAGGGTGTGTCTGAGCTGCTCCCTGAGATCCGTGTGAGAAGGGAGTCGCCTGAAAAACTATCCCAGCTCTCCTGGCCCCTTTCTGGGGAAGCCATGGAGGGCGGCGGGGCCTCCCCTGCTGGAGGTTCTCGGCCACCTCCTGGTTCATCTGCTGGCATGCCTGCCTCTCTACAAGCCTCAGCTGGTGATCTCTCTGCCCCTGGTGAGGATGAGGGATCGGGCGGCCATTCGGGAGCGAGTGGTGGCCGGGATAAAAGTCCTGAACAGGGAGAGGGATAAGCTTTACAAGCTGCGTGCGGAGCTGAAGCGCCTGAGGAAGCATCGTGAAGGCTTACATAGCCTGAAACGCGGATCCATGGATCCAGAGATCCAATTGGCCAAGGTCCGTGTGGACCACCAGGAAACCATCGTGGCCATTATGGAAGGAAGGGATGGTCCTTTCAAGGAGAAGTTCTCTAACGAGAGGAGGTTTGCAAAGGTGACCAAGATGGAGGTGGAGGAGGAGGAGACCCCCGTTTCTGATCCCTGACCCCCCAAGGAGAGGTAAGCACCCCCATGCCTTCACAGGACTCAGGAGGCATGCTGAGGGTGATCCAGGGAATGGAGTCTCCTGTGCGGGGGGGATCAGATGGTTTTTAATGAGGAAGACATAACTGATGATGTACCCGATAGAGTGAAGCCAGCTAAGCCACGTGTTGTGGATAAGACTGTGTATGTTCCATCTGTGACTGTGCCCAATAATAAGACTGTTTGCAGCAATGATGTGACTGCTGAGGCTGCAATGCAGCAAGAGACACATTTAAAAAATGACATTCCTGTGAAGGAACTGCAAGTCCCAGCAGAACCCATTAACCCCACTGCTGCTGAGACCAGAGCTGATTGCCCCACTGCTGCTGAGGGCTCTACAGTGCAGCATCAGGAGACAGCTGGTACTGCAGCAACAACAGTGACTGTTCCTGATGAAAATGTGACTTCAGTGTGGGGCATTGGACCGGACAAACCTTCCTTTGCTCAAGTGGTGCGCTCTGCCCCTGGTAGCTCCGCCCCCAAGCAGGGTTTTCCTCTGCGGGCTACCACCTTCAGCACCCCGGGATCTGGTCTGGGGTCTCTGGCTTCTGCTGGGGGTCCCAGACGCAATGTCGTTATCCTGAAATGGGAAGGAGGTGCAGTCCCCCCTGCAAGGCGTGCAGTGGTGGATTTAATTCTGGAGATGGGTTTTGGGGTTAACGATCTCTATGCTTTTATACATGTGTCAGGGACGCGGGATTATATAGTCAGTTTCACCAAGCCAGAGGGTCTTGACCTGTTCTGGGAGAGATATGAGGCCCGGTGCAGGTCAAGACCCGAATGGGAAAGTCTGGCCCCAGTTGCGATTTCGCAGCGATCAACGGTGAAAAAGATCACTATCATTCTCACCAATGAGAGCGTCCCTGCCCGGGATCTGGAGGTTTGGTTGAGGAACTATGGGGAGGTTTTGACCAAACCTAATAAAATCCTTGATGAGCGTAACATCTGGACTGGGGGATGGTCGGTAACAGTCAGGTTGGCCAGGGATGGGAATGTTGTCCGCCACCTGCCCTCCTCGGCTTTCATAGGGAGGGATAGGATGACCGTGTTCTACCCTGGTCAGCCGAAGCTGTGCCACCGCTGTGGAGAGAGGGGCCACCTTAGCTCCTCCTGTTCGGCCTTGATATGCTCAGTGTGTCGGGGTCAGGGTCATGTGGCCAAGGACTGCGACCAGAAGATCAGGTGCAACCTGTGTCTGCGTTTTGGCCACCCCTACAGCAGATGCCCTGAGGCCTGGCACAATATGGAGAAGGAGGTAGTGGATGAGATGTCAAGGCTGGACAGGATGGAGGGTGAGGCCCCTAGTGTACCATCCTCCACTGCTGTGACCGACCCCCCTGGTCCTGCTCAGGATGCCTCCCCAGTTCCTGTGGCCACCCCCCCTGTGTCTGTAAGTTCTCCTTCTGTATCTGTCTCTGTGTCCCCCCAGCCTACTGTACCCGCTCCTCTTGTGTCAAAACCCTCTAAGTCTGTGCCCCCCGTGTCAGTTACCCCCCAGGAGTCTACCCCTCCTACGTCTGATTTACCCCCCCCATCAGGAGTGGTAGTGGGTACTGAGAAGGTCGCTTCCTCCTCTATGACAAAGTCTTCTGGGAAGACTTTAAAGAAAAAAAACAGAGATGAAGGCATCTTTGAGGCCGACCTCAAGTATTTGGAAGAGAGAAGGAAGGTTGGAAAACGGAAGAAGCAGGTGGTGAGGACGGAACGGGAACAGGAAGCTCCGGTGCCTGTCTCCCACCGTCATAGGTCCTCTAGTTGGGACATTTCATCATCTGGCTCTTCTTCAGAGCTAAGCTCCGATCCAGATATGGATTTTGAGGCGGCCTCAAGAAAAAGAGAGGCTTCTGGTGATGAGCAGCAGAGGGGAGCTAAGAAGCAATCCACCCAATAACCCAAATGGCGGTTCCCCCTCCGTTAAAAGTGGCGACAATTAATGTCGCCAGCATTAAGTCAGTGAGAGCTCGTTCTATGGCCTTATTTTTGTTCAGCCAATTAGATGCTGAAATTTTATTTTTGCAAGAGACTAGGCTCACCTCCTTGGCAGATATTCATATGGCCAAGAGAGAGTGGAGGTATGGTCCATCATACTGGTCTCTTGCGGCCGAGCCTTACGGCGGTGTGGCGGTGTTGTTTAAAACCGGCATGGTAACTGTCGGCGGGTCATTGAGGTGGAGATTGGGAGATGTATGGTCTTAGACGTCCTTGTGGGAGGGCAGGACCTGCGCCTAATTAATATTTATGGGCCGCACACAAAGTGGGACAGGAAATGCCTTTTTACAAGGATCAAGCCATTTCTTTTTACATCCCGGCAAGTGGTCTTTGGAGGTGACTTTAATACAGTAACTAGGCCCAAGGACAGGAAGGACTTCAAGGACCGGCTGGGATATGATAGCGTTTTTCTAAATAGTATGGTTAGGGATGCTGGTCTTGTGGATGTGCACATTAAGCACCTCCCGGATGACACCGGGTTCACCTTTCATCGTGGTAATAGTCAGAGTAGGATAGACAGGTTTTTTTTGAAGGAGGCCTCTGCTTTCTCACCCCCAGTGGTGCAGGCAGTGGAGTTCTCTGATCACTGTATGCTATCTGTGGCCCTGAATGCTTCAGACGCCCCTCAGAGGGGAAAGGGCATCTGGAGATTAAATTCGACTCTACTCAAGGAAGAACATGTTAGACAATCCTTTGAGGAATTCTTTCAGGCACAGGTGACCATCCTGGACTTTTGTAGCAGCAAGGCTGAGTGGTGGGAGCTGACCAAAAAAGAGGACCGCTGGATTCTTCAGGGGCCTAGCCAATAGAAAACAGTTTAATAGATACATGACCTACCAACGTTTGCGGAGGAAGCTGGATATTCTTGTCTCGAGAGGAGGAGATCCTGGGGCAATCTCCGAAGTGAAACTCCTCCTCAGGAAGTGTCAATATGACCGGCATGCCTCTTTGGTTCTGGAGAGGGACTATGGGAAGTACCACTCGCCTGACCCTTACCAGAACTGCAAACAAGGTGTAGCTGTTAAAGCGGTCGTTGGCCTTAAGGACAGTACAGGTTCCGTGACAAAGTCCAGGTCAGGGATTCTGGAGGTCATGAGGTCCTTTTATGCCGACCTTCTTGGGAGGAAAGAGCTTGACCGTGACAAGATGGAAAGCTTTTTGGACTCTACTCCAGGTCTAAATGGTGGAGATGTTCCATTGATGAATTTGACAGAGGAGATCACAGTTGAAGAGGTGATGAGGGCAATTGAACAGCTTGCCATCAAAAAGTCACCCGGACCGGATGGCTTGACGGCTGAGTTTTACAAAGCCTTTAAGTCTATTCTGGCCCCACATTTGGTAGAGGTTTTTAACAGTTGTCTCGCTGAGGGGGTGCTTCCCCCTTCCATGAGGCACTCGGCTGTGATTCTTCTGTCAAAGGGTAAAGATCCTTCGATGATTGAGAATTGGCGCCCCATCAGCCTTCTTAATGTCGATAGAAAGATACTGGCGAAGATATTTTTCTGGCGCCTGTCGTCAGTAGCAGAGTCTTTGCTTTCTCGCCATCAGCACTGTTCGGTCCAGGGTAGGAGCACCTTCACAGCGGTGTTAGCTGTCCGGGAGGCCTTGGAGCGGTGCAGGGCTGCAGGCTGGGGAAAGTATTTGCTGACTTTGGATCAGGCAAAGGCTTTTGATCGTGTTAACCATGAGTACCTGTGGTTGCTCCTTAGTAAGTACGGTCTGCCGGGTGGTTTTGTTGATTGGCTGAAAGTCTTGTATAAGGGGGCAGAAAGCTTCCCTCTTGTTAATGGTTGGGTTGGGCAGTCCTTTGAGGTTGGTTCCGGGTGCGCCAGGGTTGTCCCCTGAGTCCCCTGCTCTATGTGTTTGCAATCGACCCCTTCATCAGGAGGCTAGAGAGCGGCATGTTGTGTGGGGTACCAGTGGGGCTTCCGGGTGAGCCGCCATTTGAGGGTTGTTGCTTATGCGGACGATGTATCGGTGATTGTCACTGGGACGGATGAGGCGGAGGAGGTGGTCTCTCTGACATCACGGTATTCTGAAGCATCAGGCTCCAAGATCAATCAGGAAAAGAGCGAAGTTTTCTGGATGGGAAAGGAAGGTGAGGGGTTTGATCTCCCGGACGCCTTTCCAGTGCCCCAGGAAAAAATTAAGATACTAGGCATTGAATTTGGACCCGGCGATTATGGCCTCAAAAACTGGGAAGGCAGACTGGAAATTGCCAATGCTAAGGTGGTCAGCTGGAAGAGATGGAAGTTATCTATGAGGGAAAGGGTTGATCTGATTAAGACCTACCTGATTCCGATCTTCTTGTATGTCAGCTTTGTCTGCATCTTGCCAGTGTCTCTCTATGCTGGGGTCAGTAGTGTGTTCTTCCAGATGCTGTGGGGGAACAGACTGAACCCCATCAAGAGGAATGTCACCTACCTATCCAGGATGGAGGGTGGCTTAGGTATGGTCAACCCAGTTCTTTTCTTTTCACTGTTATTTCTCAAGTTTAATATTGGTAGTATGCTTGCAGTGGAACCTCCTGGATGGGCAGGCATATTTAGATCTTGGTTTAGGCCTTTTCTACGACTTTGGGAAGAAGGTGGCCAAGTGAAGAATCGCAGGGGTCATCGTGGTCAGCTACCAGCCTATGTAGCTCCGTGCCTGAAGTTACTGCGGCAGTGGCGATTGTCGGCTGAAGATCTCAGATCGGTTCCGAGGAAAGACCTTATGAGTCGAGTCTTGAGCGAAGTCTTTCATGACCCACTGGCCTTAAGGGATTGCCCAGGCCCAGTTTTGAGGGCGGGGTTGAGGCTGATTAATTTGGATAGAATACCTCCTAAATTTCGGGATCTGGCCTGGTTGTGCTTCCATGGGAAGCTCTATGTTAGGGGCAATTTGAAATTTCGCAGTTCGATGGATCGTAGCTGTCCTCGGGAGGAGTGTGCAGATGAGGAGGAGACTATGGACCATTTTCTGCTTCGTTGCCCCTTTAACATAGAAGTGTACAGACAGGTGGGGCGGGCGCTCGGTGTTCCTTTCCTCTCCAGGCTGGGTTATGCTGAGTGGGTGTACGGAGCATTCAGTACCGGTGGAGGTTTTTGTTTGGATACACTTTTTTTAGTTAGCCTAGTGGTCCGTTATTTCACCTGGAACGCACGGTGTCAGGTCAGCATTCGGCAAAAAATCCTTCCTGTTGAGGTGGTGGTGTATGACATTGTGCATGAGGTGGGGAAGATTCGGGGGCTTGAGAGAGACAAGTGGGGTCAGGGGGCTTTGGCTGAAGGCGTGGAGGGGTTTCAGGCCTCCCTGACTGCCAGGAGTCTCTTTCCCGGGTGTGGCTGTCTGTCTCTTATCACCCTAGATTATTATTATTTTTGATACATTTTTGATAATGGCTGCGTACATAGGTGACGGGTTGTGCCTCTTAGGCCCTCTCTGCTGCTTTGTGTAAATAGTTTTGTAGTAATGTTTTGGTGGTGGGTGTATAGTGTATATATTGTGTATAGTGTATATATTGTATATATTCTGACCCTGGATGTGTATTCCTTGGATTTATGTTTAAGTTTTGTACTATAGTTATGTTTTTTACTTTTGTATAAAATTGGTTGCTTGATTCTTTTTAATAAAAGATCAATAGTGCTCCATCATTGGCATCAGTGTGTAGAATAGTGCTTATCATTGGCGTCAGTTAGGAGAATAGTGCTCCATCATTGGCATCAATGGGAGGAATAGTGCTCCATCATTGGCGTCAGTGGAGAATTAGTTCCCCATTATTGGAGTCAGTGGGAGGAATAGTGCTCAATCTTTTGCGTCATTGGGAGAAATAGTGTCTCCATCATTGGCGTCAGTGGGAGGAATAGTGCTCCATCATTGGTTGTCAGTGGGAGGAATAGTGCTCCATCATTGGCGTCAGTGGGAGGAATAGTGCTCCATCATTGGCGTCAGTGGGAGGAATAGTGCTCCATCATTGGCGTCAGGGGGAGGAAGAGTGCTCCATCATTGGCGTCAGTGGGAGGAATAGTGCCATCATTGGCGTCAGTGGGAGGAAGAGTGCTCCATCATTGGCGTCAGTGGGAGGAATAGTGATCCATCATTGGCGTCAGTGGGAGGAATAGTGCTCAATCATTGGTGTCAGTGGGAGGAATAGTGTCCCACCCACCATTGGAGCACAGGTGTGTGAGGAGGGAGGGTGTGTCTGAGCTGCTCCCTGAGATCCGTGTGAGAAGGGAGTCGCCTGAAAACTATCCCAGCTCTCTGGCCCCTTTCTGGGGAAGCCATGGAGGGCGGCGGGGCCTCCCCTGCTGGAGGTTCTCAGCCACCTCCTGGTTCATCTGCTGGCATGCCTGCCTCTCTACAAGCCTCAGCTGGTGATCTCTCTGCCCTGGTGAGGATGATGGATCGGCGGCCATTCGGGAGCGAGTGGTGGCCGGGATAAAAGTCCTGAACAGGGAGAGGGATAAGCTTTACAAGCTGCGTGCGGAGCTGAAGCGCCTGAGGAAGCATCGTGAAGGCTTGCATAGCCTGAAACGCGGATCCATGGATCCAGAGATCCAACTGGCCAAGGTCCGTGTGGACCATCAGGAGACCATCGTGGCCATTATGGAAGGAAGGATGGGTCCTTTCAAGGAGAAGTTCTCTAACGAGAGGAGGTTTGCAAAGGTGACCAAGATGGAGGTGGAGGAGGAGGAGGAGACCCCCGTTCTGATCCCCTGACCCCCAAGGAGAGGTAAGCACCCCCCATGCCTTCACAGGACTCAGGAGGCATGTGAGGGTGATCCAGGGAATGGAGTCTCCTGTGCGGAGGGGATCAGATGGTGTTTAATGATGACAATATTTCAGATGATGTTCCTGATAGAGTGAAGCCAGTGAAGCCCCATGTTGTGGATAAGACTGTGTTTGTACCATCTAGCACCATGAATGTGAATGTGAACAATAATAAGACTGCCAGTCCTGTGTGCAGCAATGATGTGACTGCTGAGGCTGCAATGCAGCAAGAGACGCATTTAAAAAAATGACATTCCTGCAAAGGAACTGCAAGTCCCAGCAGAGCCCATTAACCCCACTGCTGCTGAGACCAGAGCTGATTGCCCCACTGCTGCTCAGGACTCTACATACAGTGCAGCATCAGGCGACGGCCGGTACTGCAACGGAAACTCATCATTATACCAGATGACAATGTGGGTGTGGCTGATAAAAGTCACCCCAGTTCAGATATGATGGACAATACTACCTTGTTCATACAGATAATGTGACTTCAGTGTGGGGCATTGGCTCCAATAAACCTTCTTTTGCTCAGGTGGTGCGCTCTGCCCCTGGTAGCTCCGCCCCCAAGCAGGGTTTTCCCCTGCGAGCTACCACCTTGAGCCCCCCGGGATCTGGTCTGGGGTCTCTGGCTTCTGCTGGGGGTCCCCAGACGCAATGTCGTTATCCTGAAATGGGAAGGTGGTGCAGTCCCCCCTGCAAGGCGTGCAGTTGTGGATTTAATCCTAGAGATGGGTTTTGGGGTCAATGATCTCTATGCTTTTATACATGTGTCAGGGACACGGGATTATACAGTCAGTTTCACCAAGCCAGAGGGTCTTGACCTGTTCTGGGAGAGATATGAGGCCCGGTGCAGGTCAAGACCCGAATGGGAAAGTCTGGCCCCAGTTGCGATTTCGCAGCGGTCAACCGTAAAAAAGATTACTATCATTCTCACCAATGAGAGCGTCCCTGCCGGGGATCTGGAGGTTTGGTTGAGGAACTATGGGGAGGTTTGACCAAACCTAATAAAATCCTTGATGAGCGTAAAATCTGGACTGGGGGATGGTCGGTAACAGTCAGGTTGGCCAGGGATGGGAATGTTGTCCGTCACCTGCCCTCCTCGGCTTTCATAGGGAGGGATAGGATGACTGTGTTCTACCCTGGTCAGCCGAAGCTGTGCCACCGCTGTGGAGAGAAGGGGCACCTTAGCTCCTCCTGTTCGGCCTTGATATGCTCAGTGTGTCAGGGTCATGTGGCCAAGGACTGCGACCAGAAGATCAGGTGCAACCTGTGTCTGCGACTTGGCCACCCCTACAGCAGATGCCCTGAGGCCTGGCACAATATGGAGAAGGAGGTGGTGGATGAGATGTCAAGGCTGGACAGGATGGAGGGTGAGGCCCCTAGTGTACCATCCTCCACTGCGGTGACCGACCCCCCTGGTCCTGCTCAGGATCCCTCCCTAGTTCCTGTGGCCACCCCCCCTGTGTCTGTAAGTTCTCCTTCTGTATCTGTCTCTGTGTCCCCCCAGCCTACTGTACCCGTTCCTCTTGTGTCAGAACCCTCTAAGTCTGTGCCCCCCGTGTCAGTTACCCCCCAGGAGTCTACCCCTCCTACGTCTGATTTACCCCCCCATCAGGAGTGGTAGCGGGTACTGAGAAGGTCGCTTCCTCTTCTGTGACGAAGTCTTCTGGGAAGACTTTAAAAGGAAAAAACAGAGATGAAGGCATCTTTGAGGCTGACCTTAAGTATCTGGAAGAGAGAAGGAAGGTTGGAAAACGGAAGAAGCAGGTGGTGAGGACGGAACGGGAACAGGAAGCTCCGGTGCCTGTCTCCCACCGTCATAGGTCCACTAAGTGGGACATTTCCTCATCTGAAGCTTCTTCAGAGCTGAGTTCTGATTCAGATATGGATTTTGAGGCGGCCTCAAGGAAGAGAGAGGCTTCTGGTGATGAGCAGCAGAGGGGAGCTAAGAAGCAATCCACCCAATAACCCAAATGGCGGTTCCCCCTCCGTTAAAAGTGGCGACAATTAATGTCGCCAGCATTAAGTCAGTGAGAGCTCGTTCTATGGCCTTATTTTTGTTCAGCCAATTAGATGCTGAAATTTTATTTTTGCAAGAGACTAGGCTCACCTCCTTGGCAGATATTCATATGGCCAAGAGAGAGTGGAGGTATGGTCCATCTTACTGGTCTCTTGCGGCCGAGCCTTACGGCGGTGTGGCGGTGTTGTTTAAAACCGGCATGGTAACTGTCCGGCGGGTCATTGAGGTGGAGATTGGGAGATGTATGGTCTTAGACGTCCTTGTGGGAGGGCAGGACCTGCGCCTAATTAATATTTATGGGCCGCACACAAAGTGGGACAGGAAATGCCTTTTTACAAGGATCAAGCCATTTCTTTTTACATCCCGGCAAGTGGTCTTTGGAGGTGACTTTAATACAGTAACTAGGCCCAAGGACAGGAAGGACTTCAAGGACCGGCTGGGATATGATAGCGTTTTTCTAAATAGTATGGTTAGGGATGCTGGTCTTGTGGATGTGCACATTAAGCACCTCCCGGACGACACCGGGTTCACCTTTCATCGTGGTAATAGTCAGAGTAGGATAGACAGGTTTTTTTTGAAGGAGGCCTCTGCTTTCTCACCCCCAGTGGTGCAGGCAGTAGAGTTCTCTGATCACTGTATGCTATCTGTGGCCCTGAATGCTTCAGACGCCCCTCAGAGGGGAAAGGGCATCTGGAGATTGAATTCGACTCTACTCAAGGAAGAACATGTTAGACAATCCTTTGAGGAATTCTTTCAGGCACAGGTGACCATCCTGGACTTTTGTAGCAGCAAGGCTGAGTGGTGGGAGCTGACCAAAAAGAGGACCGCTGGATTCTTCAGGGGCCTAGCCAATAGAAAACAGTTTAATAGATACATGACCTACCAACGTTTGCGGAGGAAGCTGGATATTCTTGTCTCGAGAGGAGGAGATCCTGGGGCAATCTCCGAAGTGAAACTCCTCCTCAGGAAGTGTCAATATGACCGGCATGCCTCTTTGGTTCTGGAGAGGGACTATGGGAAGTACCACTCGCCTGACCCTTACCAGAACTGCAAACAAGGTGTAGCTGTTAAAGCGGTCGTTGGCCTTAAGGACAGTACAGGTTCCGTGACAAAGTCCAGGTCAGGGATTCTGGAGGTCGTGAGGTCCTTTTATGCCGACCTTCTTGGGAGGAAAGAGCTTGACCGTGACAAGATGGAAAGCTTTTTGGACTCTATTCCAGGTCTAAATGGTGGAGATGTTCCATTGATGAATTTGACAGAGGAGATCACAGTTGAAGAGGTGATGAGGGCAATTGAACAGCTTGCCATCAAAAAGTCACCCGGACCGGATGGCTTGACGGCTGAGTTTTACAAAGCCTTTAAGTCTATTCTGGCCCCACATTTGGTAGAGGTTTTTAACAGTTGTCTCGCTGAGGGGGTGCTTCCCCCTTCCATGAGGCACTCGGCTGTGATTCTTCTGTCAAAGGGTAAAGATCCTTCGATGATTGAGAATTGGCGCCCCATCAGCCTTCTTAATGTCGATAGAAAGATACTGGCGAAGATATTTTTCTGGCGCCTGTCGTCAGTAGCAGAGTCTTTGCTTTCTCGCCATCAGCACTGTTCGGTCCAGGGTAGGAGCACCTTCACCTTCACAGCGGTGTTAGCTGTCCGGGAGGCCTTGGAGCGGTGCAGGGCTGCAGGCTGGGGAAAGTATTTGCTGACATTGGATCAGGCAAAGGCTTTTGATCGTGTTAACCATGAGTACCTGTGGTTGCTCCTTAGTAAGTACGGTCTGCCGGGTGGTTTTGTTGATTGGCTGAAAGTCTTGTATAAGGGGGCAGAAAGCTTCCCTCTTGTTAATGGTTGGGTTGGGCAGTCCTTTGAGGTTGGCTCCGGGGTGCGCCAGGGTTGTCCCCTGAGTCCCCTGCTCTATGTGTTTGCAATCGACCCCTTCATCAGGAGGCTAGAGAGCGGCATGTTGTGTGGGGTACCAGTGGGGCTCCCGGGTGAGCCGCCATTGAGGGTTGTTGCTTATGCGGACGATGTATCGGTGATTGTCACTGGGACGGATGAGGCGGAGGAGGTGGTCTCTCTGACATCACGGTATTCTGAAGCATCAGGCTCCAAGATCAATCAGGAAAAGAGCGAAGTTTTCTGGATGGAAAGGAAGGTGAGGGGTTTGATCTCCCGGACGCCTTTCCAGTGCCCCAGGAAAAAATTAGGATACTAGGCATTGAATTTGGACCCGGCGATTATGGCCTCAAAAACTGGGAAGGCAGACTGGAAATTGCCAATGCTAAGGTGGTCAGCTGGAAGAGATGGAAGTTATCTATGAGGGAAAGGGTTGATCTGATTAAGACCTACCTGATTCCGATCTTCTTGTATGTCAGCTTTGTCTGCATCTTGCCAGTGTCTCTCTATGCTGGGGTCAGTAGTGTGTTCTTCCAGATGCTGTGGGGGAACAGACTGAACCCCATCAAGAGGAATGTCACCTACCTATCCAGGAGGGAGGGTGGCTTAGGTATGGTCAACCCAGTTCTTTTCTTTTCACTGTTATTTCTCAAGTTTAATATTGGTAGTATGCTTGCAGTGGAACCTCCTGGATGGGCAGGCATATTTAGATCTTGGTTTAGGCCTTTTCTACGACTTTGGGAAGAAGGTGGCCAAGTGAAGAATCGCAGGGGTCATCGTGGTCAGCTACCAGCCTATGTAGCTCCGTGCCTGAAGTTACTGCGGCAGTGGCGATTGTCGGCTGAAGATCTCAGATCGGTTCCGAGGAAAGACCTTATGAGTCGAGTCTTGAGCGAAGTCTTTCATGACCCACTGGCCTTAAGGGATTGCCCAGGCCCAGTTTTGAGGGCGGGGTTGAGGCTGATTAATTTGGATAGAATACCTCCTAAATTTCGGGATTTGGCCTGGTTGTGCTTCCATGGGAAGCTCTATGTTCGGGGCAATTTGAAATTTCGCAGTTCGATGGATCGTAGCTGTCCTCGGGAGGAGTGTGCAGATGAGGAGGAGACTATGGACCATTTTCTGCTTCGTTGCCCCTTTAACATAGAAGTGTACAAACAGGTGGGGCGGGCGCTCGGTGTTCCTTTCCTCTCCAGGCTGGGTTATGCTGAGTGGGTGTACGGAGCATTCAGTACCGGTGGAGGTTTTTGTTTGGATACACTTTTTTTAGTTAGCCTAGTGGTCCGTTATTTCACCTGGAACGCACGGTGTCAGGTCAGCATTCGGCAAAAAATCCTTCCTGTTGAGGTGGTGGTGTATGACATTGTGCATGAGGTGGGGAAGATTCGGGGGCTTGAGAGAGACAAGTGGGGTCAGGGGGCTTGGCTGAAGGCGTGGAGGGGTTTCAGGCCTCCCTGACTGCCAGGAGTCTCTTTCCCGGGTGTGGCTGTCTGTCTCTTATCACCCTAGATTATTATTATTTTTGATACATTTTTGATAAATGGCTGCGTACATAGGTGACGGGTTGTGCCTCTTAGGCCCTCTCTGCTGCTTTGTGTAAATAGTTTTGTAGTAATGTTTTGGTGGTGGTGTATAGTGTATATATTGTGTATATATTGTGTATAGTGTATATATTGTATATATTCTGACCCTGGATGTGTATTCCTTGGATTTATGTTTTGAAGTTTTGTTCTATAGTTATGTTTTTTACTTTTGTATAAAATTGGTTGCTTGATTCTTTTTAATAAAAGATCAATAGTGCTCCATCATTGGCGTCAGTGGGAGGAATAGTGCTCCATCATTGGCGTCAGTGGGAGGAATAGTGCTCCATCATTGGCGTCAGTGGGAGGAATAGTGCTCCATCATTGGCGTCAGTGGGAGGAATAGTGCTCCATCATTGGCGTCAGTGGGTGAAATAGTGCTCCATCATTGGCGTCAGTGGGTGAAATAGTGCTCCATCATTGGCGTCAGTGGGAGGAATAGTGCTCCATCATTGGCGTCAGTGGGAGGAATAGTGCTCCATCATTGGCGTCAGTGGGAGGAATAGTGCTCCATCATTGGCGTCAGTGGGAGGAATAGTGCTCCATCATTGGCGTCAGTGGGAGGAATAGTGCTCCATCATTGGCGTCAGTGGGAGGAATAGTGCTCCATCATTGGCGTCAGTCGGAGAAATAGTGCTCAATCATTGGTGTCAGTGGGAGGAATAGTGCTCCATCATTGGCGTCAGTTGGAGGAATAGTGCTCCATCATTGGTGTCAGTTGGAGAATTAGTTCCCCATTATTGACGTCAGTGGGAAAAATAGTGCTCAATCATTGGCGTCAGTAGGAGAAATAGTTCCCCATTATCGGTGTCAGTGTGAGGAATAGTGCTCCATCATTGGCGTCAGAGGGAGGAATAGTGCTTCATCATTGGTGTCAGTCGGAGAAATAGTGGTCAATCATTGGTGTCAGTGGGAGGAATAGTGCTCCATCATTGGCGTCAGTGGGAAAAATAGTGCTCAATCATTAGCGTCAGTAGGAGAAATAGTTCCCCATTATCGGTGTCAGTGTGAGGAATAGTGCTCCATCATTGGCGTCAGTGGGAGGAATAGTGCTTCATCATTGGTGTCAGTCGGAGAAATAGTGCTCAATCATTGGTGTCAGTGGGAGAAATAGTTCCCCATTATCGGTGTCAGTGGGAGGAATATACCGCTTCCCCTCAAATACTTGCCTGAGCCCAATCTCGCTCCACACCGCCAGACGAAAATCCTGAGGAGACATGTCCGATGAAAACGGTCTGCGGACCGTTTCCATCGGACATGTCCCTCCGTGTGTGAGCGGCCTTAAAATAACCAAGTCCATTTAAATGCGAAAGGCGCTGACACCACCATATCGAATTTTAGTGATGCAACCTGTTTTATTAAAGTGGAGCAAAGGGCGCTGATAATGTGCAAAATGTGAAAACAAAACGTTGTTTTCATCTCGACAAAATGTGGTTGCCATTTTCAAGTAGTGCATACTGCGCTAACCAAAAGCAACCCTTGTGCATTCAAATTCAGGCAAACTGATTATTATTGTTGCTATATGTTGCCTGCTTACATAAGCCTGATACACATCTCTCAAAATTTTGAGATGGGAATGAGGAACACCCTACCAGCAAATGTATGTAGGCATGGGACACACCCTCTGTCACACACCCCCATAAAGGAGAATTAACCCAACAAAAAAGCTAATTTAAATCCACAAGTGATTTTTTTTACCACTACTATTCCTTTTTATCGGCTTTTAAAATGTACAAATGCAGCAATTTAGAATTTGGATGTATCAAAAATGTATCCAAATTCTATCCAAATTCTAAATTGCTGCATTTGTACATTTTAAAAGCCGATGACCCACTGACGCCAATGATGGAGCACTATTCCTCCCACTGACGCCAATGATACATTGATACATTTTTGATAAATGGCTGCGTACATAGGTGACGGGTTGTGCCTCTTAGGCCCTCTCTGCTGCTTTGTGTAAATAGTTTTGTAGTAATGTTTTGGTGGTGGTGTATAGTGTATATATTGTGTATATATTGTGTATAGTGTATATATTGTATAA